>CM035806.1:159028166-159233166 GCA_020466095.1 Chlorops oryzae | reverse complement strand
TTAGCGCCTGAGCCGAGAAGAAAACATCACCGAAAACGATATTCGATGGAAATCGATTGTAATTTTTTTTTTGTTGCATTTGTTGATTTCATCGTCGGCGTCACTGTATGCCGTGACCATATCATTGATGACATTTCCTGCTGGCTGAATTCAGAAGTGACAATGAAAATTCGAAGTTTTCTTAATGTTAGTGGAAATCAGTTAGCAGAAAATCCAACATATTTTAATCGAGAAAGCACAGCGCTACCAAAGTTGCCCAAAATAGGAACCTTATACCTACATATGTATGTATGTTATGTAATGTTTTGTTTGTTTATGTTTTGTTAAGTGTGTACGTTTATATACTGTGTATGGTTGTATGTTACGTTTTATTGGCTCAGCATATATATGTATATGTATGCGTGCGAAATTGTAAGGAGCTGCAATCATAAACTACACTTGATGTCCCTTAAGCCACCTTGGATTGTGGAACGACATCGTCTACGACTGAGTTACCGACGCCTGGTACAACGGCAACAGGTTTTTGGACACCCACAATCCCGACTGGTACCTGGCCGCCGGCCAAAACGCCCAAAGCTGATTTCAATTGTGGCTTCTCGAAATCACTTTGCAATTCGGGTGACTTTTCGGGCTCGGCTGGTTTGATCGGTTGATCCTTCTGTTCCAATGGCAGGTCTAAAAAGAAGAACATATATTTCTCACTATATCTTTCCCTCTCACATACATATGTATGTATGTCTGTATGTATGTATATATAAATCAATTCGAATTCTTACTGTCGCGTTTGAACTGCTCCTCCAATTGCTGATCCTGTTTGGCATCCGTTTTCAATGCATTAGCCTCAAGGAAACGTCCAAAATCGTTGCCGGTGCCCTTCTCGGGCAAAGTGTTCGCTGCCGCATCGGCTTGGAATTGAGTTTCCTTAAGATCCGATTTTAATTCTGTCTTTAATGGCAATGCCACAGGCTGGGGGGCCTCGGCGGCTGCGAGTACGGGTGCGGCTGCTGGTACGGCTACAACTTGAACTTGGCTCGCATCTTCGAGGCTGCGTGCTCGGATCACGGACACGGGGCTCACTATAACGGGAGCCGTATGAACAAAGTCGACAATATGCGGTACGATTGGCGCTGAAACAGCATAAAAATGTCGGCCCGTCGCTGGCAGCAAGGCCTGTGTGTTTGCTGGTGTCTGGCCAGTCAGCATTGGTTTTTCGTCCTTGTTCGATGAGCCGCCGCCTGGCGTTGGGAAGAAACTGGACGGCGATAAACTGCTAGCCGCTTCCGACAATTGCTGGCTGATTTGTGTAAAGCCTTCTTGTGCTGCGGCCTGAGCAGCTGTGGCTGCCGCTTGCCCCTGTTCGATTGCCTGCTGGATTTGTGCAACTTGGGTATTCTGTCTGGCTTGCGATGCGATGGCCGCTTGGTGTGCCAATTGCTCGATGGGTATCAATGGTGCGGCTGCTCTTGCCGGTACGAAGACAATGGTCTCATCGTGCGGTGCATCGATGCGTGCGAGCGGTGTTAGATGATGTATGACTGGGCCGAATTTCACTGCTGGCTCCAAATGAACTTGAGCCTGCGGTGTCACGATCACAACGTGCGAAGCAACGTCGCTGTGCGATTGTACCGGCTTGGCCCAGATACCGCAACGGGCGATGAGGGCGTAGAGTATAAGATATTTGAGCATATCTGGGAATAATTGCGAAAGGGAAATAAATGAAAAAAAAAAAAACATTCCAAAAAAGTTGTTCGAGCAATTCTAGATCCATAAAAAGTGCATCGATATGAATTCGTTACACCTAGCAGCTTGCTCTCCTATTTTTGTGCGATCGACACGTTACTCCCCATTCACTCATGATCGGACAGACCGACGCAAGGGAAACGTAATATATATAATAATAAAAAAAAAAGAAAATTAAAAAAAAATTAATGATAAAAAAAAACGAGACTCGACGTCTATATATTCATTTTTAATGATCTCGCTTTGGCTGAAGCTCTTCAGTTAGATGTAGAACTAATTCACATTCGATCGCACCGTGCCGAAGAAGAAGATGCCATTGATCTGTAGAGTAAACAGGAATCCACAGACCAGTAGATTGTCCAGTTTATTTATAGAAAATAATAAAAATGCAACGCTGCATCAGTCCATGCAGGACCATTCTCTGCACGAACAGTTTCTACGTACCAAGAGCTCTTGCACATAAGCGCTGGCACAAACATTTTTATTGTCTTCATCTTCTTCGGTCACTCAACTGGTTTTCTATTTTTAAAATACTTCGAGACATTTTAGCTTAAGCTAGCCCTAGAAATCGAATGGATGCGATTAACTTCGTTCAAATGGAACGCGCTTCGGGAATCCACAAAACACTTTCGAAAAATTTATCAAAAGAAAAAGAGTAGAGCTTGATCGAACAACCACATTATTTGGAAGATATAATTTTAATTATGGCGGCCTTAAAATGGATGCAAGGAATTGTACTCTCTTTATTGCTCTTTAGAATAGAATGTCCGTCTGTCCGTATACAGTTTTCTTATCGAAGGAGTTGAGCTATCTTGACAAAATTTGGTATGCGTGCTCACGGGGACATGAGTAAGAACAGGTTCGAGAATGGACCCGATCGGATCAATTTTAGGGGTACCTCCAGTACTAGGGTCTGTCACAAAAATCCCAAAACTGCCTCAAAATCGGACTTTTTCGAAATATTTCAATGAAACTTAGAATTTCAGCGTATATTGAAGCCTCCGATTAGAATTCAAAAAAATGTGCAGTTGGAAATAAGGGGAAGTCCTCTACTAAGCGATGCATCACTTGAACTATCCCAAGCACTGTCCATATGCATTAGTTCTCGTGGCAGTCATTGCGCAGGGAAAAGGTGATGTGTTCAAAGAATAGCGTATGTTTTTTTTTTTTTATCAAAAAGTAGCATATTTTCAGGATTGAACTAAAATTTAAAAGCAAAACCAAAACATTTTTAAACACCTCACTTTCTGCCTGCTCATGAGAGGCATAGGGTAGGCCTACCCAAAGCTTAGATGTGTAAAAGTGATGGGAAAAGTCTATGATATTCCCTCGCTTAAGAATGTTCAAATGATCAATCCGGAGAGCATAAATTTTGCAACTGGGAAATTACAAATTAAACAAAAATGAGAGAGAGAGAGAGAGAGAGAGAGAGAGAGAGAGAGAGAGAGAGAGAGAGGAGAGAGAGAGGAGAGAGAGAGAGAGAGAGAGAGAGAGAGAGAGAGAGGAAAGAGAGAGAGGAGAGAGAGAGAGAGAAGAGAGAGAGAGAGAGAGAGAGAGAGAGAAGGAGAGAGAGAGAGGAGAGAGAGAGAGAGAGAGAGAGAGAGAGAGAGAAGAGAGAGAGAGAGAGAGAGAGGAGAGAGAGAGAGAGAGAGAGTGAGGAAGAGAGAGGAGAGAGAGAGAGAGAGAGAGAGAGAGAGAGAGAGAGAGAGGAGAGAGAGAGGAGAGAGAGAGGAAGAGAGAAAGAGGGAGGAAGAGAGAGAGAGGAGAGAGAGAGAGAGACGGAGAAGAGAGAAGAGAGAGAGAGAGAGAGAGAAGAAGGAGAAGAGAGAGAGAGAGGAGAGAGAGAGGAGAGGAGAGAGGAGAGAGAGAGAGGAGTGAGAGAGGAGAGAGAGAGGAGAGAGAGAGGAGAGAGAGAGAGGAGAGAGAGAGAGAGAGAGGAGAGAGAGAGAGGAGAGAGAGAGAGGAGAGAGAGTGAAAGAGAGAGAGCGTTCGAATGTCGCCTAAAGGCAATATAAGACATCAAAGGGTTAACGAACGAGCTCTTTCGGTTTGCTGATTACATTTCATTTGGCTGGAAATATTGAAATTATGCTTGACCTAAGTGAGTGGGGAAGAAATAATTTAGGATGTCAAGATTTTCCGAGACTGGGACTGAGAATCTCAGCATTCAAAACTCGAAATTCGCAAGCTTAAATCGTAGGTAAAATGATTTTTTTTTCGCTACGCAGACTAGCAAGAATTTAGTAATGTCAATGATGATAAGGATTTGGATTTTAAAATTTTATTTGTCTTAAAAATTAACAACAAAAATACGATCTAAGAAGATCGCTGTAGCGAACCCCCATTAACAAGATTTTTCTCTAATCCTTTCGATGTTAAAGTCCCAATATATGACACGGAATAAAAATATTGTGTTTTTGATATCTATCCCCCCCCAGAAAAAAATCCTTTTCTTTCTTTGTCAAAACCGTTTCGTTTTGACTAATCTGGTACTGTTGTTTTTGAAAACCTTTTTTTCGTTTCGGTTAGGTCGGTTACGTTTCGTTTGATCTGGTGTGTTCTTAGCCTCATGTTTGAAATTGCGTTGTCTACGATTCTCGCTCGATTCAAAAAAGGACTCATATAAAAGTCTAGATTAAAATGCTTCAGCTATGGTTCAGCTACGAACCACACCTTAACTTGTGACCACCAAAGAAATTTCAGCCCGATTCTAAAAATTCCCCGGGGAATTTTTCCCTGCTGATTTGAAAAAAATTTCTCCCATTCTAAGCACACTGCCCTGTAGAAGATTGGAGTACTCCAAGGTATGGTCTCAGAGTACTCGTAAATGCCCCAATACTACTCGCCATTAATTTCCCCCACAATGCATTCAACTGACGATTTTAACATTGTGCTGTCATTGGAAAATCTCTACTCGCGTTTAAAGTAGTGTAGAAGTAGAGATTATGGGGCCAATTAAGTGCATTTGATATCTTACGTTACTAGCAAAGGCAACGGCTCGGGCTGAAGTAGCGTATGGGTAGAGCATTTGCCGCACGCCCCGGAAGACCGGGGTTCGATTCTCGCCAAAGCGAATTTTTTGGTTTTTTTTTTTTTTTTTGGATTAGTAATTCAAAATTAAATATTAAGAAGAATAAAATGCAACTAAAAAATTAAAAAAAAGGGTTCTAAATTCAAAGAAATATTTGAACAATCTCTGAGACGTCAATGCACCAATGGCGAAATCAGACAAGCCATGTGTATTTTATTTTCAATTTTTTGTATTTTTGAATTTTACCATTCTTCCACATTTTTTTCGCCTACGACAGGGATCGAACTCGCGCCCTTCAGATTTCTAAGCTAACACTCTTCCATCACACTATCGAGTTATCTGACTTAAAGTTTGCTACGCTGTTACATTAACGTTGAAGCAAAATTTGAACTGTAGGCGTCTCGTTTACCGTGCCACTAGTTAGTCTCTACTCTCGGTATCTATACTCGTGCACTGGTTCTTTTTCCTATACTCGAGGACTACTCGCTAGAGCCCCAATTTACCCCAATCTTCTGCAGGATGATAAGGGAATATAAAGGGAGCAAGAATATCGAAAATTTAATAAGGAGAGCTCATCATATTCTACTCTTTATTGATGCTTAGAGGACTTTCTTTTTCCGCGAAGAAAATTTTCTAGGGAAAAAATTCCCGGGGATTATTTATTTAGAATAGGGCTGCATCTGTGAAAAGGTTTCGAAAAATTATTCCATGAACCGGAAACACAATCAGTATTAAAAACGAACTTATAAATAAAAAACAAGCCGGCGGTCTCAGAGGAGAAATGTAAAGAAAGTAAGCTAGTTACTGCAAGCTACCTGTTTATGAGTCCGTGTATAATAATCGTTTGTACCCGTGTCAAGTACAAAATCTCGTTTGCTTGTCTCGTTTTGTTAGTTAAATGTTCTAAGACTTCTTCAATTAAATTTTCTTTTCCATTGAGCGAAAGTAACAAAAATGTTTTAGAAGCATAAAGTATGGCAATTAAAAGAAGTCTTTCAGTAATAAAGATTTGAATTTTTCACTTACCTATTTCTTTTTCACGACGTGTTTTTGGGGAATTTTTTTTTTTTTTTTTTTTTTTGCTAAATCTCTTATCTGCTGTTGTTCTTCTTGTTGTTGGTTTTTGAAGTTAAAAATAATATATTAAAAAAAAAGAAAGAAATCTTATTCTTTTGATTGGTACTGTTGAGAGATGAACTCCGCCAAGCTCCAAGCTGCAAGCTCCAAGCACAGACGCTACTAGAAGGAAACTACAGCTCCTCAATGCTGTCGAAGCCCTTTTTATAACATCAACATCAATGGCCGATGGACGGTTGGACGTACGTACATACAGACATGCATCGCGATCCAGCATAAGACACAAAAATAGGAAGCAGCTTAAGAAGTTTATAAAAAACAAAAAGAAAAACACAGAAAAAACGAAGAGAAAAATAAGACCAAAAGGAAAATAATTCTCGTCACTTACCTGTCGCAATGTAGAATGTTGCAGAATGCCCTGCTGCGAATGTGTTTGGCTGGCATTCCGCAAAGCAGCAGCAGCGATAGCGTCAGCGTCAGCGGCACCGTCAGTTTTGGTCGCGGAAAGTTGGGAAATTGTATGAACGAACTAAGGGGGAAACGATCTCAAGCAGGAAAGGAAAAAAAAAAATAAAAAAATTCTGTTCTATTCCAGTCGATTCGATGCAATTCGATGCGATTCGATGCGATTCTTGTACAGCCGAGAAACAAGTCAAACCGCCTCTTCCTTTTGATGCGGGCTGCTTTCGCGGTTCACGTAAGTCAAAATCGTGTACTGCTTTTTATCTAGTAAAAGTTAAATACCAGTTAGAGTCAAGTGTGTACTTAATCAGCGTCTTTTATGCGGCCATTGACAGGGAGAAATACCATCCGAATAATGGTTGAGGAGTACAGCGAAAAAAAGAGAGAGAGAAAAAAAAAAAACAAAAACAGGCTGAAACAGGGGGCACAGATCAACATACCATTTTACGGTTGTATGTGCAAAAACCAGAACTCTGCTGAGTGTTTGAAACGACTTCGCTTTTCATTTAACATAGGGATGACATGGAGCAGATCATTTTCAGTTGAAGTTGACATGGCTTCCTGTCGTCTTATCTAGTGATCACTGAAGAGATTGAAAAAAGATTATTTTTACCCTTTTTTTTACCTATACCCTACGTAAACGATCGTTTACTGCTTCCAGTAAATATTTCTATACACATTGTGGATCGATAGCCACAAGGTCACTAAAAGCCCTGCAAAAACGTTGCTTTCGATTATTCGATTCGAACGATGCATGGTTTGTTTTGTAGATCCGCCTATAAATATGCTTTGAATTCTGTGAAAATATCATTTGAACGTATTGCTTGTGATGCTGCGGCGTTAACATCCGCAATTGCGGAGAGATTTTTTCCTAGAGTTAAAACGTTATGACCAGCTAAATATCTAGGTCGACTCTTTTCTTGAGAAAAGTACAGGGTAACTTTTAAAAATGCAGAGAGCTCATAACTAGATATTGTTTTTTCTCGAAACAATTTCAGACGAATGGGGTAACCAAAATAACACAATTACAATTAAAGATATTCGAGGATTTTAAACGGATTTTTTTTTTTTGTTGCCAGCAGTGCTTAAATCTTGGGAATACTATATTGAGAACTAAATAAATCATTTCTTGAAATATGGACCGTTTACTTTGAAAGTGGTGTAACTCGATTTTTCTATTTCAAGATATTAAGTGGTGCATGTCCATTACCCAGCACCCGCCACCACCCAGCAAAACTGCGAAGTCGTGAGAAAACTCACGGCCTTCAAATTCCCCTCAATGCCGCTGAGAACCGGAAAATATAAAAATAGAGTTACACCACTTTCAAAGTAAACGGTCCATATTAATCACAAACTTTTCCTGCGGGAGAAAGTTAAATCTCTTGCTATTCTACATTTAGAGACGCAAATTTGCTCGTTTGGATGGATAATTTAAATAACCTGGAAATTACGCTTGGGAAAGGAATTTTCTGAATTGAGTAATTTCGTATGTCAGACTCGATAATGTTCTCTCTAAACTTATCGTTGCAACGTCTGGAGTACCGCAAGGCAGTACCCTTTGGCCTTTGCTATTCTTGCTGTTCATTAACGATATTTCTAATTCCATAATAGTTTCTCATTGTCTCCTTTTTGCGGATGATTTGAAACTACACTGAGCGAACGTAACCATGATTTTTTTAAAAGGGCGCATTGTTATTCACAGTCCTTTTGATTTTCGAGCAGAACAAAAATTTCAAAAGAAAAATGGTTGAGTCAACAACATTTTTGGTTGAATTGAAAGGAAATATGTTTAATTACATTTCTTTTCGTTCGGTATAATTCTCATTTGTTTTATAAAATAAGACATATAAGATATGTATTCATCTTAGAACTTTTTAAGCATTGCGAAAGCAGTCGCGACAACGGAGTGACAAAATCGGATGAAGTCCATCCGATGGCTATTTTTTGGGTCATGTTCAGCAGAGTGCTCTATGGCCATTTGATTTGAACGTTAATTAAATTTTTTTTGTCATTTCTTCTTGTATAGGTATTTTTTTTTGAATTTTTTTAAAAAATATCTTGTCATTTCAACTATGTCCTTGGTTGGTTCAACAATTTAAATTTAAATTCATTTTTGAAAATTATCATGTCAATTCAACCTGAAATATGGTTGATTTAAAAGGAAATTTTTTTATTTTTTCAACAAGAAAAATTGTTAAAATTAAAAATATTCCTTGTTGAAGCCGTTTTGTTGTATGCTTTTCCTTTTGATTTAACCAGTTTTCTGGTTGATTTTTTTCTCTGTGTATTCTTAAAGATCAGGAATCTATCTGATTCAGCAACTTTACAGGTTGAAGCTGAAACAATATATGATTGGTGTGCTGATAATCAGCTCTTCCTTAATCTTGACAAATGCTCGTTTGTGACCTTCTCAAAATCGAGAAATTCTTTTGCTACCTCCTATGTTTTTGGGGATATTCCGCTAAATTTAAAATTTAAGTTACATTATTCCGAAGGCTTATCGAATGCTAGCTTTCGTCAAACGTAATGGTTCAAGTTTCTCTGATTCGTATACATTGAAGTCTCTTTATAATTCGCTTGTCAGAGCTAAGTTAGAATATGCTTCATTTATTTGGAGTCCGTACTATGAAGTTCATATTACCCGTGTTGAGCGGGTCCAAAAATCGTTTACCCGCTTTGCCCTGCGTCTGATGTATCGTAGAGATATATTTCCGCCTTACTCAACTCGCTGTGCGCTTATTGGCTTAAAAACTCTTGAGTCGCGTAGAGCCTTGCATTCACTTCTGTTTGTTTCGGATGTTGTAAGTGCAAGGGTTGACTGCCCCGCATTACTTAATCAAATATCGTTTAATGTACTCACTCGCCTCCTGCGGCTTATAAATTTGTTCTATTTGAAGGTGGTGAGAACTAATTATGAATCTTTTGCTCCTATCTATAGAGTGAGATTGGGAGTGCAATTCATTTTCCCTGGAAAGGAAAAGCAATCACATACCCGTTGCTTTCTCATGGGGCTGAGTAAGCAAAATATTTTCAAAATATTGGAAATCAACTCTGTTCTTTCAAAGATGTGAATTTCTTTCCGTTTATCGATAGAAACTTTTCGGAATTTAAAAATTCAATTAATGCGATTTTTTTTTTTTTTTTGTTTTTGAATTTATTTAGAAACACCATTAGGAATAATTCGAATATAGATAGCTTAAATTATTTAAAAATTTAAATATTCAAATTATGAAATGGCACGTGAAAAATCGTGCTCAAAGGAATAAATATTTATTGTTGTTAAGCCATCGTGGGATGGACGCAGGGCATAAATATCAACTAGATGACATACTATGAATTGAATGAAATAAGTAGAATAAAAGAAGCTGAGAGTTTCTTCAATGCATCTATTTCGGTTGGATAATTTGTCGGGCATACGATTGCGGTGCAGCATAGTCCTCGGCAATTAGCGTCTTCCATTTGTTAACGAAAGCGTCACCAACGCTGGCCATGGACTGAGCTATGCGAAGCCTTGTGTAGTCATCGTTATCCTCACGTTTATTATTATTTTCGGCTGGTATTTGCTTAAGGATCAAATGATTACGACTAGGTAAATCGATGCTAAAGGCAGCAGCTTCTTCGGGTGTAACGCCAGCGATTGCCGTTGCCTTCGGTGATGAGACAGCGAGTCCATTACGTCCGGACAGTGCAATGGCATTCGGTTTTGCCGATGCTACACCGCCTTCACCGGCGATGGACAGACCTTAGAGAATGAGAGAAATATGAAATGAAATTGACATTGAGAAGAAATCGATGAGTTGCCTCAATGTCTCGTCTGAACTTACCGATGGGCTTTGCTTCGGCGACCGATGCATCCTTTTTCGGTGCGTTTACTGCAACACTATCGTTGACATCTTCATAGGGATCTTCGGGATTCGCTGGGATGAAATCATTTTCGTTGAATTGCTGTCCTGGAGTTGCTTCTTCGACTTTCTGGTCACCGTTGCCCGGACTAGCCAAATAATCCATTGTGCTCGTCGATGTGGAGGCCGTTTGTGGTGGCTGCTTCTGTGGCATGACGGCGGGACTGAAATTCGTTGGCTGGAAGAGTTGACTGAAATCTTGAATTTGACCCGTTTGCTGTAATTGAGCGAGATTCTGTGCGGCTTGTCCAAGTTCAATGAGGCTATCGGCATAGATTTTATTATCCTCAGCCGTAAGGCTACCCTTTTGTTTGGCTTTCTCCTGTATGGCCACAAGGCGTGCGGCGGCAAATTGAATTTTGAAAAAATCTCGATCGAAAGAGGTCGTACGTGCAAAACCACTTCCATGGTCATTGCCAATGCTCGTCGGCGAAGAATCGCTGCTTAAAGGTTTTAGTGCATTTTGTAATGGCAATGGCGTGTAGACATCACGTAATAAATGCTGTCTCCGTTGGGCGCCATAAAGTGGCTGGGAGTGGGGATGAACTTCGTCGAAGATGATGGGATCGTTGGATCTATGTCTAAGTGTTTTGGAGCACAAGTGTGAATGGACTTGTTAATGGTTAAGGTGCGAATTGCGTTTGGAGGTGAGGGATTGAGTGATTAAGTGATTGATTGAGTGAGTGAGTGAGTGAGCGAGTGAGCTAGGGTGTCATTGCAGATGATTGCGAGTGGAAATGGTAGGTGAAAGAGTAGTGAAGGAGCATCGGAAACCCCAGAGTACAGTTAGAGTGAAGCATTGGAAAAATAGCTAATACTAAAGCTATAGCAATATTTACAATATTCCATCAAAAACCACGTTACGATAATTTTAAAATCTCTGACTTTTGTTTTTATAAACATTTTCCATGAATTTATTAACTTTTATTTACTCGTATCTCATTTTGTTGAAATGGGATAAGAAGAAGAAGAATAAAAAAAACAAGAAATTAAAACAGCTCATATGATGAGTGAGGTACGAAACTGAATACGTATATATATTTCTCTTCGATTGATTAATTGACTAAGTCTAATTCTAAGTCGGCTTGCGCGTGCGCCTTGCCGCCAACGCCGGCGATCGCGACCGATTCCGGATTGAAGTAGACGTTCGTCGGCTTGCCGCGCTTGAGTAGCGCACGTGATATTGGCGTCGAGACCGCTGTGCCGCCGTTGCCGGCCACGGCTTTCGAATGCGGCTCGAGTATTAATGCGGACGTTTTGCTGTTCGGCGTTTGCGCATGCGCAAGGTATGGCAGAAAGTACGTGCCGAATGGTATTTGTGGAATTGTGCCCTTTGTCGATGTCTTGCCGGTTGCTTCAACGACAACAACATTATTCGATTTCGGGCTTACGGGCGCTTGCAGCAGCTTGGCTGCCGACGATTTTTTCGTTTGTTGTTGCTGGAATTTGCGATTTTGCTTCTGTTTCTGTGCGAGGTATTTCGAATTTTTCGATTGCTTTGCGGCAAGAAATTTCGCCGAGGTGGTAACTTTGGTACTATTTACTGATATTATATGCCGACCGGGAATCGGAACAATCTCTTCGATGACAAAGTCGGGATTTATGCGACCGACGGCCTCGAGGAGTTTTGCATCATTTTTAAAATCGGCTCGAGAGTCGTCCGATTGCTCTAGTCTAGCTGGAATCGCATCGGGGTCCTGCAGACTCTCGATGGATCGCGGTGTCGTTGGTTCGATGTCACGTATTTTTGGTGGTTTTATCATTTCGATGGCGTTGCCAACGTTGCCGACTGCAGTAGGATTGGGTCCTTGCAATCCTGGCTGGATATATGCAAATGGATAGTTCAAAAGCCCTGCTGATCGTTGATAGAAGGGGAAAGTGTATAATATCAATTGATTGTGCGCTGCTGCTTTTGGCTTGAGCGCAGTCAGTGCCAGGGGAGCTGGTTGAAAGGCCCATGGGTGAAGGTTTGTTGTTTGCCATTGTCTACCAGTATGGCGAAAAGTGGAGCAGTGCGTGTAGTGATGCCGAGTGAAAGAATTGAAGTGCAATGGGTGATGTGTTCATTTCATGTGCATGAGTTAAATGGATTTGAATGAAATGAAATGAAATGAAATGGTGTTATGTTGAAAGGTAGAGGAATAAAAAAAAATAAAGGGGAAAATAGTAATATTTTTTGCTGGGAAAATATATGAAACTACGTGTAAAATTTTGCAGGAAAAAGGTTAGGGAAATTATTTACAATTATCCTGAGATCCAGTTGAAAAACGAATTTACAAAAAAGAAGTATATACAATTTTCTGGTTAAAGATTCAAACCTTAAACCGTAAATTAGTCGTTTTATTCTATACCTTTAACCCATTCTGTCCTTTTAATTAATTCAAAAATACGCAGGTTTGATTTTCTTATTGCCAGTAATGCTAGATTAAAAGTAATTTTCGAATTTTCAGGGAGTTTTTTTTTTTTTTTTCTTTTTGGGTTTTTTGAAATTTTCGATTTTTGCAAGAATATTTCATAAAGGCTGTATTAAAATATGTTTGGGCAACACTGGTAATATGAAAATCGAAAATCTATAAAAATAGAAACTAATAGCTGGGGCACATATACTACGTCTTCGGTCATCCGCCAACGTTTTTGACTGACAGGTAACTCGCCGGTCACACATATGAATCATGTTTCGAAAACAACCCAATTGAATGCATGAGAAAGAAAGAGAAACAAAGATTGTTTCGGAATATTCAACAAACAGCCGTCTCGTTGCTTCCCTCGTAATTTTGTTTCAAAAAATGTTTCCATAAGTGTGACCGCCGAGTAAGTTGAACGACAGGGCTGTAGTACTTATCAGCTTTGCCCCATTCGGTACGTCTCCGTCGTACGCAACTTACAAAATTGGGGCAGCTTTCAACTTTCGAGCTACGTCGAATAGTTTGACAGCCAGCAGCTCGATGTTTTTGCTATTTATGAACTCTCTCAATCATTTAATATCAACACATAGAATGTTGCCAAAGATTTGACTGCAGTTTCTGAAAGTGCTCGGCGAGTACAGCAACTCCCCATACTTGGTTAAGTTAGATTGTCTAAATTTCTATTTTAAATCGGTATCAAAAAATGTGGCCGAGAATTAAGTTGCGCACTTAATTATGGCTATATCTCGTAACGCGTTCAATATTGCTCTTTCCTATCAATGACAAAATGTTAGTTCTGGACTCATTAAATGTACATATTTGTAGTATTAATTGACCCGAAATAACTCCGCATACATTGTAGCTACAAATTGCAAAAATCTCAAAAATGTTCAGATATTTTCACCTCTTTCTAACTTTTGTGGCCCATAGTTCCCATACCAATAAGAATATTTGAATTTTTTTTTTAAATTTAAATATAGAAAACTGATTACTAAACAACTTCTTCAAGTACACGAACTCTATCTGAGCGCTCCTTAATACTGTTTTTCCACTTTAAATCTTGAACAATTTTTACCAAACATCAGACGTAAAAACTCAAAATTACTCTTTAAGTATGTTCGAAATTTTTCAATCCAACGCAAATGGTTCAGAACCGTGAAAATAATTTAGAATCAGTGTTGCACTGTTTTTTTTTTTTGTTTGTTTCATTTTTAGGAAAATCTGCCAATGCAAAAAGGGATTTAGGGATTTTATTTCCTTCCATATATGCAGTGTTATGGCAACATAAATGGAGGATGAACCAATTGAGGCTGCACAAATGTTCCCAGCCAGTTCGAGGCTGATTTATTATCCGTCAGCAAAGTAAATATTTATTGTACCAACTTCTTCCGTCGCTACGTTAATGTCAGTGAAAAACGGTGACGGATAGCGTACGACGTATTGTATGTGCCCCAGCCATAAAACTCCTCACCTACATAAATATGTACTAAGTTGCATACATTTTTCTATTGAATACAATTATTTATTTTTTTCGAACAAAAACTCAAAACAAAAACACAAGAACGAAACTTAATCGAAATGAGAGAAATAAATTAAAACAAATTCTTACGCCTATAAATAATTAATAAAAATGAAAACGAAATTGATACGATTTCATACTAAAACGTAATTTTAGGAAATCCATCAATTCGTTTATCCTTTTCGTTTCGAAGTCAACAACGTCACAGACAATATGCTGGCATGTTGGCCCAATTGTTGCCTTAGACGTCATCACTTCAAGGTCATTGATAGCTTCACGATTTCTTATCCTAGCTAATAAAGCAAAAACTTCATGTGAGATAAAAGGAAAAAAAAAAACAGAGAAAAGAAAAAACAAAAAACAAAATATAAATAAAAAAGAAAAAAAATTCCAGCTAAATTCGATCCTTCAAGGTATGTTTATTTGCTACTAAGCCTCAGCCGTTGTACCCGTTGCGGGTGAATAATAAACGGTCGGTCCGGTGGCGACGATTTTGCCTTCGCGCGGGAAGCTCTTCGCGTTCAGATTCGTGCGTTGCAGTGCATCTTTGAGGTCAACGTCTGCCGGTATCGCGATGACTTTAGCGCCCGGTCCGGCGATTGTCAGACTCCGTGGATGTGTGAGTGCATAGCCGCCGGGGCCGACGATTGCCGTGCCACCGCTGCCGGCTGTTGCAACGCCACCGGGCCCAGCGATGGCTATGCCACCCTTTCGCACCTTAAGCTTTTGTATTATGATGCCGCCCTGTTTGATGGCTTCCTTCTGGGTCTCCTGTTGCTGTTGATGCCGATGGCCGAACAGCTGTTTCTCATCCTCTTCGTTTGAATCGTTGTCGTAGGCGTCAGCGGCACCATTATAACCACCGTTTTCATCCTCCCATTTATAGTCTTTATCATAATATTGCGTTGATATTTGATGGGGTAGTTGCGTTGGTGATGCAACCGCCACATCGCCACTCGGGTAAAAGGACTGAGCGAATAGCGGGAATGTCTTCTGCGGTATTTGCAATGGAACCGATTCGAGGTTCGTTGAACTTTCATCAGCGACCGGATTATCGGGTTTCGGATCCTGTCGAAATGGGAATTTAAAAATATTCTGAAATGCCATTTTAATCGCATTGGCTGTCGTTGTGTTTGTCATTGTACTCGTATTGTTGAACGCGAAATTGTTATTGTTATGATTATTATTATTGTTGCCGTTATCATTAGCCGGCCGAATGGTGTTCATTAGAAAACCGATCGATGGGCGATTGTTAAGCAAACTGTAGCCGTTCTTATTCTGATTGGGCACTTGCGGGGCATTTATAATGCCGCTATTGATTGTCGAGCCTATCGGCGAGGATCCCGACGATGGGCCAGCTGCATTCGGCGCTGATTGTGGTGCTATGTGAATTGTTGTTGCTGATGATGCGCTGCTGCCGTCGGCCAATTGCTGCTGAGCCAGCGAATTGATATTCGTCTCCTTGTTCCTCAACGGCTTGGGTATGATGCGCTTGCGTACGATTTGCGTTGACGATGTAACATTCGACCCAGCTGCGCTGTTGCCACTGGTTGCGGTCGTCTGTACTTTGAATGGTCGATTCGCGAGCTTCTCCTCACGCGAGCCGGCATCGAAGGATGACGGTAAATTTGCTTGATCGGTCGATCTGAGCGATGGCGCTGCGGAGTCCCCATTCAGGGTCAATTCATGCGGAAGAAAGAATAAATGGTATTTTGGTGAGGACTGCTTCGAGCTGGATTTGATTCCCTTCTTGTGTTTTGTCGGCTTTGAGCTCTTTTTCGCTTTGCCATAGAAATGATCGATATCACCGACGATCTTATAGCCATTGACACGGTATTGCTGCGGCGTAAACTGTTTAACGTATTCGTCTTTATTGAGCTTATACAGACGCACGGGTATGACGAAATGGGTCGTCGGTAATTGCTGCTGTTCGGCAGCGTTTTCTGGTCCTGGTATTTGCACTTGCTTGGGACGAAAGTAAAGTTGCGATTTCTGTGGATGTGACGCTAATTGTCGTTGGGGCGACACATTTTCGCTAAGCAATTTCGATGCGGCCGATGCGGATCCGGATGCTGATACCGATGCGGATTTACGATCGAATTTAATGGCACGTATCGAAGGTACTAGAAGAATTTCACCATTTGAACCGGAGAATTGATGGCTTTGTGCATGAAATGGCTGGTAGGCGGGCTTCGGGAATAGATATTGACTCGAGTCGAGTATGGGTGGAACACGGTTCGATTGTTCCGTTTGTTTCTTCCTATAGCCCAATGATTGGTTGATCTTTTCGATCTCTTCTAAGATTCGTTTCGCTTCGTCCTCTTTCTTTTGCTTTAAGGATGGATCTGGGCGATGATCTTGGCGCTGTTGCTGCTCGGTTTCTTCGGGGAATTTGATCAATTTTTGCTTTTCAATTCTGGAAACGAAATGTGAAGCAAGTTTTTTCGCATGAGTGCTTGAAAGTTATAGGTTCGATAGTTCGTTTTTTGTTTGTTTATTTTGGAGCTTTAATTTGGATGGAGCAGGAGGGAGTTGGATCCGCATTTTAAGGACTCTGCCTACCTATCTACTTGCCAATTTCGTTTCAGTTGAGAGCTCTTAAGGCTTACGCTTAATGCTCGAGTAACTGACCCAGCAATAAAAGCGATTGCTTATAGATGTTTATAAAATCCATATTAATACGATTACTTATCGCGTTCCTGTTCAGTGTTCAATGCAAGATCCTCCTTCTCACATAGAGTTAGTTAAAAAAAAAAATGTAGATATATATTATGTAAGACCACGATATACATTCAGTGAGCGAAATATCGAGAGGAAAATCAAAAGATTCAAGAAGAGGAAGAGAGACAGAGAAGCTCAAGTGTTACGTATACATTCATGTAGTTAGGTCATTTAGTCAAAGTGTGGCGTCTCTTAAGGACATTGAAATAAATGCTAGAAATGAACTGGGAAACGATTTGAGAACTTACTCGACAATGCCATCGCTCTGTGGTGCAAACTCTCCAGCGGGGCTTGAATGGCACACGATCAGCGTGTGTGCCGTAACGAAAAGCATTACCTGGGAAGGACGAAAAAATTCTTTTATCATTTTAATTAATCTCAATAAAATTATATACATATATACGAATGAAAAGAAAAGGAGAAAATGATGCCAAAAAATCGGTTAAACTGCATGTTGTTGCTTCGGACTCTCATTTTAATTCGTTTGTTTTCTCAAAGGCAGCCGAAATCGACCGAATTGAGGCGACTTAAGCACGAGTTCTGTAAGAGACTTCAGCCGATGGACAATTTTATACGGTATGAAATTTAAATGCATTTCAGAAATTATTAAAGAGATTTCAAGGCTTTCTTCTTTAGTGAATCGGTATTTTAATGGACGAGAAGCACGGGTTTTCATATCTCGATCGCAGTCAAATGTTGTCAACCTAATTTACTTCTTAAAGAAAGTCTCTTTTGCTAACTATAAACACTGCCATCGGAATTTCGTTACACTGAGCGAACTTAACCATGATTTTTTTAAAAGGGCGCATTGTTATTCACAGTCCTTTTGATTTTCGAGCAGAACGAACATTTCAAAAGAAAAATTTTTGAGTCAACCACATTTTTAGTTGATTTAAATGAAATATGTTTAATTAAATTTCTTTAAGTTCGGTATTATTCTCAATTGGTTTATAAAATAGGGCATATAAGATATTTACTCGTCAAAATCGGATGAAGTCCATCCGGTGGCTATTTTTGGGATTATGTTCAGCAGAGGGCTCTGTGGTCATTTGCTTTGAACGTTAATTAAATTTGTTTTGACATTTCTTCTTATATGGGTATTTTAGAAAATAATTTTTTATTTTTAAAATTATCTTGTCATATCAATATGTCCGTGGATAGTTCAACAATTTAAATTTAAATCCATTTTTGAAAATAATCATGTCAATTGAACCTGAAATATAGTTGATTCAAAGTGGAAAATCCTTATTTTTTCCAACAAGAAAAATTGTTAAAATGAAAAATATTCCTTGTTGAAGCCGTTTTGTATGTTTTTCCTTTTGATTTAACCAGGTTTCTGGTTGATTTTTTTCTCTGTGTATAGGGCTGTCACTTATTTTGTCGATTTGCGGAATGAAGAAAAAATCGCAGGAAAATTTTTCGACCTTTAATTGGCAATAAGAACAAAAGCTGCCATTGTTCCTATAGCTAAGTGTCCATTTCAATCAAAATTTTCGTTTCCATAAGCAACACATGTATAAAAAAACGAAGCGGAATGCAATCGGAAATTTAATTCGATAACTTTTCGTTTGCCTGATTCCACTCAAAACGTAATGCAAAAAAGTACTTTGGAGACTTCAAAAAGCATTATTTTTCGTTAGTGGTAGCCCTGACGAAACCAAATAAAGGAACTACATACATTTATTTCAATCGAAATTTGTTGAGCGCATCGAAGCATTTGGATAGGTTGAATGTTTTTTTATATAATTCTTGCACTGAAACTCAATAGAATTCAATGAAAATCGATTGGAAATCTTATTTCCAGAAGAAATGACCGACGGATGAATCCATTTTCAAAAATTTTGCTTGTTATTTATTGTTGCTGAAAAACTATCGATAGTACGACCGATATAATCAACAATTTTTATTTTTCTTAACCATCGATGGTTCTATAAGATGCGAATTTTTGAGATTGGTTTTTCCACAAGCATTTTGCTGTAGCATCTTTCAAATCACCTGATTTTTGTTTACAATCGATATTACGCAATCGTCCAGCACACTCGGTCGCCATCATTGTTTTCATTGGAACAAAGGAATTTAATAAATTGTATTACAATTTGAAATGGTTTTCTTGCATTTCTTCTTGGTTTCCACCGCCATTCCTGCTGAAAATTTCTGAAATGCTCGTTATTCACATATGTTTCAATTGATATGTGCTGTTAAAATCGATAGATAATCGGAAAAATATCGCATTTTCATCGCATCTTTCAAAGATCAGTAAGTCAATATTACTCATCTTTAATTAAAACAAACGCGAATACTTGGCGATATGAAATATTTTCCATTTATATAAGAAAGGAAAAAGTTTTTCAGAGCGTTTCAAAAACCATCGAAACTATCGATGTTCACAGTATCGATAGTCTTGCATCTCTAATATTTCCGATTCTACACTACGTGACGTCAAAACGAAATAAAGGTACAAGTCTCCAAAGAAAATATTTGATTGAAGTGGACACCGACCTTATACAAAAAGTGAAAAAAATAATAGTCAGAAAAGGGCATCATACTTGACCTTGAAATACATACCTAATTTTAACAAGAGCTACGGATAGATTGTCAAAGGTATTGCTGTAGGCATGCTCCAAGCCGGACATCCAAGTTTCTTACAAAATGGGGACAAATGTTTCAAGAAAAAAAGGAACAATGGGATTTAAATTGAGTTATGATTAGCTCTGATAATCTCTTTTTCATTTTTCCTTTTTCCTTTTCCGCCCTTTATTCGATGTTATCCAAATCTATGAGTTATCAAAAAAAAAAAAAAACGAATTGTTTTTTCTCATTCATTTTAAAAGATCAACTCTTTTCGATACTAGAGCTTAGAGTGCACTGCACTCTCATAAACGCACCCAGTCTTCTTTTCGCCCCATCCTGCCCGTCTCAATATTTTTTCTTTCTTTTGATCGACTTTAGAAAATTTATGCATAAAAATGCTGTGTCCACTGACAGTAACGACATCGTGCAAAGTTAATTTAAAAAAGTCCAGAAAGAAAGACAAAAAAAGAAAGAAAAAAAAAAAACCAAAAGAATGAGAGAACGAGAAGGCAAGACAAACAAAGACAACAAATTGAGAAATGTCAATGACCGCTCTGCCATATTTGTTGAGCGTCTTCAAATTTTGCCAATTCTGTTAGTTAACGCTGAGCAATTGGCAGCTCACCAACCGATCTTTAAAGCCAATAACTTGTTTCTAAGAGCATTGACTAGAGCGGCTCGGATTTATTTATTGTTTATGTCTTGAAATTTTTTTTCTTGTAATCAATACTGAAAAAATTAAGAAGCCAAATCGAATCTAACCGTTAACCGCATGATCTGTACCAATTATCTATGACGCATCATCTCGATGATTTAAATACTATTGAATTGAGCTTTAAAGGGTTAATTGAATTATCTGAAAGCGTTTTTTCATTCCATGAGAGTTTTTTTTTTAGGTCTTAAAGTTAGATCATGTGAAAAAAAACTTAAACGTGAGCTCCGAAACTAGTTTGGCTGGTTCAAGAACTTTCCATTAGATGCTTCAGACTGCCGAGTGTGATCGATTAATAATGGTTAATGGAAATCAATATTTACGTATAAAATTCTTTCTTTTATTTATTTTTTTTTTTGTAAATAAATTTGGATTTTTGTCAGATAAAGGCCGGAGTAGGAGTTGATGTTCCTAAAATTTAAATTCTTTTTTCCTTTCGATATATTCGAAAAGGAAAAATTCTAGTGATAAAAAAATCTCTAGAAGATATCGATAGTCGAACCAAATTGAATGTTTTTCAAACATCTCAAACTATTCCTTCTATTCTATTTTTATTTTACATTTGGACGTTCAGCTCGAAGGATGATTATATGTATATCATTTATGTATGATCAAATATTTCCAAATAATTTGAGTTAACAATGTTTTGGAGCCAACTATGTATTTCCTTTCAACTACAGTGTACTCTCTGATTGCGGACACTCCTCTTAAGCGGTTACATTTATCGGTCCCGCAGGTGTCCGCTTAAGAGATAGAGAGTACACTTTATTACGTTTCAAATTCTTAGACTTCTGCAAACCTAAATGGGAGTAAACGAGAGGGACATTGAAGGGATAGATAGAATTTCATGCAATATAATTGAGAGCTTTGTTTTTTAAGCAGTTCTGGTTATAAGAAATACCATCAATGCACGAAAAGAAGTCCATATATCAAACTAAGTATTTCCTCTCGCATGTGAATTCATCATTGCACTGAAATCGATGATTTTGCATCAAAGTACAGTACACTCGGGATAACGTCAACTAATTAAAACCGCGATTGTTGACGTTTACCAGATTGTTGACGTTTATGATTGTCCTCATTTTAGATCAAAACATAGTCGGGACTATAGTTTTAGACGATTTTTTAGTATAAACTAAATCAAACCAATAATCTGATTCAAAGAAATGTTTATGTATTTGTAAAAATTGAAAAAATATTTTATATGAGTTTTTTAGAGCTCATTTTATACGCGCAACATCAAAAATTTCGAAACACAACTGAACAAAGAGAGCAAAAACTACATTGTTCGCACAAAAGGAGGTTCCCGAAATTCTGAGAATTCGTATTCTATACGTAATTCCAGCTAAAATTTTCTACTACGCAGAGTTTACCTTTTAAAGCTTTTAGGTTTTGTTGACGTTTTAGAAAAGTCAATGTAAATAAAAAGGTGACGGAATAGGGGGTTGACGTTATGCCGAGTGTACTGTATAATCCAAATGGCCAATGAAAACCAATGTGATTTAATTCAAAATGTGTACATATATGTATATAAATGTATATATTTGCATTTCATTACCGATTCATTTTACACGTAAGTAATTGTAATCAGCTAATGAAAATTGGGTCGGATAATCAAAGAAAATCAAAGTTTTTTATTAGGACTTCTTAAAAATCGCAGAGTTAATGAAAAAAAAAAAAAAAATGCAATTGAAATTCTAAAAGCACAATCCCATTTTAGGCTTGACTCGCCAGATTTGTACGTTTCTTGCGCATAAAAATATCAAATAATACTGCATATGTCCCATTGATATAGCTCACGCAAGCTCAAACATTCCTAGATAAAATTATATCTTCATTGCGAAAAAGTTTAACGTTGATTGAATTTTAAAATAAAAAACGACGCGCGGCCATTGAAGATCGTCAAACGTTAAATGAACCAAAGAATTTCGGTACGTGCAGAATCGAATTTTTTTTTTTTTTTTTTGAGCTTATGATGCATACCGCACAGCTTTATGCCATCATTTGTTGTGCTCATAAGAATTCCTCAGACAAAAATACAAATTTATTGGCATAATTGAACAATTTTTAAGTGAGTAATTTCACTTTGCGGCAATATGAATATTTTACCCAAATTAAAATAAAAATAAAAAAAACACAATCAAAGAATATTGAAAATCATTTGCCATTTATTCATTGCCATCAATTGAAATGCTTCATGTGTAAGCATTCGAGAATTTTACTTATCATTTATGATGTTGCTGCGACATCCGCGGCAAAGGAAGACATTGAATAAGCGTGGCAATAGCTAAAACAAAAGACTCAAGCTACGAACTTGAATTTTTCATCTCAAGAAAATGCAATTCTTATCGAATCATAGTTGTCAATGAAGTAATTACGAATTGAAATAAGATAAAGTGAAAATATGGGCCCTAAAGGTGTATAAATGAGATCAAAAATTGTCACAGTCCTGATACCATAAGCGCAAGCATAAGCATAAGATAAAATTTCGGAGATTCGCTGCTATTGAACTGAAGTGAGTTGACAGTTTGGACATATGGATGATATGATAAAATTCTATGTTAAGGAAGTTTGGAATTTATTTAGAGAGAGAAAAAAAAAAGAAATGAGGGCTTCTGAAATATTTAATTTTATGCTCCAATTGATACGGCTGCTAGAGAAAAGTATCAATAATAGGGCAATTGAGTACCCAAATATTAGAGTAGGTATCCAGCCAAAGTTCGAGCCTCAGGTCGTTCGAGCACTCAGCTCGTCATTTTATATTTCCCATGAGGCTAGGTACTTTTTTGGTATTATGTTCCTTGAGGTTCTTGTTGCATGTAAAATATAGCAAACATTTCAAATGCAATATGGATATTTGAATGTAAAAACTTCAATATTATAATTTACTTACCCATTGGCAATTCATTTCGAAGCTTATTTCAACTTCAACGAATTCCAATTCTTCTCGCTAATTATGCTGGATTCGCCAAAAAAAAAAAAAAAAAAAAAAAAAAACTAAACTCTGCTGCTTTTACTCAAATATCAAGATCAACAAAGAAAAACAAAGTAGCACAGACACTGCTGATATCCTTGTAACTGGCCTAACTGTTTTCACTTTGAGCACTTCACCGCTTATCCACTTGAGCACTGGCAAACGGTGTTGTTGTAAGTACTTAATTCAGAATTTTTCTTTTCCTTTTTTGATTAGGTTTTTTGTTTTTTTTTTCTTCGTGTTTTTATTTCGGTTTTGTTTTGGGCAATTATGAGCACAGCAAAAAGAAAAAAATCTTCTAAAAATCCAAAAGAAATAAAATTAAGTCAAAGCCTTTATGAAAATGTTGATCGAATGAAGAACTCAACTTGGCAACGACTTAAGACGAACTGCGTTGTGGGACGTTGGCAACGTGCGTTTATAACCTTTTCATTGCCACTTCTGCTGCAGTAACGCTGCTGTCGGCCCATACGTCTGTCATTTGGCTTATTCAGTTCATTCGGCTTATTCCGTTTGCCTACGCGAACTCATTAAAGAGGAGCAACGCGTTTAAGTGACAGCAAACCTGGAGTTTGCCTACTCCACTTCACTCCACACTCCACTCGGCTCGGCATGGCATGGCATGGTTTGACTTGGCATGGCTCGGCTGCGGTCTGTTCAGTGCAGGTTACTTCTGCGGCTTTCTTCCATCCAACGCGCACATTGTTGACAACGATGATCATATACCACACTTCGAATCCAGAAGTCGTTTACATATAAAATTTCGGTTGTTTTCTTGTTTTTGTTTTGGTTTTGGCTTTTCGTTTTTTTTTTTTTTTTTTTTTTTCTTCATCGCTTCAACATTGAATTTTAGTGTGTGTTTTCTATGTTTCTTTGAACTCTTTAGTTACTATCTACCCAAATGGTCTAAGCCGATGCAGAGAAATTTTCTAAACAACGATGACACTTGCTTCAAGAAGTACCTAAGCAGCTCAAGATGTATCAGACCAAAAAAAAAAGAAAAAATCAAACCTAAAGAGGAATCAAACTAGATGTTAAAAGACATGCCAAAAAAGAGCTAAACTCTTCGAAGAATGGCAAACTCATCACGTAATGAGTGTTGTTTTGTTTTATGTTTTTGGAAATTTGGCAACCAATCATTGTGGTGATCTGTCGCTTCGATAATGAAATCATTACTTCCAGTATTTGTCCCTCTAAGTGATTTTTAAGAACTCTTTTGGAGCTTCTTATAGCACAACAAATACTTAGGTACCAAAAAAAAATAAAACTTTTCGAAAACATTGAAAAAGGGTCATTGCTTCCTTATACTCGTATGCCTGCCACACGTAGATCGAAATTGCCCAATTTCAAAAAAATTTCAGAACAAATTTGTCATTTGAAATTAAGGCAATTTAAATTTTGTTCTGAATTTGCTCAATTTCGATCTAGTTGTGGACAACATATTACATGTGTAAAATGTTCGATTTGTATAATTTAATGAAAGTGTATTTCATTTCAATATTTTAAAGTGTTCTTATGTCACCCTCTTTCAATTTCACACGTTGGCTTACAGCCTCGGAAAATTCCAATAGCTGTGCTCTTAGGGGAAAAACCTAAAATACCAGGTTCAAAAATCGTAGGAAATCGGTATGTCTTCATGATAAGGAATGTCTTTAACTTGGCCACAAGAATTAGAATTTTATGAAAAAAAAATAAATACATCACCTTCGTTAGAGAAAGAAAATACAAAAAAAAAAATAGCGCGTGATATAACAATACCTCCGATGAGTCCAAATTAAAAAAAAAAAATGATTTATCGTTTTCTCAAGAGACGATTGAACCGCGTTTACTTTGATTTGATATTCGTGGCATAGCCTTATGCACATCATCCATGAGGCGTTGAAAGTAGTAAATCACGTCGCACAGTTAAGTAGGACTTTTTACAGTTGTGTTTAATAAAATAGCAGTGCTTTCAAATATCACAAATTTACAATGTGCATAAATAGAGATTTGATGAACTACAGCAGCTTTAGCTCCTATGCTCAATCAGGGCCGTAGCCAGGGGGGGCATTGAGGGGCAATACCCTACCTAAAAAAATGTATGCCCTACCTTGATAAGTGATAGTAGTGTTTTTTATGCTAGGAAAAATTTTTTCATATATCGAGAATCTTAATAAAGGCTACAAACGCTTATTACACAAGTATGTATGTCTAATATTTATATGTACATTGTATATGCTTGCCTGTAAATAATACCTGAATTCTATCCATGAAATTTAACAGTAAAAAATAAAAAATTGTGTAGGAGTAGCCAATGTGGGGGAGAAATGCTTGATATGGGTTAGCAAACGCATATAATGCGGCTTCATGTCAACGTGGACGTCATTTCTGCCTGCCAGGTCATCGTAGTTTTCAGTTCATCATTGTAATTTCAACTTCTATGTCAACGCATAACAGAAGCGAGCAGCTCAATATGACAACTATTTTATTAAATACAACTGTAGCATGGAATAACGCAAATTTCCTGAACAGTCAAAAAAATAATAATAAGCCTTAAGCTATTAAAGTATGAATTAATGGAGCAGTACCTTTATGAAAGAAACCTTCATCATTTAAAAAAAAAAAAAAAAGCTTCTCGATATTGGTTAAAATTTACGCCTGGGAAAAGCTTTCACTTAAGCTTTAATCTAACCCAAAATATTAATCGGGTATTTATGGTAATCGCGAGCTAAGTATTTCGGAGAAATTTTTATTAATTACCCAAAAACATTTTTGTTTTCCCCGAAATTTCCCTTAACAAGTTTCCACTTTTGATTTCTTTAATCAAGCCCTGCGGCTTTTTGTTTGCTTTGATAATTTTAATTAGCAAAGTAAATAGTCATTTCTGCTCTTAATGTTTATTTTAACAATTAGTTTTTATTTATTTATTTTTTCATTTTTTTGACCTGCCGCAAAGAGGTCTGATGCGAATAAACCAGCAATGATAACATAAACACAGCTAACCAAGCTAACTTTCTTATGAATTTCATATTTACTCGTCTTCGTTTTCGTCTCAGTATCAGTCGCGATGTCGATTCAGGTACTCATTTTAATTTTTTACTGAACATAAGTATAATGTCTTTAAGATATTTTGCGTTTGTGCATCCGAGCCACTCGAAATAGATCAAAAAGAATATGCAAAGCCATGATTAGCATCAGTTGGAAATTCGACTTGGCCATGTCAACTTTCTATTTCCTCTGTTTATTTAGTTTTTCTTTGTGTCGATTTTTTCGACCCTGTGGAAAGAAGTGGGATGAGGAGTAAGAGAGTAATTCCGTCAGAGGCCACAATAGGTATGTGATGGGGTGAAAATTTTAGACGAATTTCCTTCGAACCTTATTTTTTGAAGACACCGAGTGGGCTTGTAACGGAAAACGAAAATTCCCACATTCCCTTCTACGGGCCATCTAGTGATGTGTCTGTCCTATTGGTTTGTTTTATGCCAATAGAAATACAGTTTTTTTATTCAAGCAGGAATGACAATGGGAAGACATATTTTGTGAAATCTCTAAATTAGCCTCTATTAAATCTAAATTTTTTGATTAACTTTAATGGCCTACATGCAGGTGTAACAGGGAAAGAGAGAGAGAGAGAGAGATAGAGAGAGAGAGATAGAGAGAGAGATAGATAGAGAGAGATAGATAGAGAGAGAGATAGAGAGAGAGAGATAGAGAGAGAGATAGAGAGAGAGAGAGAGAGAGATAGAGAGAGATAGAGAGAGAGATAGAGATAGAGAGAGATAGATAGAGAGAGAGATAGAGAGAGAGATAAAGAGAGAGATAGAGATAGAGAGATGATAGAGAGAGAGAGAGATAGAGAGAGAGAGATAGAGAGAGAGAGATAGAGAGAGAGATATGAGAGAGAGAGAATAGAGAGAGAGATAGAGAGAAAGGATAGAGAGAAGAGAGAAGAGAAGAGAAGAGAGAGAAGAGAAGAGAGAAGAGAGAGAGAAGAGAGAGAAAGAGAGAAAAGAAGAGAAAAGAGAAAGAGAAAAGAAAAGAGAAAGAAGAAGAAAGAGAAAGAGAAGAGAGAAAGAGAGAAAAGAGAGAAAAGAGAAGAGAAAGAGAGAAGGAGAGAAAGAGAGAAATAGAGAAAGAGAGAAAGAGAAATTTGACATTTGAGCACATATTAAGGCAATTAATCTGATTTCTTGATCGGTACATTATTACGGGTACCTCTAATACTAGGGTCTGTCACAAAAACCAAAACTATTTGAGCCTCCGATTAGAATTGAAAAAATTTGGAAAGTGGGCGTGACAAAGGGGCGTTTTTCATAGAGATATTGAACAAAAGGCGGTATATGGGGCTCCTTATGGCCTTAAAAACCTCTGGAATATTCGTTCTCAATAGTCATGTTTTTTGGGGGCGCTGTAATGATTATTTAAACATATAGTATGTGTCTATGTCTTGTATTTTATTGTCAGGCTCGCCTGACTTAAACATCCTTTCTTGTTTCATTTTGAGTAGTTTAAGGGTACCTGCACACGAGCGGCATGTCTGCGGAGCGGCGCCGCGCGGTAACCCGAAATTCCGAAAAATTTCATAAAAATTTCAATATGTTTTGGAAAAAATAAAGTAAAACGCACTTATTTTAAGCAGTTTGTTCCAAATCAATTGAATAAGTACACATTACTTTTTTGCGTGCGCCGTATAGGAAACTTTGTCTATAGCATACAAATTATGTTTATTCTGAAATTTGTCCTTACGTGGTAAGCGAAATCGGCAACGCGCGAATTTCCAATGACATCGTTGTGTTCAAAATAACGTATTCCGTAAGGAGTTCTTCGCATAAAGTTTCTTTAGAAAAATTCAGATATTTCCCCCACTGGGTAGATACAAATACATATGCTGCTAGTAATATATTAATATACCTGGATAATTTTTTTTAGGACTTAAGTTTTGTAAATTTAACAAAAAGAAAGCCCAAAATGGAGATCGATACCGATTGTGAATATCCTGACTTGAGTGTATAAAAAAAAGTGAAAACGCTTCGATAAGTTCCAAGAATTCGTAATGTCCAACTCAATAAATATCTCGCCTCCTCGCTCAGATCGTCGCTTTAATGAACGTCAAATTAGCACTTGGCAGACTCGCCCGAGGGTAAACAATCGCAAAAGCAAAACTGCAATGTTAATGCATAGTTGTATTTGTTCCTCTAGTTCCTTTTGAAGGAAACGCAAAGAAATTGCCAGTTAAACGATAATGAAACGTTGCCGCAAGACAATCGGACAAAAATACCCCATAAAAAGAATTCAAGATAACTAGCAACGAGAAATAATTGCATAGGCTGAGGAAATAAATAAGTTTAAGCTTCAACAGTCAAAAGCACCCATATATAGTTATATATGCATATGTACATATATATGTAAATATGTATGTACATGTATATTAATTGGGTAGAGGAAATGTGAAAATAGGTTTACATGCCCTCGGAATTATAAGACTTCGAATGTAGGTTTTTATAGGTAAAGAGTTCACCATCGTCGCGTTACCATAATTGGGTTAACGTTACACTAAAAGAGAAAAAAAAAAGGAAAAGAGACAGAAAAAAATGAATAACATAAACAATCACCAGACAACGAATTTCGTTGCGGCATGCCACATTCAACCAGTCACACTAATGCCTACATATGTGACTGACATTGCAGTCATACAGTCGTGTTCAGTTAAATAGAAGGACAAATCATAAAGCAGAAAAGTTCTTCTCCGATTTTGTAATTCTCTTCTCGCTGGCTGTTCTATTCATCTAACCGACATGAACTCCTTTTATCGTGAACATGACTGTACGTGCACGACGATTGAGCTGTTGCTGTTGCGGATGCTGAAACCCCAGAACGGGAATTCCATACTTAATGTTCATTTAAATAGCAACCAACGTTGGAAGGCGCCAAGACCCCATCATTTCAACAACTAAATCAACGGCACGGCACGGCACGGCATGGAGAGGCACGCAAACTCCGACGCAAGTGGCTGAGTGGAGAAGGAAAAGTGTTGAATGAAATGAATGATATTTCATGAGCGCGCAGCATGCACGTTTTCTGGCGCATATCCTGTTGCATTTTAATTCCTATTCTTTTTTATTTTCGTCCCAAATCTGCCACTCTCCGCGTTCATCTACTCGACGACGCGACGTGGGCAAATTACAATGGCCATAACAATGCATCTGCATCTATTTTGGCTAACTGCAATCAATGAACGCGAAGGTCATTCTTAATTGCGATGTTTTCGCGGTTCCCCCTGTCTCTTTGTTTTGCTGCTAACACAGAGACTCGCCGAGATTCTTTCATACGAACACGAATAATGTGAAACGCAGTGGTTTTACCAATTCAGCCTTGTAATGTTCAAGGTCTTGAGGTTATGGTAAAGAACAATATAGAAGAGCTTTAAAATACCGTTGAGTTAAATTTCTATATTTAGACATTGTATATAAGTATGTGCACTGGCTCCTCTGGCATTCATCCGGAATGTTTTCGTTGATTTTGTAATTTATCATTCAGGCTTCTTATTGGCCCGAAAGGAGCGGGCATTCCTTGCGTATTGCCACTTAAATATTATTTTGCTTCATTATAGCCAACTGATTTTATATGCCAGAAATTCTCTAAAAAATTCTCCAAAATTGGCATGAAGTACGGGTCTGTGAAATAACTCCCACGAAATAAGTCCCACTTTTGAAAACGAAATAAGTCCCACCAAAATGAAATGATTTAAAAATTTACTTGAAATGAAATAACTCCCACTCAAAATGAAATAACTCCCCCTTGAATAATATATTTCTTAAATGAATTAAGTCACACTTTCATACACGAAATAAGTCCCAATTTTTCACATGAGAGATAAGGACAAAAAATTATGGTTGTCCCTTTTACGAAATGTCCAATATATAACTTTTTGCATAAGAAAAAAATGAGAAATAAAGCCATAATGAAAATGTGGACCGATCTGTAATAATGAAATCATAACACCTTTCTGTAAATATTATGTAAAAGGCAATATTGTACCTTTTGCATCCATTGATTCAAAATATAAATTTAGGGGTATGAAATAACTCCCACTTTACAAAACGAATTTATTCCCACTCAAAACGAATTAAGTCCCACTTATAATAAAAACGCGTAACGAAATAAGTCCCACCAGTTATTTCATAGACCCTGAAGTACATGGGGGAAAAAATAGAAGAAATTAAATGTAAAAATGGGGTCTTCCCAAAGTAAACTACAACTTCAACTTCAAACAAAGATAACAATTAGTAAAAATAAATTTATTCAAAATCTCAGTCGAATATTTTTTTTAATCGTGTAATATGTTTTGACCATATTATTTAAGTCCATATGAAAACAATTAAGGATGTTATAGTCAAGCGATCCTGACAATAAAATGCCCGACACAGACACACATGCTTAAATAATTTTTAAACTACGCCCAAAGAACAGGATCACTAAGAAAGAATATTCAACTGTATACAAACAGACAGACGGACAGACGGACATGTCTAAATCGAATCTCCTGGTGACGCTGATCATTTCTATATATATTTTGTATGGTCTATCTCGACTGGTTCTGGGTGTTACACACAACCACACAAACGCAATATTTCCTCGATGCAGAGTGTGTCGGGTGTAAAGACCCGTTTAAAAATCGAACGGAGTGTGAAAGCTTCTTAAGTACGATGCCCTTACGAATAAGGTTCAACATTCGAAGATCATAGTCATTTAACTGGTCAAGCAACACCATATTCTGTTTCATCGAATAGTCCATCAATCAGTTCAAAGAAGATAGAGACAGCAAAAACCAGAAGGCATATTCGATAATAAAAAAAAGAGTCTTACTAAAAATAACTGAGATCGCTCAAAAATTTCTTCATACATTTTTCTTGCCTATAGCACGCCCCACAACGCGCACTCCGACAATCCGGAATAGCATTGGTACCCAGAAAAGGAATACAAAACGAACGTGTTTTAAATAATTGAGCTCAATTAAAGCTTGAGCTTTCGGAAAGAAGTAACTATAAATAAAGCTACCCAAAATGGGCAGGCCAATGATGAAGTGAGCTTCGTTACCCCTTTGGTCAGTGGTAGACTGGGCTCCTGCCCACACATGAAAGGCCAAAGGGTTCTAAAAATTCAAGATATTTCTCAAAGTCATAGAAATTCAAACCGCTCTTCTTTCCCTAACCTAAACCACTGAGAAAATTATTTGATATTCTATGACCTATAAATGTCTTCTTCTCGATTGTGGTTCAGCATTAGCATGCTTCGAAATTCTCTATATAAAAAAGTCAATTTTCTAGAATGCCTTTTTATTTTTAAAAATTAATTTTTTTTTTTTTTTGGTGTAATAAAGCGATGCAATTGCTACATACTTCTGTGTTTGGACAATGGCAGTAAATCTGTCGACCTTATTTAAGACGAGCATGCTTGAAATTTTAAATAATGAACTATACGAGCGAGAATACGAGAAAGAGAGCAGGAGAGAGAAGGCGTAATTAAGACCGAATCACGATGGTGACACATGAGATGTTGAGATGAAGATTTAAGAAGCAATTTTGTGACGCTTCATAAACATTAATTAGAGAAGCGATCGATTAACTATCTCTTTTTGAGGGAATTACATTTTCTCTGTGTATGCACAAGCCAGGCGGCCTCCGTGGTGTAGTTGTTTCAGATGCCCAAATTGCGATGCGATAGGCTCTGGGTTCAACTCCCAGCTCGGAGGGCGTGATTGCTAGTTGTGTCGTTTTATCTGTTTCTGCTCTTCTTTGGTTTCACATTTTACGTGATATCAGGACGGGATCATGTGAGGCCTAGATGTGTCAACCTTTATGGTAGAAGCCACACTAACTAACAAACCATGTACACAAGTCAACATAACCTTTTACATCAATTTGTATTGATTATAATAATTTGTATAAATTTGTTTGTCCGTCATTTCATAGTTATAAAATGTTATAAAAAACCAACTAATTTTATATTTCAAATTCCTTGTAACTTTTAATTTGTGTAAATAATTAAAATTTGCCTTTTATTTGTAACGTAGCAGTTAGGTAATTCCTTGTAGCTAAGCTTTTGGGAATAAATAATCAAAAAAATAAGAACTTAAGGTATTAAAAAAGTCAAAACTGAATTCTGGAATGGAAAAATAATCCATTATTTACATGAATTAAATGTAGAGAAAGCTATTTTTGAAAGTCCTCGATGCATACTTGATGGTATGGTGGATGGTGATAAAAATATTTAAGGTCAAAAGGAATCGATTTGTTATACCCGACACACTCTGTGTCGAGGGTATATTGCGTTTGTGTGGTTGTGTGCAACACCCACAACCAGTCGAGATAGACCATACAAAATATATATAGAAATGATCAGCGTCACCAGGAGATTCGATTTAGACATGTCTGTCTGTCCGTCCGTCCGTCCGTCCGTCTCCTCTGTCTGTCCGTCTGTCTGTCTGTCTGTATACAGTTATCTTATCGAAGGAGTTGAGCTATCTTGACGAAATTCGGTATGCGTATTCATGGCGACATGAGTAAGAACAAGTTCGAGAATGGACCCGATCGGACCATTTTTAGGGGTACCTCCAGTACTAGGGTCTGTTACGAAAATACAAAAACTGCTCTTAAATCGATGTTTTCAAGATATTTCGATGAAATTCGATATTTGAACATGTTTAAAGGCAAGTAATATGATTTCAAAAAATTGGTAAGTGGGCGTGGCAGAAGGGCGTTTTTCGAAAATTTTCTCCTACACCCGAAATGCAAATGGGACTTGAACGAAATTTGGCACTTATGCTTCCTTTGTAGCCTATAACATCATCTCCAAATTTTTTTTTTGATAACTCCATTATTAAGGGTACCTCCAGTACTAGGGTCTGTCACAAAAATCTCAAAACTGCCCCAAAATCGGACTTTTTCGAAATAATTCAACGAAACTTCGAATTTGAGCGTATATTTAATCTTCTGATTAGAATTCAAAAAAATTGGAAAAGTGGGCGTGGCAAAGGGGCAGTTTTCATAAAGAAATTTAATTTTGATATTAAAAATTATTTGAACATATGTGTCTGTGTCGGGTATTCTATTGTCAGGCTCGCCTGACTATAACACCCTTACTTGTTTTTTATTGCGATTGCAAATTTCAAGGTTACAATTTGGTAGTCGAATCAAATTAATTTGGGGTTTTCTTGCGAAAGAGACCTACTTTGATCGATTTAAAGCAAATTGCCAATTGTTCAAGCTATGAGGAGCATACCCGATGCAGTCAATAATCCAAATATTGAAGTACTTCATATGCTGTATGTGAGGCTATAACAAAACTCTTCGTTCATCGCATTTTAATTCGGCAATCAATATGTCCTATGCCCTGCGCGGGGCCGGACTAGAGTTATCAAAAATAAAATAAATAAATACAATACTCGTACATATATAATTTTAAATTATCCGAAAAATAGCACAAATTGCGTTGCGTTGAATGTCAAGTGAACATATCAAATATGCATGTATCATTATGCTGCGGTTACTCAGTAATGGACATTAAACCCGAAAGAAATCATGTATGAAAACCACTTTCCGAATGCGACACGCGCCTAAGAATTGCGAATTAATGTTTTGCTCCATTCCACTGGACGCAAATTGGTCAACAACGTGCGGCTCAGCATAACAATAGATCGAACCGAAAATGTCCAATAAATTTTTTTTTTTTTTTTTTTTTTTTTGTAGAGAAATTATGTCGTTAGCATTACAAACGTACGAGTACGTCAAATGTAATTGTAGAGATTGATTCCCTGACGGATCCGTCAGACCTACCTATCTCTATAACAGCGACAGTTTTTCTTGGCTCTAAATGGGGTGATGTCTTTCAACTTTCATCATATCTTTCTAGGCGCATAAGGTGGCCCTTTGGGTAGAGAGTTTCAGGCCAACCACAAAGGAATCTTACACTGCCATAGAGTGGAGGATAAGCAAAACGTGATCAGGAGGAGGTAAATTTATAAGCTTTCCGGACAATATTCTCGGCCTTCTTGAAGCCATTTTACAAAATGATAATAAGCCATCTGCTTCCAAAAGACTTAAGCCGGGATCCCAATATGTATCTCATTTTTGCAGCAATCAATGCGTCGATAGTGTGAACGCAATTTTCGGAGTCTGATGCTGAAAACTGTTTGACAACGTTTTGAACGATTTTTGTCCCAATTTTATTGTTCCTTGATATTTATTTTTTTTTTTTTGACAATATGCGACAATAATATTAGCCTCAACAGTGATGGTGGAAATTGTTGAAATTCGCCCGATAAAAATCGTCGCAGATTGTGATATTTGCGTAGATAGTGGGATCCCAGCCTTAAATATAAAATTACGGGCGACTACAATGTTATTTGGGTGACCCATATTTTAATAATCATTTTGAGCCAAAGAGTGCTTCACTTTATCCCCATTCTTTACCATCTATTCCTTTCAAAAATTTCCGGAAACATATTGGCATTTCAACGATCGACTTATAAATTGAAATATTCAATTTTAAGGAGAAAAACTAACGGCTTAAAATTGGCCATCATCTGTTCGATTCATTTTGATCAATTGAGATTAACTATTTTCTGCCTTCAAGCGACTTAATTCAACTGCTAGTAACATTGAATTTGCACTTAAAAATAAATGTAACAAGTAAGGGTGTTATAGTCAGGCGAGCCTAACAATAAAATACCCGACACAGATCCACATGTTTAAATAATTTTTAACCACGCCCAAAAAAAAAAAAAACCGGATCACTAAGAAAGAATATTGCAGCGGTTTTTAAGGCCATTAGAGGCCCCGTTTACCGACTTTTGTTCAATTTCTTTACGAAAACTGGCCCTTTGCCACGCCCACTTTTCCAATTTTTATACCCGACCAGTTTAACAGTGTAACAGTGGTTGTGTGTAACACCCAGAACCTGTCGAGATAGACCATACAAAATATATATAGAAATGATCAGCGTCTACAGGAGATTCGATTTAGACATATCCGTCCGTCTGTCTGTCTGTCTGTCTGTCTGTATACAGTTTTCTTATCGACGGAGTTGAGCTATCTCGACGAAATTCGGTATGCGTATTCACGGAGACATGAGAGAACATCGGAGAATCAGCGGATTTTCTCATTACCGCGCTAATGAAGCCATTAAGTTGCCATTACCCATACAAAACGCTGGCCGATAATGAGGTGGTAATGACACATTAACTTTTAATTAGGTTTAATGAACATGGTTGCATTCCATATTCTTGCATTTATCGAGTGTATCGCCATCTCTAGTAAGCGAAACTGCAACTCTACTTTCCAATATCAGCTGACTTAAAAAAAAAATGGGTTCCGTGGAAATAAATCTTGATTTCGCACTGCCAGGGTCAAGCAAAAAGCTCATAATGAGATTTCGCTGACCAAAACTAATAGGTTAGCTGATTTAGTTTTCCCCTTTGCCTTTTGGTTATCTTGCTTTGACAAGCTATCATTTCTTGATTTGTACGAAGGTACTCTGAAAAGTTTCCGACTTTAAGGGCTCAACGCTGTTAAAGTAAATTGAAAGGAAGTAACGAGCTCATTCTTTTGAAGAAAGGAAATCAGAGTTGAAATTTCGATGACAGGTCGCCAGAAATATAGAAAATGTATGATTTAAATGCAACCCTGTAAGTCCGATTACTTGTAAAAAATATATATTAATAAAAAAAAAAAAATAAGTCTCGTATCTTTGCTGAGTCAAAAACTTTTCAGACCACCCTCGTACAATTGCAATCCGCTGTTTAGCTAATGACAAATCGGTTAATTGATAGTGGAACCACGTCGCATTAACTTTTCATGAGCGCTAATGAGGGGTCGATAATGACTAAGTGGAACCGTAGCATAAGAACAACTTCGAGAATGGACCCGATCGGACTATTTTTAGGGGTACCTCCAGTTCTAGGGTCTGTCATGAAAATCATAAAAACTGCTGTAGAACCTGAATTTTTGAATTCAGTTACCGAATACTCGGCAACGCTGTCGCCCGAAGCACCGAATATTTGACACAAATGACACATGCTTATCCATGAAATAATAGACTGAATACCAAAAACAAAAAGTGAGCGAAGAGGCCGATTACCGACGAGCAGCCAAACAGAAATTCGCTCAAGTGTGAGCGGAAACAAAATGCTGCTGGAAAAATTGACGTAAGCAAAATTGGTTGCGGTCATAGCTTGTTACATCCCTAGTGTTGCGTATGTGAAATTTGTTGTATACTTTTTGGAGTTGATAAAATTAAAATCGATCCGTAGGTTGAACTCTTCTTCTTTTGACTTCGAATCCACTTCGATAATAAATGGATCCATTCGCTCAACTATGCGCTGAATATAAAATTATGTTCGACAGAAGCAGTACTGTTTTAAAGAAAATTTACAGGAGATTCGAAAAACAAATCAATAAGACATGTCTTAATAAAAATTTTGTTAAAAATGTTGCTTTAATTTTTTTTTTTTTTCTTAAATTCAACGTTAGTGTTACATCTTAGGCCCTCCTCTACGAATCCTGTAAAGAAAATCACTTTAGTACGGGACACCCTGTATTTTGAAATAATACCAGAGACGTGAACCGGTTTAATCTGCTGATGAACCGAACCATTTACCGAATCGAAGTTTTTCACAAATATTTGAACCAAACCGAAAACCGAATTCCATTTTGTAAAGATTCAGGGGTTCGTTTTTACAAATTTTGAATAGAAAAATTTTCTACACCTTCATGGTTTAGGCAACAATGCCAGCCTATGTCGTAAGCGGCCTTTACACGTTCATTATTGCCTGCAACCAGTGGCGTGTCCAGAGAAATACTGCTTTGATAGTGCTTATATTTTCGACAGTGGTATATTGAACAATTATAAGACATTAACCTAAAAAATTTTTTGGGGGGGGGGTCTTAGAGGAAGTTTAGAGAGTTATGGACCAAAAACCCAAAAAATCCGAAAATTTCATGACGTCCAATTTTGATGAAAATTAATATATAGAATAAGTGAAAAATTCTAAGAATTTTAGCACTAAAATTTTTTCAAAAAACTGGTCCTTTCTGGACCAGTTTGGAACTAGACCCTAACTGACTAGTTGTAATCGGTTTCTTGAAAAAATTTTGACGCGAAAATTCTAAGCATTTTTCGCTAATTCTATATATAAATTTTCATCCAAATCGGACGCCATAAATTTTTCGGATTTTTTTGGTTTTTGGTCCATAACTCTCTAAACTTCCTCTAGCCCCCCGCAAAAATTTTTTAGGTTAATGTCTTATAATTGTTCAATATACCACTGTGGAAAATATAAGCACTATCAAAGCAGTATTTCTCTAGACACGCCACTGCCTGCAACCATGCTCAGTGGTTGCTCCCGTAGGCCAAAAATAAAAGAAATCGAAGTCGATATTCTTATGAAATTAGTATCGATACCATCTCTAATATGAGCAAGGTAACCACGCCCTTTTTATTGTGCAAATTTTAACCCTAAATGCTAAAAAAAAATGCGTTAGAAGTGGGAACACGTGTTAACAAATTTTTTCAGTCTGAGAAATTCCCGAGCCGATGAACCGAACCCAAACCCCTCCCCCGGTTCAAAGAAGTAGAAAAACCGGTTTGAAGAACCAATGCAAACCGTGCAAATTTTCCACCCGGTTCGCGTCCCTGATTAATAGGTATTAAGTTAAGCATAAATAAGTGCCATCAACGAATAATAAAAATACATTTATTCTCTATAAAAAGCCAATCTGGCCTAAACACAGCAAATCGATAGCCTCAATCACGACTTAACATGTCGTCGGAACTTACGCAGAGATCGGCCATTTTGCTCAAATGTGTTTCGATTGCTTGAACTCGAAATCCCGACATTCGCCGAACGACGAATATTTTTCGAATCTGCTCGCTGCAGTGGCAAAATACTATAGCCATAATTGGGATGTGATGGCCGCGACTGTGGTGCGTTAACAGGCAGAAAAGGTTCGTTGCCACTGGATATGGCGTTTGTTGCTTCGCAGCATCGCGTTGTCCAAAGACAACGAAGCCAATGTCATCGCCTGCCTTATAGTTGAGCTCGTGGAAACCAGCCTCGTCGTAATAGGAATACTTGCCCACAACATTGCCCGACTGGTCGGCACTTTCGCTGCGTGCCGATTGCGCTGTCGAGTACGAGAATGCGTACGGCTGCTTCAATGGATCGGCAGCGAGCGACCCGAGCGAGTTTATTGCTCGGGCATCGGCATTGTTCGTTGTTATCGCCACATTGTTTTGCGGCAAAAGACGGGTAGCAGTGTTGCTGGTCGTTCTTCTATTGCCAAAGGCATCGACACTGCCAGGGACAGCATTTATCGGCAGCGGGAATCCATGCTGCAAATGCACTTGCTGAGAGCTAAAGGATAGCTGAATAGGTTGGGATCGCATTGTGCGTACCATATCCTTTACAAATTGCAATGTCGCTGCTCCACTATGCGGCTTTCCGCTGTCGCCGCCGCCGCCTTGCGATAACGTTGAACGATCTGACAGTCGACTTGCCTTATTCGGAAGGGGCTGTATTGTTGGTGTTGTTGTTGTTGCCTTTTCTGGTTTCGATGTTGCATCAATGAGCTGGGCAGCTGCTGAATAACTCTTTTTATTCAGTCCCAGTGATGCCGACGCACCGCCACCGCCGCCGCCCCCGGGTATAATTTCCGCCTGATAGCCTCGTATGCCAGCCTTATATTTAACCATAAAGGGTACACCATTTTCAATATAGGAATATTGTCCTGTCACTTCGTTGGCTTGATTTGCGCTCTGCTCGCTGGCGATGCCGCTGGCCGTCTCGAATGCGTATTTGTAGCTGCCATTCGGATTCATCAAGAAATATGCGCCCTTGGGAGCGATCAATTCAAGTGGCGAGAACGATTTGGGCGTTGTGCTTTCAAGAAGCTTCGTCCCTCCATGTCTCGACAGTAATATGATGACACATATTGCCCATCGTAGCGGCTTAAGACGCTGCATTTTAGGCAAGTGGCAAGACGCGTCGCTTATTGACGCGAAACGACGCGTAACTAAAACGATGTCGCACTGCGATTTCGGTTTTATACGCGAACAATTATCGATCAAGATTCAAGTTAACCGCAATTGGGTGGCCTAAGTAAGTGCATTGCTTGCATAATTCTTCGATACGATATTCGTGTGATTCGATTTCGTTTGCGGCATTGAACTCCACGATTATAAATGGTAGAATTTTTATTTATTTTTTTTTTTTTCACACTCAAGATGAAGTGACGGAAATGGAGATGCGGTTTAATGCACCTTTTCGAGTTTGACAGGTCACGGGGTCAATTCAGCACGTGAAATTTTTGCTTTCATTTGGGGGGAGCGAATGAAAAACCCAGTGGCGTAGCGAGACATTTGGGGCGCGCTCGGGGAACACAAGGGGTCACAATGGAGGTAATCCCGAGCCCCTTAATAAAAAGACTTATACAAATTGAAATATGATTTGGCGACCGGGGCAGATGTCCCCTTCTATCCCCCTAACTACGACGCTGCAATATCCCATTTCGTGTATTTGAAATTCTCGTTTATTTTTTTTTTCAAAGGGAACATGTGAAAAAGTTCAAGTTCGTTTTTAAATCCCATATTTTCGATAGTTAATAAGGTATAGCATATGTAGTACGGTTTTGAAGGAAATCGACTGCAGATTTGAAAAAAAAATTGTAAAAAATGTGTTAATAGGACATTTTTCATACAAAAATGGCTCCTAAAGTAAAAAAAAAAATTGAAAGTTTTTTTCAGAAGTTTTGACTTTGACCGTTTATTATTCCCTCAACGGCTCATATTTTAACCAACAATTTAATTTTTCCTTAAAGCCCATACAATTGGCTTTCAAACCCCATTACAGTTTTTTTTTCTACGATAAGCCGTTATCGTGGTAGAATTTTTTTTCTCGACTTCCTGCTTAAAAATTTTTAACGCCCTATAACTCCTCAGGGGTGCATTTGCGGCCCCCCCGTCCCTGACGATTTTTGGTTCGTCTTGACATCCCCTATCACCCTGCTCCGGATGTACTAGCTCTCGTGAATCACCCTGTATAGAGTCTTTTGAGTATAAATTTCGGACTAATTTTTATTCATTTGAGATTTATATTTAATTTACTTTCATTATCAAAAGCACTTAGCCTACGAAGTTCGAATAATGCCGCATATCAAATGCCTTCCTGGACTGTGATAATACAGTCGGAATTTTTTATTTTAATTTTTTTTTTTTTCGTTGCTCGAAATGTTTTTGTTTTTGTTTTCCTTTTCTTCGCATTCGTCACTATCATGACCTCAAAAACAAAGGCACTTCGGGCATTGTATGATACAATAAGCTTAAGCTTAAAGGGTTCTTAAATAAAAATCTTAAAATCTTAAAAAATCCTAGATTCTATTTCTAAAAACACCAGGCGACTCAAGCTCATCTCACATACGTGCTGCCATTTTCTAATGAGGCAACCATCTCGGCAATCTCATCCTGACGCAGTGCCTCTGATGGCGACGGCACTCGCCGTCCTCCTAATGGCAATAAGTCGATATTCTGTACATGAGCTCGTACGCTTTGACCTGGCGGAAGACCTATATACCATTTTCCAACATTCTTAATGACTGTGGAGTCCCGGTGACGCTCCACCCAGTCACGTTCTCGATCGACTTCAAGGATATTGCGATTCGCTGTTATTAACGGCGGTAGTGAGCCAACGTCATCGTCATTGAAATTATAGTTGTCAGCGGCAGTTGGCGGCTCGTAATTGTAGCCACCGCTGCCACCAGTGTGTCTTGAAGAGGATGATGACTCACCGGCTCTGGCAGCGGCACGATTTCCGCTGCCACTTCCACTTCCACTTGCCGTCGTACGATTGCGATCCCGTTGGCGTGTCGTGCTGCCACGAGAAATATCGGGTCGATTTCCGCTGCGACTACCGAATGTTCCACTACCTCCTCCCTTTCCTCGTCCTTGGATTGTGGGTGTACCTGTGCGATCGGCTTTGTCGCGGCTCGAAAAGCCATTGTCGTCCTCAGTGACGGGTAATTCAGCATTATCGGAATCTTTGTCCAAGCTGTTGGTGTTTCCACCACGTAAGCCATCTCTGCCTCGCCCGGGCTTTGAATAGTTGCGGTCATCATCAAGGCTACCAACGGAAGCGCTGCCTGCACCAGTGCCACCGCTAGAATCACCACTAACAACACCACCACCACCACCGCCTCTATTTGATCCGCTTCCACTACCACCGCCACTGGTCGGTCCAGTTAAGGAACTCGCATCGCCTGCACCCCTTCCATAATCATTCGACAGCCTGAAGTCCGTGTCCGTCAACCGGAAATCGGAAACGGAAGGGTTCACATGCGTGCCGGGACCAACTCGATTCTGTACGATTCTATAACCAATGCCAGCGCCGGCCACATACTCCACTGTCCGCTGTACGCCTTTATCGTCCAAATACGAGTACGTACCACGAACGTAGCCGTCCGGGGCACGACTCTCCGCTCGCCGATGGTCTGGTCCAGCTGCAACTAACTTGTAACTCCCATTCGGGCCACGTTGAACCGCCATTTTGCCACGAGCCTTCGGATGAGACTTATAAAGCGGTGCGCTATAGCCAATGCTAATCGGATTATCGGGTACAGCATTCGAGACTTCGAATCCAGTGCCAGCACCGGCCGCATAGCGTACGCTATGTCGTTCCCCGACATCATCGAGATAGGAGTAGAGTCCTTTTTTAGAGGGCAGAGGAGATTCAAAATGTTATAATCGGGAATGTTCGCAATCCAGAAATCGGCTATCTGGGAGAAAATCATACACACCTCGAACACGTCCCGTGGAATCGCCATTCTCGGAACGCGAGGCACCGCCGGTCCGATAGCTAAAACTATACGAGGGATCATCGTATGGATCAGCAAGTGGGTCATCGGGTGTGCCAACCGGGCGCGTCGGGTACTGAGCCAAATCCATTTTCCGATGAATCTTCGGTCCATTCGCACGAAAACTGCAAACAAAAGATTTTATGATGAGAATAATCATTTTGTTTATTATTTCGTTAAAATCGTGCAATTTTTTTTTTTTAATTAGCGGCCTTTAATTAAGCCATTTAATCACAATGATAATAGAAAAATTGAACGATGCGAAAAACACTAAATAAAAGAAAAAAAAAAACAATTGAAAAGGGAAAATCAAAACTGACGAGCACTAGAAAACTGTGAAAATCGAATTTATCCGGACACAAAAGATATGTAGTAATATACAATGACGAGCGTTGTTTGCAACGATGTGGTACTATCTGTCTGCCCGTCTGTCCGTCTATCTAACTATCTATCTGTCTATCTGTCTATGTATGAAGATCTCCCTTTGTGTCTTGGCTGAGCGGAAGCACAGTACATTGATTATTATTGGGAATTTCGCTTCAGTCCATATATCGAAACGCTTCAGGCGCAGCGTCTGAGCAACTGAGCCAAGAAACAAATACAAAAAAAATAAAGCCAATAAAAAATGGATCTAGTCTTGATTTTTGCAACAAAAAGGGTTACGCACTGCGACTCCATATGCTCGTACCATCTGCTTTGCATAGCCCAACGTTGCAATCGCAACACAAGATCGAACGGATAAATCAAGAAGATTAAATTACCCGATCTCCATGCCTATGCCGATCGCCATTAAGTCGTGTTTCAGAAAAATTTCTTTCGATGGTAACTAGTTCGATCAACTGGCATATCCTGGTCTTGATGACATCTGCTTTCATTAATGGCCGCGCGATAGAGACGACCAAAGCTCTACATGAAAGCATCGGGAGAGAAAATATCAAATTTATTCAGGTTTTTTGTTTTGCATCTTTTCAGAATAAATGTTCGGCAAAAATCTTTCCGATCATCTGACTTGATATGATTCACTCACGAAGAAAATCTCAAAAAGATAAAAACGAACATATGAAGAAAAAGAAAAAAAAAATAAGTACCTACTTGTGTTAAAGTCGGTCATGGCCGACTTCTTTGAGAAACTTTTCTCTCTAGATTATGTCCATTTTCCACAGCACAGACCGTTTTCTTCAAAAAGTAATGTAACAACTTGACATATCAGACCTTCTCAGTAAATGGGTCATTTACTTTTTTTTTTTTTTTTTATCTACTTCAAAGCTATCCAATCGTTAGGAGACGATACTTGTACAAGGGTAGCCTTCTTAAGATCACATTTGTTGGCTACTTGACCCGCTATCCTGTATTAACACAGATCAACCCTCGAATTAATGCAAGTTTTTTCCACTATTCGGACTTCTAATAATAATGATTTTTGGAAGCTAGGATCCCTGTTATGTCCTGCTTCAGTGACGTAGCGAGAAATTTCGGTACTCGGGGAACGATGGGGCCACAATGCAGGAGATGCCGCCCCCTCCAATCGGCCTCAATAAAAATACCTTCATAAAAATTGAAATACAGTCGACTCTCGTTAATTCAAACCTGCGATAATTCGAACCTCTCTATAATTGAAAGTGATCACGAGTTCTTTAAAAAATGTCTTTTTACATTCGACTCTCGTTAATTCGAAAACTCGATAATTCGTTATACTTATTTTAAGAGTCCCTCGAGTTTCGAATTAACGAAATTCGACTGTATGACGGACGGCTTTTCTAAAGCCCCCTTCGCTACGCTACTGTCGTGCTGCCCTTAATGGAAGACATACTACCCGGAAGTCTTGAGCACCGAACCTTTATCTAGGGTGTTACAACCTACCCAAACCAGTGCGAATATACCGCCCGAGTGCGATGGCGAAGAAACGACCGTTTAAGCAATAACTTAAGACGTGTTAGAATCGTTTGATTTACGCTTCAGTGGGTTCCGCCAACGGTCGCGGTGCTTCGTCAAAAAAAAAAAAAAAATAAAAAAAGCTCTACAAACAAAGCCTAAAAAAGAAATAAAGCAAAAAAAAAAAAAAAATATAGACGCCTGCAATGCACAGTGGGATTTCAGTGGCAAAAATACGATTTTTTGACCATCCTAATTTTATGATTTGTCGATTTAATCTAACAGAGAAATCTCCAGATAAGAAAAATTCAAAAACATAATTCGATTAAATCTACCACTGTTGCTATAAAGGTAATTTGTTATTAAAATTAAGAGCTTGATTTTTAAAAGTAATTAAAAATTGTGGCATTTTATTGAATATCGAGAGGAGGTGGGCTATCAAAAATTCTACCTCGAAAATGACGCCTTTCCTTTTTTTTAATGGTCAAAAAGTTAATAGCTTTGTCGTGCTTTGTCTTCTAGTTGATAAAAAATACAAGTCTGGAGCCTGTTCTAACGATCTATGAAAAAAAATGTACCGCCCACTAACGTTTGTCTCGATAAAGTCCATTTTTATGTTCAAAATCACCGCACAAATGTCTGGATACTAAGAAAAAAATTCATTGCATATGTTTAGGATGATCAATATTCATTAACGCTTTGTTATAATTTCTGATGGCAATGTTTATCAGAAATTAAGAACTAACTAAGGTTCAATTACAAAAACAAAACATTATATTAAAATTTTTGTTTACGAATGGGAGAACATACGAAACTATGTAGGCATTGATGATACTGAAAAGGCTGTTATCGAGGGGAGGTAGCCCTAGGTACTGTCAGATTTGAACCATTTTTTGTATATATTCGTTTTTGAGTATAAAACACATTCTGACAAAGTTTCATTAAAATCGGTTAAGTTTTAGATGTAGCTGCCATACAAAACTGCATGTGAGAGTCTATGGGGGGTACCCGAAGGGGTGAACCGATTTCGATAAATTTTAGTTTATATCTTAAGGACCTCAATTTACATCCGCATACCAATTTTCATTGTGATTGGACTTCTATTTTTTTCCGCACGATGTATGGAGCAATCCCACTGTGCAATGTATCAATTATGAGCGCCATCGCTGGCTTATCGTGATACGATTACTCCCCGAAAATGAGAGTACCTTTCGGCATTAAATTATTAATTATTATTATTATTCTATTATTATTATTATTATTATTATTATTATTATTATTATTATTATTTATTATTATTATTATTATTATTATTATTATTATTATTTTATTTATTTATTATTTATTATTATTTTATTATTATTATTATTATTATTATTTTATTATTTTATTATTATTATTATTATTATTATTATTTTATTATTTTATTATTTTATTATTTTATTATTATTATTATTTTATTATTTTATTATTTTATTATTTTATTATTATTTTTGTTGCTCGGTCGTATGTCCAATTAACTTTTGGTTGTTCATTTAATTGCATTATCGGTGAGGCTTTTGAGGCACTTACCCACGTGGTCCCGCTGTATAAACGACTTCTTCTACTTGCCCCGTTGCGGGATTTCGCGAACCATAACGGCCTCGCACTATGTTGTCTGGACTTGCCGACGCGCTGTGATAGAAGCCCCCAATGTCATCGTTCGTGTGTCTGTGCGCAAGACGATGTACATATCATCGTTTCCGTGCATATCGAATGCGTATCGAATGCGTGTTTGGGCGCCAAAAGCGATTTTTCGAACACATGATCGTGGCGTCAGCGTCGATTGTGAGTGCGTGTGCGATGGCGATGGAAATCGTTGTGTGGTTCAACGTTGAAAATGATTTATTTTATTCCATTTGATTACAGCGATGCAAAAGACGAAGGTATAGAAAAACAAAAATATTAACATACATTGTATGCATATGTATATATGTATATCAAGCATTTATTGTACAATAGAGATCGGAAGTGTTGGAATTAAATAATGCCACATTTAAATTACTCAGCACGTGAGCAATATTTCATGTTTGAGTTCAGCAAAATTGAAGACCTGGAAAAATTGTTGAATGTTGAATATTTTTGTTAAAAACCATGCCATATTCAGGCATCTGCTAGAATCCGAAAACTGACGGAACCGGAATCTTTTTCAACTGAAATTTCATATACTTATATCTACGGTGACCATCATATCTGTTTTTAGCAGAGGTGTTCTGTTTTTTAAGCGCTTGTTCTGCGTATTTTTTTTTTTTAGGGGAAAATAGCGAAAATGTTCAAATTCGATCGTCATTATCCTTGGACCGATTGAAAGGTCCGTTCTGTGACAACCTCGCAAAAGATTCAAATAAACTAATTTGAAGACTTAAAAAAATATATTTTTGTTCTGTTTTTTCAATTTCAATTTATGGTCACCGTACTTATATCTTATAGACAAGCGGATAAAGTAGGGCTCTGTGAAACTAAGGATCACTAGCAGTTCCGACCCAAAACCAAAACCAAAAATATCTGTAAATTCTTTATGAAATTTCGTCGATTTTAATTCGAATTCTAACACGTGCTCTCTTCCTGTGAGGCGAAATTTTTCGCCTGCCCAATATTACCCAATTCCCCAGCCGGAACTGTGTACAGGAGGTGCTCGAACACGTGCATAGCACACAGAATGCTGCTAATATACGGGACCTGTCCAATTTTCCAAATACATGTCCAAGGATGTGCCGCGGTGTGAAAACTGGGTTCACTGGGTGTATAACATTGGTATATTGAAATAATGAAAAATACCGGCTTTGATCGCTTCGTTCCATAAACAAGCTATATACCGGGTGTGCCGCTTACTACACGGTTTGTAAAACAATTATTTTTTTTATTTATTTTGGCCTATCTACTTCTTCATACATTTCGTGCCCAGGCACCAAGACACCCGGCTGGATCTTTCACACTTTTCTCTTCTTTTCGCTGCATTTATACTCCGCCTTAATTGGTTGAGCACAATAAAATATCAAGCTCAGGCAGAGCGGATGGATCGGATCTTTAAGGCAGTGAATTCTATTGGCCTAATACAGGATCGCAGACGAATCAAAAATGTACCGAAATTGATAAAATTTCGATTGCGCATTTCTGAATATATCCCCCCCTACTACGCATTCCATACTTTGATTATATGTAGGCTATTCAATTAAAACCATTTGAGTCGATTATGTAAGAAGTCCATATACAGGGTGTTGCGTTTGTGAAGGTCAACCGGTCGGGAGCTGATAGAGGAGGTCTGAAATAGCAAAAAATCGTATGGAAGGGGGGTCGCAAATGCACCCCTGAGGAGTTATAGGGCCTTAAAGTTTTTAGAGTAAGTCGAGATAAATAACTGTCGCACGATAATGGTTCATCGTAGAAAAAAAACTTAAATGCAGTTTGAAAGCCAATTGTATGTGCTTTTAGGCAAAATTAAATTGATGGTAAAAATTTGACCTATTGAGGGAAAAATAAACGGTCAAAGTGAAAAATTCTGAAAAAACTTTAAATTTTTTTTTTACTTTGGAAGCCATTTTTGTATGAAAAGTGTCCAATTAACACCCAAATTTTTTATTTTATTCAAAATGCTGGATCAATTTCCTTTAATTTGGTACCCCATATATCTAATAAATTTCTTGAAAATAAGATGAAAAATTTAAATATCTAAATAATATCTATAATTTTGATTATTTTTTTAAATTTAAAAAAAAAATGAATAATTTCTCGGGGTAGCATGTTAGCTCATTAGATGGAAAAATCCTTCGAATGCTCATAAAGAAACAACGTAAAAGTTAAGTAACTTCTATGATGTCCATTGATTTTTCTAAAATCGAGCACTGTTGCCGTTGGGAACATGTAAAATAGATGTGTGAATCAATCTAAATGCAGCACCATGGATGAAGTATTTTTCTTCTTCACATATAAGTATGTATGGATATAAAAACTAAATGAGAGAAATAAATCCAATAATACTTTACCGAAATGAGTAGGAGCCATCATCATTGATTGTATTATAGTCGATATCACAAAAGGCAAAAGGAGTTAAGTATCCACACAAAAGCAGCAAGATTTGAAGAATTTTCTTCAAGCCATTGGGTTCAAGCATTTTCGAGCAGAATCTTTGAGGTTCAGCATCAAATTTAATATCAAATTCTCAATCGAATGTGGGAGAAAGTCTCTGTTGTTTATTTTCAATCTTAAACTATAAAAATTTTTGAACTAATTTCCGTATTAAATTTTTTTTTTACTTTTTTTTTTTGGTTTGTTTATTTGTTAAGGACCATGCACTTCACACACAATCGCAGTAGCAAGAATAAAAACGAGAACACTCAAAATCCATTTTAGAGAGTACAATCAGCAACTCAATGGGGGGCTGGAGCTTTGGAGTAAAGACTGAAGATTCAACCGAAAACTTAAAGAACAAAACGACGACTGAGCGCTTCCCAGTCGGCAGGCAACGTTTTTAAATGCGAAGCGGAATTCTTGTTGCCATTGTTGCTGCTACTGTTTTAAGCCTAGCTATTGCTGCTATTGGCTTCTTCGTTGTTATTGTTGTGATTGTTGTTGTTGCTTTTATTGTTGGCATTGCTGCTTTAGTTGTTAGGATTGTTGCTCTTACTGTAATGGAGACGAAAATGGATTTAGAGTTGGAGTTGTTGTTGATGTTGATGTTGACGTGGAAACTGAAATTGTTGGAGCTCCATCTAATGTTTCACCTGACCACCCGCCATCACACGAAGAACAACGGCAGACAACAACAACAACAACAGCAGCAGAAAAGCGCATCAGGTGGGAGTAGGAGTATTTAAGAGAATAACACGTCATTTGGCGTCTTTGAGACGATAGGCCACTACTAGCGCATCTTTTGTGCATTGTGCAAGTAATTTTCACCCTTGGTGGATTTGGTGTCGTGCAGTGTTCAGTCAACAACTCAATGGCTTGATCATTAGCACCGACAGTAAAACATCGACCAAGGGGTTGTGAGTGCCGGAGCGGTGGAGAAAGGAGCGAATGCGGCTTGAATCTAGAGAATTTCTTACGGTCGTTGATGACAAGCACAGAATTTCATGTAGCAGGACGTTCATTGTTTCGTGCTCTTGGTGTCATTTTCAAAGCAGCTCGCGATTTTCTCTACCAACACAATCGTGAACACAAGGCTTTCTAATGGACCGTAATTTAGGTAAAAAAAAAAAAAAAAAAAAAAAATTACAATAAAAACAAAGCAATACGAAAGAAATTTTCGATGTTTTTCTTTTTCATTTATTTTGTGTTTGGCATTGTTCTAACTTCAACCTGTTTTCTTGACTGAACACGATTTTCAATTAGTTAGGCAATCAATGGGTTCAGCAACATGTTGCAATTGCATCAATTCCTCTAATGGGTATTGCCAATTTCTTTTTTGTTTTCTTTATTTATTTATTTTTTTATATTTTTTTTTTTATATTTTCTTATTATTATTTTTTATTATGGGGTCATTTTACTGAAGATACTTATGTTGAGAAAATTTCATTTCACTGTTCGATGACATGAAATTAGAAAATAATTTAAAGCTGAAGCATGGCGTATGGCAAAAGTTTTGCCAGCATATTGAATGGCATTGATGTGCAACTTAGTTCGTAGCCTTTCGAAGAGACAGACTTCCGTGGTCATGTTTTAGTTTGATTGATCAGCGATAATATAAGAGAGCGAAAAGAGGGATGTAGACTGATCCTTCAGTGACATAATTTTGCTTCAGAAAAAACCATTTCCTTTAAATTTCGGAGTAACAAATTTCGATGCGATTTATTAATTGGATAATCGATTGATATACATACACAGCCGGATTCTAAATTTTCCCGGTGAATTTTTCAGTGTCGATTTGAAAAAAATGCTGCTTTCCTTAGCTTCGGTGACCATAAATTGAAATTGAAAAAACCGAACAAAAATATTTTTTTTTTTAGTCTTCAAATTAGTTTATTTGAATCTTTTACGAGGTTGTCACAGAACGGATTTTTTCAATCGGTCCAAGGATAATGACGATCGAATTTGGACATTTTCGCTATTTTCCCCTAAAAAAAAAAATACGCAGAACAAGCGCCTAAAAAACAGAACACCTCTGCTAAAAACAGATATGATGGTCAGTCACCGTATCCTAAGCACACTGGGATGGGAATATAAAGGGAGCAAGAATTTCGAACATTCACAGTCGTTTCTTTATTGAGGCTCAGAAAATGTTCGAGGAAAAATATTCCCGGCGAATAATCATTTATAAAAGGGCTGATAGATTTTCAATGAAAGCCTTAAAACATTGTCCCATCAATGCTTAAGAATTTTTAGTTGCCTTATGAAGAAATCTGGAAGGTTTTGGAGGCTGACCATGGAGACTTTCCTCCTTATGCATTTAAATTGGAGGAGCAGTTCGGATGGCAAACTGAATGGTGAATGGATGGTTCACAATGCCCTCCAATTGTGGCGCCAATGAGAAATGCCAAATATTAAAGCAGTGCTGCCGTATTTGAATGAAATTCAGTTTTTATCACAAAAAAGTGCATGACTAAGGCTATCATCCAATAGAATCTTTAAAGAATTTTTTCCATTTTAATTTGTTTTTGATTATTTTTTTTTTTTTAATTTTATTTATTGTTGTAATTCTATGGTTCTCTTTGCTATCATTATTTTTTACGTCTCTCTTTTGAGTTCGCGCATAACTTTTGTTATGCTTACACCGTAGCGCATCAGAAAATTACACTTGAGTCTAGGTCAGTGTCTTACTAGGCGTTGCTGCTTGTTGCTGATGTTGCCCGTCGTTGTCTGATCCCCCCTGGACCTGAATTCCTAACAAACCCAAACGGCGAATGCAATTTTCGCGTCTGAATAATGCACTAGAATCAAGACAATAAAACGAATTAAACCGCAATTAGTTGCAATTATTTCTGCCATATTTCGTTAATATCGCGGCGCGGATAGAACCAAAAGCAGTTACCGCTAAGTCATTTACATACGCATTTGTTGGTCTAAAAGAACATGGCTTCGCTTCCGTACAGCTCTGACCTCATTTAAAAATGCAATTTTCTATTTTTATTGAAAAAAAAAAAAAAAAATCAATCTATTTGTTTTTTCTTTTTGTTGTATGTATGCAAGTGTTTAACAAATTTCGAACATCTCCCAAGACCAAAACTGATGGCAATGAGAAGAGTTTTCCATCGCATTTCTTGATCAGTCTTCTTTCTAATCGATCAAGTGTGAAATTTGAAATGTGGATTGAAAATTGATTAAACTCAACCTTTTCTTCCTTTTATTCAGAGGTGCAGTAGGAATGTATAGCCGTTCATCTGTCTGTCCTTCGTTCTGAAGGCTCAAATGCTTGCGGTTGGATCCTTTTCCCCAAGTGATTAAATGAGTTTAAATTTAAATCTAAAACTTAGGTATATCGGATACTGAGGATACGATCAGGGCCCGATCCAGTTTTTTTTTTTGCCACTCTGGACAAAACCAATATTTGTCGCCCCTATCGTGACGCTAATGAAGTACCGCTTTCGAATATCTATGGTGAAATTGTCCTTCCTCACAGTGTCACTCTGGGTGTTTTTACAGAGAGATGTTGAGTTTATATCCGCGCACAACCCCGGTTTAACTTCTTCATCATGCACTCATATGCACGCAACTGAGTACATCAAGATGAATGTGCTATGGATCAGCAATCCAAGAGTTATTTGTATATAGAAAATGATTTTACTAATACATTTCGGTCGGTACTTGAAAGAGTTTCTAAAATTATAAATTGTGCTGCTCGATAGATTTTGTATTTTTTCGACATGGTTTTGACTTTGTGAACTCACAATTTACACTCCAATGATTCTAATCATTTTTCAAAAATAATTTTTCCCTCGTTGAAATACCATTTTTATACGTTTATGTTATACAATATTAAATTTATATTTTATTTTTATTATATTCGAATTATATTTGTATTCTAATTGGACTATATGTATATAATTTTTATATTATATTTATATTTACGGCCGTATTAAAGGACGGACATCGAGGCAAACCATTAATGATTTTTCGTGCGGGAATATATTTATTTATTTATTTATTTAAACAATTGACTTGAAAGTATAAATTACAAGTAAGGGGCTATCTCCAGCTCTGTAGGAAATGAGAAACTTCATATAAAACAAGTAAGGGTGCTACACAGAGCCAAAACTGCCAAATAGAATCAAGAAGATTTTCTCTATGAAACGTTTTTAGGCTAAGGGGTAACCCAGCAGAAAGAAGAGAAGATTGTTCCAAAGAGATTCCTTATTATTTTAATGTGGTAAATCCTTTTAATTTTATCAAGAAGGGAAACACATGAAATCAAGAAGAACACTAGTAATTCACAATTTTTTCCACTCAATTTCCGTTATTTTTGGCACCAAAAAAACAATCCATAGAGAAACATTCTTGATTCCATTTGGTTTTATACTGAATTGTATTAAAAATGGATTTCTTATTGATTTAATTGGGCTATCTTCTTGATTTTTTCAAAAAGGTATTCTTATTACAATAATGAAACTTTCTTCTTGAAAAAAAAAAAAAAAAACCATAAAGATATCTTATTAATTTTGTTCTATTTTATTAGGTATTTATTATGTACTGGTTTTCTCTGTGCATAGTCAATCAGCCTGACAATAAAATACCCGAAACAGACCCACAATAATTTTTCAAATCAGGACGATTAAGAAAGAATATTCTTAAGATTTTAAAGGCCGTAAGGGGCCCCATATACTGAATTTTATTCAATATCTTTATGAAAGCCGCCCCTTTGTTACGCCCATTTTTCGAAATTTTTTTTAATTCTCATCGGAGGCTTAAATATATTTGTAAATTTGAAATTGTAAATTTCATTCAAATATTTCGGAAAAGGCCAAGTTTGGGACAGTTTTGGGATTTTTGTAACAGACCCTAGTACTGGAGGTACCCTTAATAATGGACCGATCAAGAAAATTTTTTGGGAGGATGTTTACGGCTACAAAGGAAGCATAAGTGCCAAATTTCGTTCAAGCCCCATTTAAATTTCGGGTGAAGTGGATAATTTTCAAAAAACGACCTTCTGCCACGCCCACTTTTACAATTTACGGAAATCATATCGATTGGCATTAAATGTGTTTAAACGTTATCAAAATATGTTGAAAAACTTCGATTTTAGAGCAGTTTTTGTGATTTTCATAGCAGACCCTAGTACTGGAGGTACCCTTAAAAATGATTGTTTCGTTGTTGCACCTTTTTAGGAACTAGAGGATGAAAAGTCAAATTCGTGCAGCGTGTTGTAAGAAACTTAAGAGAGTTTTCAAATAAATCTAACAGTTTCAAACTCTATCACATATACAAACGTGCCCAAATTAGGGCGGAAAGGTCCGATTATGAATTCTCGAATTTTTTTCTGAGGCCCTTAAAGTGAATGGATTAAAATTGAGCAAAATTAGAAGGAAATAGCATAATAATAAAATTCAGAAAGTATGGGATGGAAATATTATTTAAAATGCCATAGATAGAAATTCGACTCAAAATTTTGATTCCTTAAAAGTCCTAATGCACAAATGCTGAGTTCAAAATTGAGAAAAAGCTAAGTTAATCGGTTAAAGATGAAAATTCATTGTCCCGGCTCTGGACAATTGCAATTGAATTCGAATTGGAGGTGCGCTCTTTTCCGATTGGCTCTGTTTTGTCTGTTTGAATTGTGCTAAATTGTGTGTGACTTTCAACTTGTCCAACGGCTGGCAATGAACCGAACCGGAGGACACAGACTCACGTTTATGGGATATTGTGACACGAATTTCACTGCGCGGATTATATTGCATGAGAGGAGTGTTGCAAGCGTTGCTTTGATTTTTCGCTTTTGTTTTCTATTTACATTTTTGTTTGCGTTGCTCTTAGGTGTTGTGCCTCGAAATTATCCCACTTGAGCTTGGCTGGCTGGCTGCCTAGCGGCCGGTGTCGTTCGATTCGGTTCGATTCGATTCGGGTTTGATATTGCACCATAACAATGTGAATGAAATTTTTAGTCTGATGCATTTAATGAAATTATGGGCAATTAGACAGCGATGTGGATAATTTCGATGGCGTTGATGACGCTTACTTCGACGTTCGGTAATGTTATCTTAAAGAAAGTGCCCATTGTGCAGTGTCAACGAATGGACTCAATTGGAATGGAATAAATTGTGGATGTGGGGATATTTCCAGTTCGATTTTCAATTTCATTTTCATTTTCAACGTAACTTCGGAGCGTGCCGGTCGCAACGGTTGAAGCTCCACAATGACCGCGAACGACAGACCAAAGTACGCGCAACTCTCATTGCTGCTGACAGTGCTATGCAGCGGCGTCACAGGGGATCCCAGCTTCGGCAATGGATATAAATATTATGCAACAAAGGTAAGAAATGATTGCGCAACTCTAAGAATTTCATTTTATTCCATTCTGTTAAAAAAAACAAAACAAACCAAAAAACAGAAGTCGAAATGCTTAAATCCGCCGCGTACTGCACGAAGAGTTGAGATCTTTATTGGCGAGTGCCAGGATGAGGTTAAAAATAAGCTGGTCAACGGTAAGTGAGGAGTGATTTTTGTAAATAAAGCAGAACGGTAAAATTCGCGCTCTCTCTCTCTCTCTCTCCCGCACTCCCGATCTCTCTCTGTCCCTCTCTCTCTCTCTCCCTCCTCTCTCTCTATCCCTCTCTCTCTCTCTCCCTCTCTCTCTCTCTCTCTCTCTCTCTCTCTCTCTCTCTCTCTCTCTCTCTCTCTCTCTCTCATTCTCTCTCATTCTCTCTCATTCTCTCTCATTCTCTCTCATTCTCTCTCTCTCTCTCTCCCGCTTTCCCGCTCTCTCTCTCCCTCTCTTTCTCTCTCTCTCCTGCTCTTTCTCTCTCTCTCTCTCTCTTCTCTCTCTCTCTCTCTCTCTCTCTCTCTCTCTCTCTCTCTCGTCGTCTCTTTTTCACTTCCGAAAGAGGCCTATCAAATACTTAAAGAAGAAGTCGCCAAGGAGCACCCAAAATTGGTAGATCCCGATGATTATACATTCGATTTGATTGAAACAACAGAAAAGAAGCCCACAAATACACAGAATTGGGCAGATCAGCTGAAAATTCCTCCAACAGCGTCATCATATTGGAATGTGAAAGACGTTGCGAACTATGATGAGGATAGCTATACAGACTATATTGACATAACCACCACCGAAACGCCGGAAAAGGCCAGGCGTAAGAAGCGTGTAGCACGCCTCTTGCATCGCATACGTCGCCGAATCGGTGACATCGGCCATGGGGCTGGAATTTATCATCCAACGTTGGTACCATATGAGGATAAACGCATCGCCGGGGTAAATATAATATTGAAGTTCTCTGCTCACCATACAAGTACATGCCCTTGTTGCCAGTTTAAGCGAGCCTCTTCAAAATTAAGGGGAATTTCTAGTCCTTAGGAGAGACTAAGGGGAGCGTAAGGTTTTGACAGAATTCTAATGGGACCAAACTTTTCTCTTTCAAAAATTTCATTATCCAATTTAAGGCGACCCTGGACTTGTTTTGTGACATTCAGACAGTGGCGTGTCCAGAGAAAGTGGGCTTTGATAGTACTTATATTGGCCACAGTGGTATATTGAACAATTATAAGACATTAACCCAAAAAAAATTTGGGGGGCTTGAGGAAGTTTGGAGAGTTGTGGGCCAAAAAACCCAAAAAAAATCGAAAAATTTATGGCGTCCGATTTCGACGAAATTTTATATATAGAATAAGTGAAAAATTCTTAAAAATTTGGGGTCGAAATTTTTTCAAGAAACGGATTATAACTAGTCTAGTTTTGGTCTAGTTCCAAACTGGTCCAAAAAGGACCAGTTTTTTTGAAAAAATTTTAGTGCTGAAATTCTTAGAATTTTTCACTTATTCTATATATAAAATTTCATCCAAATCGGACGCCATGAATTTTTTTGATTTTATGTGTTATTGGTCCACAACTGGATGGGGTTAATGTCTTATAATTGTTCAATATACCACTGTGGAAAATTTAAGCACTATCAAAGCACTCTTTCTCTGGACACGCCACTGCATTCAGAGGACACATTCTTTTAAAACCGTGTTTCATAGTTTTGTTCGAGTAATTGAGGCAAAATTTGTGTCGTGCCCTTAGTGTCGTGAGCCTAAGAAATTCTATTCGAAGTTGATTCTTCTCAAATTGCGAATGCGAATGCTGCGCATTAGCCGATTTAATGAAATGCAAACTACGCCGCGGGTAATTAGGCGCAATGGCAGTGGCGGCAATGCCAAGTCGCATCGAGTACAGTGAAGCGAAGTGAAGTGAAGTGAAGTGAAGTTGGATTGCATTGTGCGCAGCAAGATCACGGCACACGATGACGTTACCGATGTAAATGACGATCATGATGATCATGATTATAATGATGATTATAGAAATGATAACGACAACGGTGATGCACACATCATTGTGGGTGCCATTGATTTCTCCATACAATTATCTCAAAAGCTACGCATGCAAAGTGTAAAGTCAGGGTCTTCCGACAGCCATGGGAAAACACTTTTGTTTTTCTTTTCTCTTAATTATTTAATTTCCTTTTGTTTAATTAGATAAAAAACATTTGTCGTTATTTTATTTTGCATCCAAAGCTCATATTCTTAAACAGCTTTATGCTTGAGTAAATTACTCGGAGGCTCAAATGCGAGAAGATGCGATTGTGCCGACTCTTATGAAATTATTCATTTAAAACTGAGCAGCGATTCTTGTGTTCAAATTGATTATATTTTTTTTTTTTTTGCATTTTTGCATTTTTTCATTTTTCATTTTGTATTCGTATTTGTTTAGCTGCGAGTATATTTTTTGATTTTGTTCTTTGACTTGACGCTTTCAGTGCCTGCTGCATTGTGTCTACGCAAAGAACAATGCAATCGATCGACATGGATGGCCCACATTAGATGGCCTGGTCGATTTCTATTCGGAGGGTGTTAACGAGCATGGCTTCTTCATGGCGGCGCTGCGTTCGGTCAATTTATGCCTGCGTGCCGTCACAAACAAATATCATATCGATCGGCGAAAGCTACCCGAGCAAGGTGAAAGCTGTGACTTGGCATTCGATGTCTTCGATTGCATTTCGGATCAATTGACAGGATACTGTTTGGATCAGTACGATTGATGGCAAAAATAACGAACGAGCGACTAACAGTATACCCAATATGGTGTTCAATTATTTATTGAATTCATTTATGAATTTATCCTAGTATTCTAAACACAATACTGTCTGTGAATAAATCTCAACCGAGCAAATGGACTCCAAAAGTTATTGTTCATGTGTTCCCGTAAATAATTGTGATGTTATTGAAACCATTCGACTACAATGAGGAAGCCATTTTACTTTAATGATACCCATTTTTATACCCGACACACTCTGTGTCGAGGGTATATTGCGTTTGTTGGGTTGTGTGTAACACCCAGAACCAGTCGAGATAGACCATACAAAATGTATATAGAAATGATCAGCGTCACCAGGAGATTCGATTTAGACATGTCCGTCTGTCCGTCTGTCCGTCTGTCTGTATACAGTTATCTTATCGAAGGAGTTGAGCTATCTTGACAAAATTTGGTATGCGTGCTCACGGGGACATGAGTAAGAACAAGTTCGAGAATGGACCCGATCGGACCATTTTTAGGGGTACCTCCAGTACGACGCTCTGTTATGAAAATCACAAAAACTGCTCTAAAACCTGAGTTTTTCAAGATATTTTGATGAAACTTGGTATTTGAACATGTTTAAAGGCAAGTAATATGATTTCAAAAACGTTGAAAAGTGGGCGTGGCATAAGGGCGTTTTTCGAAAATTGTCTCCTACACCCGAAATACAAATGGGACTTGAACGAAAGTTGGCACGTATGCTTCCTTGATAGCCAGTAACGTCCTCCCCAAAAACGTCCTCGATAGAACCATTATTAAGGGTACCTCTAGTACTAGGGCCTGTCACAAAAATCCCAAAAATGCCTCAAAAGCGGAGTTTATTGAAATATTTAAATGAAACTTGGAATTTAAGCGTATATATAATATAAGGGTCCGATTAGAATCCCAAAAAAATTGAAAAATTGGGCGTGGCAAATGGGCGGTTTTTATAAAGAAATTTAACAAAAGTCGGTATATGGGCCCAATATGTCCTTAAACACCTCTTGATATTAAAAATTATTCGAACATAAGTGTCTGTGTCGGGTATTCTATTCTCAGGCTCGCCTGACTATAACACCCTTACTTGTTTTAAATATTTTTTTTAAATATTTTTTTTTTATGAAAACTTTATTTTTAGATCATTGTGGTTACTTTATTTAATGAAAAAAGCTGCTATTGGAATGGTACATTGAAGGCAGCGGCAGCTTAAAGCGAGCCACCAATATAAGTGCGTAGTAATAATTTACCCCTGTAGTCAGTCGAGTGAACCCCAAACTAGCGATTTCACCAGCCATTAACGGCGGGGACCGGTCCCTCTCCTATCCACAACGCTGTCGACTTTACAATGTTGATGTCATTGCCGGGGACGGATCGTCATTTTATACGGTATTTCAGTACAATTAATATTGTACCTTAATAGCAGCGGCTAAGGCTGATGTAGCTCAGTGGTAGCGCTTACGCCCCCACAGTCTCCGGCGAATATATATTTTTTTTTCTATTTTGAATTAGTAGACAAAAACAAAGGTTTCATATTAATAGGAACCTTTGAAATATTTTGTACGTGAGACTCTGAAACAGTTTTGGCGGCGACGACAATTTCTTCTTCCTTACGATTTTTAAAATTTTTCGAATTTTACCATTCTTCCAGATTTTTCCGCCCGCGACAGGAATTGAACTCGAGCCCATCATGTTGCTAAACGGATAACTCATCCACTACGCCACTGAGCCATTGGACTCATGCGAAGCAAATATACTAGATTGTTATTTGAGCACAATTGAACCGTAGTCGCCATGTTGACCATGCCACTAGTTGTGAAAAGATGGTGAGAGAGAGAGAGAGAGAGAGAGAGAGAGAGAGAGAGAGAGAGAGAGAGAGAGAGGAGAGAGAGAGAGAGAGACAGCCTGCCTATTATTCTATCTCATTTTGCGGCCAGTAAAATGTTTAGTCACCAAAGACTGACACAATGGCACGTCACTTATTTCGGAAGCGAGCTACTGACTACAGGGACGCTTTTCTCTTTCGATTAATTAATTCGGAAGGTGAATATAAGGTTTCCGGCGGATTTTTTCAGATTTCTCGACGATTATATTCCGACATGAGCATAATTACATCGGATACATTGTGTCAGGAGTCAGGCTCCGTCGGACCGTTCTTGTTAGGTATTGAAAATCGTTTTCCTCCTTCAAACATTTTTTTTGCTTCCTCTTTTTTGTTTTCTTTTTTGTTTTTTTTTTTTTTTTTGCTTTTTCTTTCGTGGATCTAAGTTTTCTTCCAATTAACGATTAGATTTTCAAGTCTACAGTTGGGTTAAAAATAAAATGCCTTCCTTCGTATGACATGAATAAGTTCGACATTTTGAATATCCTTCAAATCTTTGTCAGACAATTCTCTGTAGCATGTGGTTGAAATAATAAACTCCGAAAGCTCGACAGGGAGATTTGCTGAAAATAGTATTTCACATAAGCTTTCAAAGGATTTGTCCTAGCACATGAATAATTCTTGAGTTTCGAAGGTATGAACAAATCGAGGGAATAAATATATTTTCGTATACGAGTAATTGCGGTGTTGACCTCATTAGGTTTCGTACAAGAAGTTTTCAACATTTAAACTCTTTAGGCACTCCGAAGGCGCTCATGAGTCACTAGTCACGACATGATGGAATATGAACCCAATCATGAATTCTTTTCTTCATGCGATTAGGCTCAAACAGTTTTCGAAATTCATTGAAAAATAATTGTTTCTAAACTTTCGTCCCCGAATCCAGACATTTACTAAATATAAATTTTTATCCGTTTTTTGTTTTTTTTGTCCACGACTGTTCGTTGATTAAATTATGGTTCATCTTTTCAATTTGATGTACGCTCTTCTATTCTCTTTCCTCGTGTTCTGAGTTAATAGAGGTTTAAAAAAAAAAATATTTATATATATATTTTGACGTATCGATTTTCGGTTATTAACACGTTAACTAGGAACATAATTGCTGGAAAATACGTTTTTTAAGAAAGTATCGAATTTTCCGGGGATAAGCAATTTTGCTTTTCTTTTCGTTTGTTTAAGGCGGTTTTTCTTTTGATTAAAAGTACTTTGCGATAGATTAATATGCATGGCTGGAAAAGGAAATTTAACTGTTCTAAGTAGTTGATTTAACTGTTGTTATTTCTCTCGGTGTATGCACGATTTTTTTTCATATAGAGCACAATGGTAACGAAACTTGTCACCAAAGTGTTTATAGCACAAAGTTGATGGCTCATATTTCAAAAACTATAAAAGATAGGAGTAAACTTTTTACACAGATCGAAAGATCTCGAAAAGTTAGCCTAAGACTCGATTTTATCTAAATTTTTCCCATTTTACGGTATAGACCACAATAGCTTACGAACGACGATATGGAAATATTCTTTCCAATTTTTTATCAATATTCTTAGAAGTATGACGATGAAGGGCGATGATGCGCGACTGAAATGGAGTGTCCTCGCGTCATTTTTGCTTAGGTCAATTTCGCTGGTGTGTGTAAAGTGTAAGCATTGTGTACAGTTTTCTCCATTGTCCAGAAAAATGTGGAATACTAAAGACAAAAGCGAAAATTAAAACAAAACAAAAAATGACGAATGACAAATGAGGGAGTAAAATAGACGAAGACAAGCCTTTATTAAATGAGAAGAGACTCAATTACATTAAAAAAAAAAAAAAAAGTTTGCAAGTCACTTTCACTTACGTTTATTTTCATTGCGAGGGTCGTTCAGATTATTTTCGACAATGACGAAACTGCAAATTGAGAATTTATTTTGCTTTTGAATGTCTAGGTATATGTAAGTACCTAAAGGAAAAAGGAAATCCTTTTTCTAAGAATTGAAGACGCGACATTGATAAAAGGATATGGGAAATTCTAGGCAAAACGGTCCTTAAGGTCCCACCCGTCACAGCCATTCTGAGCAGAAATTACGTAATTTCATTGCTTAACTGTTGTTACAAATTTTCATAATTATAAATCCTTGAGAATTGCATCCTCTTTGTTTTAAATATTTTGAGCTTAATCCTAAAATAAGTGATTGTGACGGGTGTGACTAAATAGAATTTCCCATATATAGAATGCAATGTTAGGAAATAATTTTTATATATATATTTTTTTTTTTGCCATTTTCTTTTCTTCTTCATAGCATTACAGTTCGAGGTGAGCCATTGATTCGGATACGATTCGCCTTCAGAATTGCTTTTGATATCAGATACGCCCATAGCTCTTAATCGTTGTCCTATCCTCTTTGCGAGGCTCAATACCTTTCGGAGTTTGTTATCCGAGGCCTAATGATTGGATTCACGGCTTTGATTTTCATGCTGAGTTAGGTTACCAGCCCAACCTGGAGGACCAGTTTTAACATACCCTACCAGGGCTGATCCGGCAATGCTTTCAAACAATAGGTATAGGTTTTACTGACGATAAGGTTTCCCCCTCCTCCTTTGCTCGGGCTTGAGACCGGCTGTCTGAGCCAATTAGCCCATCCAGGCGGAGGCCCATCTTACCATGGCTAAAAGCGCCTTCTGCTCTGCTGGAAAGAAAATAACATTTAATAAAAAATAAAAAAATTTAGAGCTTCCTTTGGCTTACAACTTTTTGAACTCTCTTCGTATGAGTGATTTGATGTTTCTAGAAAACACTTTATTTATTTCTCTATGTATTTACGAACATTAATGTATGTGTGATTGTGTTTAATATCCGTACAATTGTTTTTTATGCTAACTGACTTTTCGAAAAGGCAAATCGGGCATTGTATATTTATTTACCCCATCAAGGACCGCGATGCGTTAAAAGAAAGCGTATACCGGGAATTTTAATTAGTTTCATTGTCTGTGACAGTGTTTCTTAAACTGTGTGGACAAGGAAATCGACAGGAAATTTTAACGTTCTTCGGTCTCAAATCGAAAGCGATGGGCATTTATTATATTTCTAATCAATGTATTACTGATAAAAAGAAAAAAAGCAGCCGGAGCCATTGGGGCTAGTATGTTTAATATGACGAGCGTAGTCGTTAAATTGTAGGGGATCACTGTTATAAGATATCAAATATAAAAATAAAACTGACTGCAATTAACGAGAATAAATGATTTCGCCCACACACACACACACGCATAGTTTGCAATCCTGTGCTGTTGTGCGTATCCAAGAAGAAATTTCCACCCCAATGCAAATACGACTCGCCCTATCAATGACAACGCCATTGAGTGTGTCATCAATGAATCGTTCCTCAAGCCCAATCGCATCGAAGTGATAAAGTAACGTTTTGGCATCGAAGAAGAGGCCATATATTTCCTGCTGGGTGGTCAGGCGTCTGATATGGAAAATAGAAAAATATTGAGGCGTGGAAGTCCCGTAACGCCCTGCATCAATTCGCATATTATCGAGTTGAGTTGAATCGAGTCGAGTCGAATGGCAAATGGCAAATGGCAAACGGCGAAGCTGTTATCTAGCGGCGTCAAGGGTCAACGGCAACGGATACATAAAAGTCCTTTTGCATATTCTCACAGCACACATCGGCTGTTGACAACGGAAAATAGGAAAAAAGCGGAAGTATTAATAAAAGAAAAATAAAGAAAGAAAAAAAACCTCATTATAAAAATAATCATACAAAAGTGAAATTCCAAAGACGATAATTCGTTGCTTTAAAATAAAGAAAAATGAAATTGGAAAATGAAAAATTGAGAAATTCACAAGAATAACAAATTTCTTGGCATCCATTGGGTAACATTAGTCCTGTTTACTTAAAGAAATAAACTCGTTAGTATTTCCAAATACTATCTATCAATTGAATAAGAGGAGCATTTCTTGCTGCCGTCGTGTCGTGTCGTGAATCGCGTTAATTGGCCGCCATTTAATTGAGAAACCGAATTTTTTTCAACTCTTTTAAGAAGTGTGAAAACTGATGTCGTTCATTTATTGACGGTCTCTTTAGAACTATGATGAACATTCCATATGCTGTGGCCTTGGCGTGCAATTTCGAACGCGAACACATTTTAGACCACAACCGATAGACAGACTGACCAATAGACTGAAGGACGGATAGACACCGTGACACAGACGAACAGCCTACCATAAAGGAGCACTATTATATATAAAACAATTCCGTGTCGTTCCAGAAGACGCTGAAACATTTCCACGCGGGCGATGTCAATTGAGAAGTTTTATGATTCAAATAAGCTTTTATGGCGTTCCGCTTTATGAATTGCATTTTTCCAATAATTTTTTAATTTGCTAAAAACCACTTAAGACTTGAAATGTTATCCAAAAATTTTCTGGACACATTATTGAATTCACCGAAAAAGGAGAATAGCGGAAATAGTTGAAAGCCGTACGAGAACGTGAAAGGATCGCCAACAGCTGGAATTAATTCAATTCAGGTCAGTCAGCTTACGTTTAAGTATTCTTAATTGAGCTTAATTCGCTTTAGTACATTAAATTAATTTTATTCATTGCTCTGGAGAATTGTTAAGCCTTCTTCCCATCACACATTTCTCATTCTCATCTTGAAACAGTTCTGTGCGCCTCAGACATCCTGGGGCGGAAAATTTCTTTTGGCGGCAAAGTTTTCTAGGCTAGTAAAAAATAATGTTTGTTACATCAACTTACTCAAGTACATTTAATAATGGAGTATTTCATCACAGCTAACATATGCCAAATATCCTTGTGTCAATATGAGCATTGGCCTTACAGTTAAGTAAACCTTATTGCCATGAAATAATGCCAAGAGCATCAAAGAATCGGCTAAGAAAAATTTTAATAAGCGAAGTTTTCAAGCAAATAACTCCTCTGCAGTGACTCCGACTAGTGTTCGAACTAGTCGCCATTATATTAGTTACATTCCATCTTAAATTGCTAACCAATCATTAGATGTCCCATTTGAAATTACTTCAAGAGTAGACCTCCTATTTCTACCTAAGTTCGTAGTCGAGGAGCTATAAAGTGAAATGCACACCCTTAATAGCTAATATTTCGATTGAAATTTCTCTAGATATTTTGTTTCATACTCAGACTCCGATTAAGAAGAAGTTTAGTGAGTTGTGGACCAATAACCCATAAAATAAAAAATATTCATGACGTTCGATTTTGATGAAAATTTATATATAGATTAAGTTGAAAACTCTAACAATTTTGGCGCTAAAATTAAAGAAGAAAAAAAACTTATTACAACCACTCTTTTTGCGACCAGTATGTAACTAGACCCTTACTACTCTAGTTGCAATCAGTTTTTTGAAAAAAATTTTGCGCCACAATTCTTAGAATCTTTCACTTAATCTATAAATAAATGTTCATCAAAATCGGACGTCATAAACTTTTTTGACTTTATGGGTTATTGGTCCACAACTCACTAAACCCCCCTCACCCCCCCAAATTTTGTTTGGGTTAATGTCTTATAATTGTTCAATATACCACTGTGGCCAATATAAGAACTACCAAAGCACTCTTTCTCTAGCTACGTCCCTGATAAAATGTTGTAACTTTGGAGTAGTCATCTTGCGGCTCATTCGGATATACTCCCTATTGGTGAATCGACCTCCTGCCACTGATGTTGATTTAAGTAACGAACACATACATAGAAAATAAATAAATCGTAAAAATCAAAAGAGTTTGATTAAAAGCAATGCAATCATAGCGCTCGGTTTAGTTAATTGGAACAATTAAAGCACGAAACAATCCGAAGCAATCGCAAACGGAAAGCGACTGAATAGAACAAAACAGAACCGGACGGAAGAACGCTGCGTGCAGTGATAAAAACTTTTAAAGGAACAATGCAAAGAACAAAACCAACGGAATTGAGGATAAAAACAAGGTTAGATGCAATTCTTTCGGAATGGGGCCGGGAAATAAACGAAGGTTAATATGCGGCCTACAGTGTACATCCTGTGTAACATACATACTTCAAACTAATAAAGTAGATGTGTTTAACATTGCTAACTGGCTTCAATGGCATCGGAAACGGCATGATAGAACCAGACACACTCCATACAAATTTTGGGTCCCATTTGAGAGTTATGAAAAGAACAAAACAATGGAAATATAATAAGACCTTATTACGAGTAGAAGCAGTTCAAATATTCGGCGACCATTGGTAAAAAATTCTTGTTTTTATTACCCCCATTGCGCGAATATTAGAGGCCTCCGTCTACAGTCGAGGCCCGGAGGAACCAAACCTTGATCAACCATCCCACCCGCCCATCGATATCTCGGGATTTGAAAGTATTGATTGATATTAATCTCCATCTGGTCATTTTGTAACTTTCGCAAATGATGCCTATGTATAGCTAAAAAAAAAAAGCATTATTTTATACATATTTCATATATAATGTCAAAGAGAAGAAAAGTGCCTTTAAATGTGAACATTTCAGCTATCACGCAAAATTGTTCTTCCACACTTCATTGGGCTCACTTTCGATGAATTTCGAATTCTTTTGGGCGCCATAAAAGGCATTCTTTTTATTTTTTCTTCATTAGAATTAGTTTTTATTATGATAAAAACGCGAGTCGTTGTGAAATTCTTTTTCAAATAGTTATGAAGGAAAGCGAATTCCCGGCCGCACCTCGATTTCTCAATTTTTTTCATTTGTTTTGTTTTATTATTATTATAATTTTTTTTTTTTTTTTAAGTACTTGAGGCGTCGCACAGTGGGGAAGCCCCATACATTTCTTGGGAAAAAGTAGAAGGAGTAGTCCACTCAAAGTAAAAATTTGCACACTTGGTTTTATAAATGTAAGAAAAGAAAAAAAAAAAAACAAAAAATTGTCAAAATTGGTCAACCCCTAGGGGTACCTCCCATTGACCCATAGTTATATGTTTGTATGGTAGCTACCTCTAAAAGTCAACTAATTTTAACAAAAATCGGTCAGAATGTTAGCTATGCAAATATATGGATGTGTGCCAAAAATTATTCAAATCGGTCAGACTCTAGGGATACCTCCCATAGACCCATGGTTATAGCTTTTTTCGCTAAAATGCGTTGAAATTTGCATAACTCCGTTAGCTAATTTGTAAGTTTTTCAAAGTATTGGTAAAATTTGGTGAATTTTATTGCTGAAACTGAAAGAAGAGACTCTTATCTCTAAGTTTTTTTTGTAGTGAGCCGATGTAGGTAGACGTAGCGACTTGTTTTTTCTCCAACGAAAATTGGAAACATTTTTTAGTACACTTTTGTATCGCACATATCTATTCAACCACTTGCGTCAATCAGTTAGTTTATATTTTTTTTTGAAAAATTAAATGCTATATTTAAATAATAATATCAATCAAACTTCATAAGCAAACATTTCTTACATATACACGTTACTAAATTACATGCAAGTTTTCGTTAATTTTTTTCCGTACAATTTTCAGCGGAACTCGCATAACTCTTTCGAAGGCAAAATATAACATTTTACGGAAACCAATTTCAGATTTCTCTTAGTCAAACTATCCTCTATCAAACTGCATCATTAGATTTTTGAATAGCATTAGTCGGAAAAGTTGACTTTTTTTCCACAAGTTCCCCACTGTGCGCGGGATGGCGCGTTGTTTACATCTGCTTGGGGAACACCGCAATGGGGCTCCTAATCGGACTTCTCATTACCAATTTGGCAAATAATCACTACACATTCTCATGGGTGTGCGTGTGTGTGGGTATGTGTCCAAACGTGTCCATGGGTGCGTGCCCCCGTACGCAGCAGGTATGTGCGGTTTTTGTTGGCGTTTGCTCGAAGGAGCTTCCAAACTTCGAAAAGCTCTGATTAAGTCCGTTGATTAACCAAACCGAAACAGATAGTTTTCTAAATACATTGATAAATATATATATATATATATATATATATATATATATATATATATATTATATATTCGTCTGGCAATGTGTGACGATTTGTTTGTATACGGCGAGAAAGCCATAAAACGGGGAGATCATTGAGTAATTAGATAGGCTTATCTTGACTAGATTTCAACGGTAAGTCACGCAAATTCATTCCACAGATTGGTATTCCATGGTGCGTTGTCAGCTACGATTTCATTGCCTTAACTTCATGTCTTTCATTAAAATGAAATGCGGTGATACGGAACGAAATGAAATGAAACCGTTAAATGATAAATGATTCTATTTACACTTGCAGGCAATTGGATTTGACGCGTTTTGCCATATCTGCAATCGATATGCCAAAATTACTCAACGGCCTTTATACTGGCAATCGCAGTGTCTCTCCTGAGCTTGTGGAAACATCGACATCGACATCGGCTTCGACAGCCACAGCGATGACAATGACGGCGACGAACGACACAATGTCAAGAAGGCCGATTTCAATGGAAAATCCTTTTAAACCGCGACGGCACAATGGCAAGGTTGGTTCAATTTCTAAATTTTGATTTGACCACTGAGCAGAATAGTCAGTTTTTTCCCCATTTTAATTTATTATATTTGATTTGATTTCATTTAATTTAATTTGATTCGATTTGATTAGATTTGATTTGATGGCGAGCATGCATCGACATATTGAGAAAATTCGTTTCCTTTCACATTAATTTGAAAATGAACATTTTTTTTTTATTATTTTTTATGTATTTATTTTGTCATTAAATTGTCTTCCTTTCTTTTCATGTCCGGCTCCTTTGAAATTAGTTATGGATAATCTCTATGATAATTGGGCGCGTTTCGAGCTCTCGAAGAGCCGAACTGGACGATGTCGAGACACCGTTGGAGTCCATACTTCAGCCGGAGCCTGTCCTGGATGAGGTTTGCTTATTGCGTGACAGCCCGTTTCGCATATTACGGGTAAGTTCTTTTCTAAATGAATGTGTACTCTACTCGAATTCATTACGAACTCGTGCGTCCCTGAGCTCAAGCTCATGAAAAGAAACTTCGCATTGGCAGTTGTTTGTTTTTTTGTGGTTGCTGAAAGGCAAAAGACCTTCGCAAAAGACAGCAATTTTTCAAAGTAGATACTTTATGCTGATTTAATTTTTTTATATTATTATTTATTTATTTTTTTTTTTTAATGAAATTGCTAACCTTTATGCATCAATGTCTAGGTGCTGAGAGTTTTGATATAACTCCTAGAATGCTAGTAGCTATCTTCGGGAGTTCCCTTCTCTGCATTTTTGTTTGTTTGAATTTTCGAACTTTATTCATTAATACCCCGTGGGTTTTTCTGCTATCATGTCTTCAACGTTTTATCCACATTGAAGCACCATTGAACTGTTTCGAAAATTTCCAAATTAATTTTGCCGATAGGTATATGAATAAAAAAATCACGAGACCTCCAATGTGTTTATTTTGCTTCTCTTTTTGAAGTGAGATTTCATTAAAATTACGTTAAAGCTCAACTTTGTTTTAATGTCTCTTCTTAAAGGTACTTGTTTATGCGTGTTTTAGGCACATTACCGAGCAGTAATATGGATTAATCCAAGTGTAGCCTTCGGTCAGTCCTTTATGTTACCAGTACTAGTCCCCTCATAATTCCACTTTTAAAGTGTTCAACTGACCTTTTTAACATGGGCCTGTCATTAAAAAGGTCCGTAGGTCAGGTTTTTTGGGTCAATTTTCATAATTTTGTCTGGTTTTAGGAATACTCAAATAATGAAAATAAAAAACCTATTATAATATATTTTAATTTGATGAAAGTGTCAAGTGCAGACTACCCTTAAACCAACCCATTTATTACCGACCGCCGGCTAGCCGAATTCGATCGAGCGAACTGCCATAATATAATTAGAAGGTAGACTTTTGACCGGTCAAAGGCTAGTCCTTCTAAGGAAATTGACCGGCTCATTTTAGCTGGGGAACAAAAATTATAACAAATGAAATATATTTGTGTGGTTCGACGAGAAAAATCTTTCTCAGTTACCAAAAGAAAGCTCTTTATAACAGCAAACTTATAGTGTTTTCCGAAACAGCTTCCGATCCGTACATTCGGATGAGATAAAATGTTAATGTTTGTTCTTAAAATAAGCAACTTTTTGCCGCATAAGATCGTTGTGTTGCAAAACAATGGCAAATTCTAAAAAGCTGCTAGACAAAAAAAAAAGGGAAATAATTCATGAATTCAAATGTGCTATATGATTTTAATGCTAAAGCAACGGAGTGGAATTAACGCTTTTCGACATTCTGTGTCTATCTGTCATGACTCATGAGCAACTGCACAAACGAAAAAAAAAAAAAAATAAAAACACAACGCAACAAAAGTACAAAGACAGAAGAAAAGTAAAAAATCTCATCGCAGTCAAAAAAATTATACAGATTAATACAGCACAACTTTCAATATTGCATAATTCCAAATAAATTACCGTTTCATTGAGCTTTTAAATTAAATTTTAACAACCACAACTGAAGTTCGGCCCTGCGTATACTTAACGCATTTATTTACACTTTGTTGGCAGGTACATTACGTATACGTAGATGTGTTTTTTTTAAGTTTTTCATATTAGAAATTATTTTCGTACGTTTTTCCTAGGCAACAATTCGTTTTTATAATATAAAACTACAGTTAATAAACATATCTACATACACATATGCATATAATAATGAGTTGTTGCGAATGAGATGAGCAAATTAGATCAGGATAGTAATGCCAACATCGCAAAAGCCGGTAGTTGAATACCTTAGTAAGTAAACAAAACACGAAACTTCAAAAGACATCCATGAAAACCAAAACGTGAAGAAAAGTACAATAGGATAACAATTATGTGCTTCGTTTTCGTTTCGTATCGTTACGTTTCGTGTCGTGTCGTGTCGTGTGTGCTGCTAACAACACACAAATCACAATCAATAGCAGACAGTAGAAATCGAAAGGAAGTTGCGTACTCTTCGACGTTGCCACGGCCAATGCTTCTTCTGCTTCTGCTTCTGCTACTGATGCTACTGTTTCCTTTTCCATATAAAAGTCCTGAACGAGTTGCGTTCGTGTTCAGTCTCACTTAGAAATCGTTGCTGTGAACTTGAAATCGAAAATCGCCAGAAAACAATAAACGAAGTAAAATTTAATAGAAAAACAAACTTAATAAAGCAAATATTTATGAAAGGAATGTGATTGAAGTTAAAAACATTTTTTTTTTTAACATAAAAGAATTAAATACAATAACAGTCAAAGCTTGGAAAAAAATTTAACTTGTGACTCTAAAATATATCTTGCCGAGCATATTCTTGTCGTTTTTTCATATAAGGGGTATTCCCTTAAACGTTTATTTGCCTCGGAAACTTCGAAACCTGGACAATCAAAAAACTTAGAAATTAAGGAACGAAGTTTTCTATGACAAATTTTACATTTTTACGTTTTTTCAATCTTTTCACGTTTAAGGGAAGATCCCTGTTCAGTTATTTTGGAATGCAAATATTTTATTTCGCACTATCCTTGCTCAATGATATTGAAGTGGTATAACAATTAAAAACTATGAAAAAAGAATGCAAAATTCATATTTTCATAAAACTCACCTTTATTTTATTTACTTCAAGGCTTTTAAGTCGTCGTATCCATTGAACGAAATATTTCTTATTGTATCTTAAAAGGATATTTATTTGCCCAGTAAAAAATGTAGGAGCAAAGCCAAAATCGAGCAATTAAGGAGGAATGATTTTTCCATCGATATAGAGTTTTTGAGAGCACTCCTTAATCCAGCATTGATGGAGTAATGACATCTTCATCCAGCCGGAGGAAAACGAAATCGAAATAAAAAATAAATTTTAGTTTGATTTAAAACTTGTAAACGAAAAATGTCCCTGACTTTCGATTTGGCAGACACGGTGTAGATGAGGGAGCAAGCTAGAGCGTTTCAGACGTGGAAAAAAAGTGTTGAGTTTCGAAGACGGCGGGGTCTCAAATGAAAGATAATGTAAATTGAAAAATTTGGTCATCATTTAAAATTTTTTTGATTGAGGCTTAGAGGTCGCTCGAATGCATTTAATCCAAAGTTTTAAATTTTTTTCAAAAAGGCAAAATTTCAGTCAATTACAAAAACAAATTTATATGCAAATGAATGTTTTCGAATCGCTTAAACAAATTATGAATCAATTGATCGGTAAAACATCGATCTCTTCCCGGAAAAACCATTAATTGAAATCATTTTTTGTGTTTTCTGCTCCTAAAAGTATACAGAAAAAGTTGAAAAGCTGTCAAATTGGAAAACCGAAAAGGGTCTGTCGGTTGAGCAAAGGCATGTGGCACCCTGAAAGGGATTTTGAAGTTTTGTTGATTTTTCTGTAGGTGGCATGAAAAAACACTGTAAAGACGACTTTTTAGTGTTCTATTTCGAAAAGTCCTTGAGATATCCTTGAAAATTCTTTTTTGTAAGCATTCTTTTTAAATTTTATATCTCAAAAACCAGGGTTCGTATTTGAACACACATGTTCAGATCATGTTTAAAATCAAAATGTACGTGTTCACAGTAAAATGCTCTTTGCTCATGAGCAAAATATTCTGATAAAACACATGACATATGTTTAATGCACATGAGTATGTTTCGAAAATCTTATACATTGAACATGTTCGATCGAGAAGTGTTCAGTTCACACAGAAAATTTTCATGTTCATAAAAAATTTATATTTTGAACACAGTGTTCTTTACGTTTTCAATGTTCAGATGTTTTCATGTTCAGCTCAAGCAGAGAGTATTCTTTACTGAATAAAAAATTTTTATTAAAAAATGTTTATTAAAAATTAATGGAGATAAAACTGCACAATGTTTTACAGAAAGTAATGTGTCAAAAGCCAATAACTTAAAGTTTGCTTAAAGCCATGTTAAGCACCATCTCCATCACTCCCTCCCTCAATACTAGAAGAGAGTTTTCGCTGGCGTAATAAAAACAAGTAAAGAAGTTTACATCAGCTAAGCCGATTGCACACATATCTTTTCCTCAGCCTAAAATATGTTAAAACATTACCCTAACAAAAATTCCTGCCGTTTTTGTTGTTCTAGCTCGGATATCTAGTTATATCTAATCTGTTTCTCGATTTAGCTTCTCAAACTCGACATTATTATTAAGCACAATATTTTCGCGAATGGTGGTCACGGTCGAGTTTTAACCGTAAGAGAGTATTAATCTAGCTGCGAAATACACAATTCGAAAAAATGAAAATCAAATTTTTGCGAATTTCGCGGATCGCGGTCTAGGTTAAGTTTTTAACTGTACACTGAAAGAAATATCGGCAGTAATATTGAATAAAAATTTTCGTAAAATATTTGAATACGAATTTTAGTCAATATAACGAATTTTTCTTCATGCTGACGAAAATATTTGTAATATTGCAGAAATTTTGTGAATGGAACGAAAAAAAATTCTTCAATTATGAGTTAAATAGTTTAATCAATATAACAAAATTTCTTCATAGGTACGAAAACATTTCTTCATACTAAGAAATTTTCTTACATAACGACAAAAGCTTTCGTAGGACATTTTAAAATTTAGAATTTTCGTATAAATGAAGAAATTTCTTCAATATGACGTAATTTGTTTGTTGATATGAAGAAATTTCGTTAATTATAACAAAACGTATTCGTGAATATAAAGAAATTAATTTCGTAAATATGAAGAAAATTTTTTCAATATGACGAAAAAATTGTCTTAAAATTAATTTTTATATTAAATATAACGAATTTATTTCGTATAAATAATGAAATTTCTTCAATATACTAATTTTAATTCTTGGATATAAGAATTTTCTTCAATTTTACGAAAAATTGAATATTTTTAAGAAGTTCTTGGGGTTGATGAGTCTTAAGGCAGAAGATTCAGCGTCATAAGCAAATTCGTCCATGAAGTGAAACGCGTTTTTTAGGAAGCAAGAAATTGTGTTTAATTTGAAAATTGAAAAGAAAATATTCCAGCGAAATAAATAATCAAGTTAGTATATTTTGGAAACCTTAACTTAATAATAATAAATAAATAAAATTTTGAAAAATTTCTTTAATCCTTTCATAATATTTTAGAATTTTTCGTTTTTAACCACACAACATTTAAATACATAAAATTGTTTTTTAATTCTTATCGCGATCTTTATTTAGTCAATCATTATTGCTTGCAATGAAAATTAATATACTTTTGTGTGCATGAATTTTGGACGATTTTCTTGTCATAAAAAATAGCAATTGAAAGGGAGGGTCCATAACAATTAAAAACTATGAAAAAAGAATGCAAAATTCATATTTTCATAAAACTCACCTTAATTTTATTTACTTCAAGGCTTTTAAGTCGTCGTATCCATTGAACGAAATATTTCTTATTGTATCTTAAAAGGATTTTTATTTTCCCAGTAAAAAATGTAGGAGCAAAGCCAAAATCGAGCAATTAAGGAGGAATGATTTTTCCATCCATATAGAGTTCATTTGAAAGCACTCCTTAATCCAGCATTGATGGAGTAATGACATCTTCATCCGGCCGGAGCAAAACGAAATCGAAATAAAATAAATTTTAGTTTGATTTAAAACTTGTAAACGAAAAATGTCCCTGACTTTCGATTTGGCAGACACGGTGTAGATGAGGGAGCAAGCTAGAGCGTTTCAGACGTGAAAAAAAGTGTTGAGTTTCGAAGACGGCGGAGGCTCAAATGAAAGATAATGTAAATTGAAAAATTTGGTCATCATTTAAATTTTTTTTAATTGAGGCTTAGAGGTCGCTCAAATGCATTTAATCCAAAGTTTTAAATTTTTTTCAAAAAGGCAAAATTTCAGTCAATTACAAAAACAAATTTATATGCAAATGAATGTTTTGGAATCGCTTTAACAAATTATGAATCAATTGATCGGTAAAACATCGATCTCTTCCCGGAAAAACCATTGATTGAAATCAATTTTTGTGTTTTCTGCTCCTAAAAGTATACAGAAAAAGTTGAAAAGCTGTCAAATTGGAAAACCGAAAGGGTCTATCGGTTGAGCAAAGGGATTTTGAAGTTTTGTTGATTTTTCTATAGGTGGCATCTAAAAACAGTGTAAAGACGACTTTTTAGTGTTCTATTTCGAAAAGTCCTTGAGATATCCTTGAAAATTCTTTTTTAGTAAGCCTTTTTTTTTGTGGCTTGGGATAGCGTAGAAACGGGATGCGTGCTATGCTCTTGATCCGGGGTCGAGGTTCGATTCCCGGCACAGGCGAAACGGAGTGTAATGTTCCAAGCTAGCACTGGTTTTTCAAAAAATCGCATGTTAGGGGCACACTAATAAAAAGACATACACACGCACAAACATCAAGAAAAACTAATATGTGGTATCACAATGGGCCGATAAACGGCCTAAGTGGCATACACTTCAACCAACCAACCAACCAACCAAGCCTTTTTTTAAATTTTATATCTCAAAAACTCATTAAGATAGGAAGATGAATCAAACGTTGGCCAATTGCTAATATAACACGAAATCGAAAAATATTTTTTTCAATTTTTACACTAGGAAAATTTTTTCACAAAACTAAAAATAAAGTTTTAAATTTTTTTCAGTGTATTCCCAGTTTGACGCCAATCTAAAAATATTTTTTTTAAATGTACATATATTTGTACATATATTTAAGAATGCACACAGAAAATTTCATATCGTTCTGTTGAATATTTTCGAAGTTACACGCATATTTGAAAAGGCGTTTTAGAGAGTTTGAAAGAATAATGGGTTTTTTTTTGCGTTTATATGCGTTTTTCTCAAAACGGTGTTTTCAAAGTCGGTGACCAACATTACTCAAAAACGGCTGAACCGATAAGTCTCAAATTTAAACAAGAGATTTTTAAATATGGGGCATTTCACGTGAAGCGGGCAGCGAAAAAAGGGTCATGTTCTGAAAATCGTTCATATTTGGATCACTTGCACCTCTATAGAGTGTGAGTTAATGGGCAAAAATTTTTTGATATATCAATATTAGTTTTCTAGATATTGGCCTGTAAAAATTGATGAAATGAAAAATAAGCTTTTTTTGCATGCAATGTTTCGAATAAAAAAAATTTTTTTCAAAATATAAATAGTAACGGTTTCTAAAGAAAACTTATTGAGCTATTCAAGTATGAAAAAAAAATTAAAAAAATTTTTTTTTTCAGTGTAGCACTGGTGGTGAAATGGTTAAAGCCAATTACAACAACTTGGACCTTTTTGATTTTTTTTTATTTTTTTCGAATTTTAGCTGCAGGTGTTTAAGAATATATCATGTAAGTTTGAAAATGAGATCTCTATTAGTTTAGAATAACCTGACCACATATTTTTCGGAAAAAATCGGACCAAAAAAAAAAAAAAAAGTTTATCATTTTTTTCGCCTGAAATCGGATCTCCATAAAAGAATTCATTAAAATACGGTGCAAAGAATGATATAGGAAATATTTTATTTTGTAATCATACAAAAGCAAGTCAATGGGGGTTGTTACAGGATTGCCTCGGAAACTTCGAAACCTGGACAATCAAAAGACTTAGAAATTAAGGAACGAAGTTTTCTATGACAAATTTTACATTTTTACGTTTTTTCAATCTTTTCACGTTTAAGGGAAGATCCCTGTTCAGTTATTTTGGAATGCAAATATTTTATTTCGCACTATCCTTGCTCAATGATATTGAAGTGGTATAACAATTAAAAACTATGAAAAAAGAATGCAAAATTCATATTTTCATAAAACTCACCTTAATTTTATTTACTTCAAGGCTTTTAAGTCGTCGTATCCATTGAACGAAATATTTCTTATTGTATCTTAAAAGGATATTTATTTGCCCAGTAAAAAATGTAGGAGCAAAGCCAAAATCGAGCAATTAAGGAGGAATGATTTTTCCATCCATATAGAGTTTTTGAGAGCACTCCTTAATCCAGCATTGATGGAGTAATGATTTCTTCATCCGGCCGGAGCAAAACGAAATCGAAATAAAATAAATTTTAGTTTGATTTAAAACTTGTAAACGAAAAATGTCCCTGACTTTCGATTTGGCAGACACGGTGTAGATGAGGGAGCAAGCTAGAGCGTTTCAGACGTGGAAAAAAAGTGTTGAGTTTCGAAGACGGCGGGGTCTCAAATGAAAGATAATTTAAATTGAAAAATTTGGTCATCATTTAAAATTTTTTTAATTGAGGCTTAGAGGTCGCCCGAATGCATTTAATCCAAAGTTTTAAATTTTTTTCAAAAAGGCAAAATTTCAGTCAATTACAAAAACAAATTTATATGCAAATGAATGTTTTCGAATCGCTTAAACAAATTATGAATCAATTGATCGGTAAAACATCGATCTCTTCCCGGAAAAACCATTAAATGAAATCAATTTTTGTGTTTTCTGCTCCTAAAAGTATACAGAAAAAGTTGAAAAGCTGTCAAATTGGAAAACCGAAAGGGTCTGTCGGTTGAGCAAAGGCATGCGGCACCCTGAAAGGGATTTTGAAGTTTTGTTGATTTTTCTATAGGTGGCATGAAAAAACACTGTAAAGACGACTTTTTAGTGTTCTATTTCGAAAAGTCCTTGAGATATCCTTGAAAATTCTTTTTTGTAAGCATTTTTTTTAAATTTTATATCTCAAAAACCAGGGTTCGTATTTGAACACACATGTTCAGATCATGTTTAAAATCAAAATGTACGTGTTCACAGTAAAATGCTCTTTGCTCATGAGCAAAATATTCTGATAAAACACATGACATATAATGCACATGAGTATGTTTCGAAAATCTTATACATTGAACATGTTCGATCGAGAAGTGTTCAGTTCACACAGAAAATTTTCATGTTCATAAAAGATTCTACTTTGAACACAGTGTTCTTTACGTTTTCAATGTTCAGATGTTTTCATGTTCAATTCATGTTCATGTTCAGCTCAAGCAGAGAGTATTCTTTACTGAATAAAAAATTTTTATTAAAAAATGTTTATTAAAAATTAATGGAGATAAACTGCACAATGTTTTACAGAAAGTAATGTGTCAAAAGCCAATAACTTAAAGTTTGCTTAAAGCCATGTTAAGCAAATTTAAGCCTTCTCTACCATTCCCTCTCCCTCACTCTGTCCATCACCCTCTACCGCACCATCTCCATCACTCCATCCCTCAATACTAGAAGAGAGTTTTCGCTAGCGTAATAAAAACAAGTAAAGAAGTTTACATCAGCTAAGCCGATTGCACACATACCTTTTCTTCAGCCTAAAATATAATATGTTAAAACATTACCCTAACAAAAATTCCTGCCGTTTTTGTTGTTCTAGCTCGGATATCTAGTTATACCTTATCTGTTTCTCGATTTAGCTTCTCAAACTCGACATTATTATTAAGCACAATATTTTCGCGAATGGTGGTCATGGTCGAATTTTAACCGTTAGAGGACATTTTGTCTAGCTGCGAAATACTCAAATCAAAATAGTGAAAATCAAATTTTTGCGAATTTCGCGGATGGCGGTCATGGTCAAATTTTTTTTATTGGCCTCCTTCAACACGTCAAACAATTTCTTTCCGTCCATTTTTGTAAAATGAATTTATGGAAAACAATTTTGAAAAACTTTGAACACGTCTGAACGCAAAAAAGTTTTTATAAAAAACGCAAAGCATACATAATGTTCAATTTTCAAAATGTTGTGTTTGAGCTGAACATGAACATGAATTGAACATGAAAACATCTGAACATTGAACACGTAAAGAACACTGTGTTCAAAATATAATCTTTTATGAACATGAAAATTTTCTGTGTGAACTGAACACTTCTCGATCGAACATGTTCAATGTATAAGATTTTCGGAACATACTCATGTGCATTATATGTCATGTGTTTCATCGGAATACTTTGCTCATGTAAATAATCGAAGATTTTTTCTCACCGATAAATTTTTTTTTTTTTTATAAGCAATTTAGTGCTGAAATTTTGATCAAAAATCGATTTTTATTTTTGAGAAGCGGCCATTTTGTCAGAAATTGTTATTTTGCTTATTCCTTCGATTAAGTACTAGATTTAACATTAGTTTAACGAAAACTGTTTGGTTTTTTAATTTGAGAGGATCCAGTTCGGAGATATAGTGGTCACCGCAAAACGTGCTTTTTGAGATGAGCTCCGGGAGATCAGCTGTAGCATCTTTCAAAATTAATATTTTTACTAATACCAAGTCTTAAAATACAGTTAAAATATACCATAATATGTGTACAAATTATTAGATTAATAAATTTAAAAGTATTCGCAGGAAAAATTCTTGAAAAATCGCTTTTTTTTGACATTGTAACTGTATATAGCCCCTAATGGTATTACCCTCTCTGTCCTCCGTTTCGAGGTCGAAAGGAGTACACTGTCTGATCTCCATTAGGAGATCAAAAGTATTATACGCCTGTAAGCACATCCAATGCGAAAAAGGAGTAAAAAATGCATGAAGCTCGCAGATTTGTAGAGAAGTCCATTGCTCCAAAAGGTGCACTCCAAGAATAATCTTTCGATGATCCTATTTTTTACTGGGTTGGACTCAATTAGTTTACTTAGACACACTAAATATTCAAAAATGTCTTTTGTTTAGAGCTTTAAGCAAAAAAAAAAAAAAAATCGAATTTTAATTGATACTTAAAGGTCTAAGTTAAATGAACGTATTGGTCTTATGAACACGCAATATTCGTCTCATTTATTTAGATTGATCGCTTTCCTATACAACTATTTTCAAAAGTGTCTGCTTTTTTCTCAATTGTACCATTTTAACAGGATAGACAATCGAAGCAAAAAAAAAAGGCACTCCAAAGGCATAAGTCACGCAATAATTATTCATTTAATGAGCCTTTTCGCAGCAATTTAATTATACAATTAATGAAGTCATATTACGATTAAATGATATTTTATTTTTTATAGTTAACATGACCCCTGTAAAAGTTTTGCTGTTTGCGTGAATCGAAAAGCAATTCAAATCATTCGAATTCTCACTTTCATAATTGGAATTTCTAAGTAACGTTCGAGACAATTTTGGCAGACAATTTAGGGATTCTCCAATCAATAAGCAGGCCTCATGCCCCATTCAAGTACAATGTTCTTTGAAATGTGTCTTGAGTAGGAGTATTTGTATATATAAAAATATTTGCTTTCAAAATTTAAAGTTAAAAATTGTATATTCGACTTAGAACTTTCAATTTACAAACTATTAGACGAGATAAATCCTTGTTAATGATACTTATGAACTTGAAAGGAGATTCGCTTGTTGTACTTTATAATTTAATAAAATTTGAAATGTCCATGGTGGGGTAGACTCCTAACTCTTTATAGACATATAGCTAGCAAGGTGTCATTTTTTCAATTTTTTCAAAATCGTCCGACAAATCTAAAATCACATTTTTTTTTTAAAGAAAAATCTTCAGTCTTCAAGTTGAAAAAAAAAAAATTTTTTTTCCATATGTATACGAAAATATGGAGCTATATATGTAGGAAAATTTATTTTATTTATGTTTCATTTTCATACAAAGTAATTAATTAACGGGGGTTATGTTGATGTTTTTCATGTGATTGATAAGTCTCTAAAAAAATATATATAAATATTAAATATATCAATAAGGTTTCTGGTCTGTATAGCTTAAAAACCGTAGAAATTCGGAAATGTTCATTTCCGAAATCGTTTGCCACACCCTAAAACAAACCCGATTTTACAGTTAATACCCATTTCCGAAAGACCTTCAATTTGCCTTCAAAATCCACTTGGCCCAAGCAAAAAGGACCAATATTATGGAAACTATCAGAGGAAAAACTAAATTCCCCATACAAAAAATTCTTGATTTTTGGCGTTTTCAGAGCACGATGCCACCCCTTAAATACACTTTGTTTTGGAAATCGTTTATACTGTTAATTTTGTCATAATATTAACTTTCAAAAACCACTTGGCCTACAAAATTTTCAAAGCAAATTTGGCTGTACTGAAGTAAAATATGTTAACATTTTTCAAAAGAAGTTCATACAATCTGACAATGTAATAAGAAAGAAATTTAGAGTATACTTTTAGGGTAAGATTTTTTCATATGAAAAATTCATTTCAAAACAAAAGTTTATACAAAATGTGTGCTCTAACGAAATCAAATTTTTATGAAAACTTCAGAATGTGCCAAGTTTCATCACTCTGCGAACACTCCGTATAGTTTTTACACTTAAATGTATTATGCGATGCCACTGTGTCATGGGAGGAAATTCGAAACGCCCATTTCCCGAGTTTTATCTAATGGAATCATAAAAAAAATTAAATTTTTTCTAAAACAGATTTTTTGACACCTCGCTACATATAGCTCAGTCATGCTTATGAAATTAATTTGAAGTCATTTCCGTGATGCCTACATAAATCAAGCTACTTATTGAGTTGCAGTCTAAATATTTTCGATTAATTATGAAATGTGTTCACCGCAGATACTTTTTGCAATAATCGGACCAACGTTACAATAAGATTAAATTTTCTAATTGTTTTTTTTTTTTTTTTGTCTTTTCGTTTGTCTTTCAAGTCGTCTGAATCTCTGCTTATCTGCCCATAACGCTCACACTAATCAATCGAAGTATTGAAGTTACTCAAAGCAATTCCGTGAGGATATGTAAAAAGCTATGAGCTAGTTTTAGCCCTAGAACCTGTTTCAACTTTTGAAGATGAAAAGTTGAATGTCTTTCAACTTTTTCCTAACGAAAAGCAATCTTCTTCTTGCGTATTTAAATTTCCCGGCCTATCCCGGGGTCCGCAAAATGCGACCAGTTCTATTTTGTTCTATTGATTGCAATCATCTGAGGTGAGTTCTACAGCCTCAAGGTCCCATTTTACTGTGTCCATCCAACGCTGTTCCGGACGCCATCTTTGCCAAGCTCTCCTCATTTGCTCTCAGAACGTGTCCATACCAGCGTAGCCTTGCTTCCCGCATTTTCCAAATAATTGGCGCAACTCCATAGCGGCTACAAATATCCACATTTGGTACATGATCAAGACCAGTCGGCCCGGATATCCATCGAAGCATCTTTTTTTTTTTCCATAACACTAAATCGTCTTTCTGCTACCTTTGTTAATGGTAGACACTCGAAACTGTAAAGAGCGACTAACGAAATGCAATGCTGCAAGTAATTTAGCTAGGATTGGGTAACTAACTTCGTGCATTCCTCATCTGTGAAAGGAAACTACTTTATCCTACTTAACGTATATTTAGCAGGATTATCAAAAGAAATAAGTTTTTTTTTTTAAACCTTAAATATTCGACGTAACAGAAGAATCGTTTGCGGAAGGCTCCTGTTTTCAAGCATACTCTTAGCATTCTCTGTACAAGAAACAGTTTGGAGTCTCACACAATGGCCTGTCGTATATTCAGAAGAGCCTGCCATAAGTACTTTTGTTATTTTCATTTTTCGAAACATAAATAGAGATCAAAAAGATATGGGGTAGCTTGTGGTCATACTTTTGATGCCTTTAAAAGCCCGGTTAATAAAAACCCTTGGTAATTTCCAGTTTTAACCATACAGATTGTGTCTTTTGAACTCTAGTTAGGTTATACAAAGTATGGTTTGGTTACCTAACCAAGAATATTTACTAACCGGTCGAATTTTGTCGTTTAAGGGCATTTAATTAATTTCACAGATAGACTGGAACAATATTGGAATTTCTGATTAAACTACAGTTTGTTAACTAAACCCGAAAAATTGTAGAAAGAACGCAGTTCACAACTTCACCACTTGATTCATTAAAACTGGTTAGACCAAATCTATGTTAAGCAAACCAGAGAATTAATCAGATTTTAAAAGACCGACCCTTAGTATATTAAGACGAATTTTCTTCGAATCTTGTCAGAACATCAATAATTGCTGAATGCAAGAAAAGCTCCCATTATAATTTTTCTAAAATGTGCATTTGTATCTAACCGATTCTCTTGAGCGGGAATTACGGTAGCGCGACTGTAGGTTTCAAGAGTATTTTCACACATACCTAGAAGAGTGCGTCACATCCCTGTAGAAAGCTGTTCGGCAATTTACCTAAAAGAACTAGTACTTTTACCAGTACTAAAAGAACTAGTGCAATGTTTGGGGAAGTTTCCACCATAACTATACTAGTGATCAGTGGAATAATTGCATTCATTCATTGAGGCGTTATAAATTAATAATAAATACACAACCGAATGGTTTTCTTTAATTATACAATAAAAATTTATAATTATAAATATTTATTTCCATTTTGTACTGAAAAAATCCACGATTCTGTAAACTTTTTCCCGTAAATATTACTAGTATTTAACTGGTGCAAATTTACCCAATTGGATCGAAAAGTACTAGAATTATTCTAGTGCATACTGTACTAGTGCTTTCCTGTACAGATGTTATACTGATTTTCGACAGAAATTTATATGGACAGGGGTATAGAAAAGAACTAGTACTGGTGGCTTTTGCACTAGTAAAGTACTAGTACAGCACTAGTTCAAATTCCTACAGGGATAAAAGGTAATCATACTGCTAAAAAAAAATTATTTCCCTTTCAATGATGAAGTTTTGTTGGCATTCATTTACGTATGGGGAAATTTTCATGCCTACGGGCATTTCGCTAAGGAAACACTACGTCATGTACATACTCGTACGTTCCAAAATGATAAAGTTTCAATTCCATTTCCGGTTCGTAAATATTCCATCAATGCTGGTGATGATTGGCGATGGTCGACGGAAACATCCTTCATCGTTAATAAAATGCTTGAGGGCAAAAATCTTTATGAATCGCAATTCTTTTTTGTTTTCTCAAATCTTATTACAATTAATAAAAGAAAATCGAAGAGCAAAAGAAGAAACAGGAAAATTCTAGCATCGATAATCGAATTTTTGCTGCTGAATTTTTGTAGCAAACGGAAAGTCAGAAGAGAAAAATAAAAAATAAAATAAATAATGTTAATGAAAGCGAACGAAAGCGTGAAAACTGAACAGAAATAAGAAAGTTTTCGATTAAGATCGTAAGTTTGAAATGAACTAAGAATCGGAGATATTGAATACAATTCATACAATACACATCGATATATACTTACATACCTGAATGAATGTGCATACGTCAATTTTGGTTGAGCATTTGAATTGACTTGCATGTGCTCATTAAGTGCGGACTTATGATCGATTTGAAGGAAATCAATATGAAAAATTCATCCAAACGGGATGTGGTCATACGTCCGATACGTTATTTAATTAACGGCTGTGCTCGAGGTGCCGAATTAACCGTCACTGCACCATTGAAGCTTCCAACACAATGGACTCGAATGCTACGAATTACACCGACACCAAAAATTATGGCCGATGATTTCCTTCAGGTAAATTAACTATGAATAAGTATCGAAACGAATCCTTTTTGGTGGCAAAATTTCAATAGAGCTTTCGCTTTAATATCATTAAACACAGAGCTATGTATGTATATATGTATATGCAAGGCTGAAAGTCGAAACATCCTGTAGAGCTGAACTAAATTATAATCACTCGCATCTAGTCACACTTATTAATGTGATGAAAAAAATGCATGCATTCAAGTAGTTGTTGAAGGAAATCCAATGTTTGCATGTTTTTTTTTTTTGTATGGTGTGTGTTTGTGTGCAGTGGTGCGTAGTAGGAGTCGCCTTAGCTCAAAATTCATAGACGCCCACATTGAGGGATTCTCGTCTTAGCGGCAATGGGATCTGTTGTTAATTCTTTTATACGCAAAATTTAAATGGGATGCACAGAACTGATGATAAATCTAATTACAATCGAAAATCCGTTGTGAGAAAATTCAAGCAATTACCAAAACTCTATCCAGTTTCTATTATGGAACGTATCCAGAACTGTTCATTTATTGATTAATGATTGGATCGATTGATTCCATTATACGAAATTTAGTCGTTTCCCTGCAGGGAATCGAACCGATTTTAAAGTAATTTAAAGTTAGCTTTTTAATAAGCCCAACTGGTTGATTAATCGACTTCTTTCCTTGGCTTCAACTCACTATTTTAACGTGGCGTTGACCTAGGCAGTAGTCAATTGTCCGTTCCTGCATGACTTTGTAACTAAATAATATCTGGCTACTTTTAAGTTGACTTAAAGTCAGAAAACGAAAACACTGATTTAAATTGGTTAAAAAATGTTCAATAAAAAATTACTTCCATTAGAATTCCCTTTTTCGGTTTCATCTTTTCTGTTTTCAGCAGCAGAAGAATAATTTATTTATGAATGTGAAAATGTTCTTCAAGCGATGCATCAGAAAGAAATCCATAGGCGACTATTTTGACTGACTTACGTTTCGAACTGCCGTTGGCGGTCTCATCAGAGCAATTTTTACGGATTGGTTGACTATTGATTTGAATCTCGGTTAGCCTTTTAAACTAACTTTGAGTGCAATTCATACCCTTGAATTATAGCATCAGATATATATTATTTTCGTATCCAGTTTGGTTGATGTCTGCATGACTTTTTAACCGATTTCTAGGCAGTTGCGAAAAAGTTCGCTTTTTATTAACTTATTTACTAATCGGTTGATAAAAGTCCTGCAGGGTTTTCTTTGAAGGTGTATAGAAATCTCTCTTAACAACACTTTGAAGAGCATGGGAAACGTAAAGCTTGTAGAAAAAAAATCGCAGTTCCTCGAATAACAATAGATTTTCATCATGTTTTTACAATGAACTTTACCAAGTTGTGCGGGAACAGAACTTCTGTATAAGTTGTAATCACAGGCTTAAATTAAAGGTTTTAATAAAGATTTTGTGATTTTCACAGAAGATCCTAGTGGAAGTTTTCTAATCCGGTCCATTCACGAACTTGATCTTATTCAGGTCCCCGTGAGCACGCAGACCAAATTTCCCGATCGGACAATTTTTAAGGGTACCTGCAGTACTAGGGCCAATTATGAAAATCACAAAAACTGCTGTAACATCGGAGTTTTTTCAAGATATTTTGCTGAGATTTAACGTTTGAGCATATTAAGACAATTAATTTGATTTCCGAAAATTGGAAAAGTGGGCGTGGCAGAAGGGCGTTTTTCGAAAGTTTTCTCCCACACCCGAAATTCAAATGAGACTTGAACAAAAGTTGGCACGTATACTTCCCTGTTAGCCATAAACATTCACCCCAAAAATTTGATCGGTCCATTATTAAGGGTACCTCCAGTACTAGGGTCTTTCACAAAATCCCAAAACTGCCCCAAAATCGGGCTTTTCCGAAATATTTCAATTAAATTTAGCATTAATGCGTATATGTAAGCCTACGATTAGAATTAAGAAAATTTAGAAAAGTGGGCATGGCAAAGGGGGCGGGTTTTCATAAAGAAATTGAACAAAAGTCGGTATACGGGGCCATTTATGGCCTTAAAAGTCTATAGAATAGTCTTTCTCAATGGTCCTGTTTTTTGGGCGTGATTTGAAAATTATTTAAACATGTGTGTCTGTGTCGGGTATTTTTTTGTCAGGCTCGCCTGACTATAACACCCTTACTTGTTTCAAGCTGAATTGATTCAAAGCACACAAAAATTAAATTGCGAAGAAATTCCTCGGACACGCAAAGATCCCGCAGAGAATTGCTATGAATTGATTTGAAAAGGTTTCTCAAAGCGAAGGATTTTTTTTTTTTTTAATTTGATTTCAGAGAATAAAGGAACTCTTCAAGCAGAATATGTTCCAGAACTCACCTGAAAGAAAATCCCTGAACTTGTCTTTGTCTTTCTTAGGGGAAATCGAAATTAATTTGACTTTAAATCTTTTTGCTTTACTTATGCAACTTTATGATAAAATTCAATTTTATTTACCTCAGAAAAAAAAAATGAAACCAGTTAAAATTTATCTGCTTAGAATTTGAAGTGAGAGAACCTGTTGAAAGATAATTTAATCATGGTTATAGCACACTTATGTATTTTCAAACCAATATACAAATGGGTCACACATCCCTTCAACACAAAATGAGGAAATTGTATTCAAAGCTGAGCAGCAGCGGAAGTGATTAAATTGACAAAAAGTTACAAGCGCTTCAGCATTTTCTTTTCATGGAAATAATTTAACCTCAACACTTTTCCGGCTGTGCTCAGCAAACAATAATTAATTTTGTCTCAGTCTCAGAACATAAAATTACGCAGAGGAAGAACAGAGCAATGCAAGGAGAACTGAATTAATTTGTAAGGAAAGTGAATTTATTTAAACGAAGTTTCTTACGGGCATCGTTCGACTGAAATTTACTAAAGTTTTGTAAAACTGAAATTTCTTCGAGATTTTTCTCAATCTGTTCCCCTTTTCTTTTCTTCTCCTTTTCTTTCTTTTATGGTTTTTTTTTTTTGGTTTTTTTGTTTGTTTCTTTTTCAGGCTGCCGAAGCGGGTAATTTGGACGACTTTAAGCGACTCTATCAAGCTGACAACACGCGATTGTCACTCAAGGACAGCAAAGGACGAACGGCAGCACATCAAGCCGCAGCGCGTAATCGCGTAAATATATTGCGTTATATAAAAGATCAAAATGGCGGTGAGTGCAAATTTAAGTAAATGATAACAAATAAAATATCTAAAATCAAAAAGAAAATCGAAATAAAATAACATACAGATATTTAAGTGCATATAATCAAATAATTGTTAGTAAGAGGCTCGTCGCTTCTATTTGATTCAATTGCACTAAACTCTGTTGATCAAGAAGATCGAGCCGGATTTTAAACGTGAACGTCACATCGGCCAATTGGCATTTTATTCTTTAATTTATTATGGGTGGAATTATTCGAAAGAATATAAAATCTTTTATGAGGAAGGGACAGAATAGATGCGACCTTATAAATGTTCATTCTAATTTATCACTTAACTTTCCAACCCCTCCCCGTTGTATATGTATGTAGGTAATGGCACGTATGTTGCCACAGTTTTTTCACATACATACTTCACAAGGATTTTCCGTTTTGTAAAATAAAGTCTCCCCGATTTTATAGGTAGGAGTTTACGTCCTACTTTGCGTACTACTTTTTGAAGCATACAGAATGGTCTTCTGGCTACTCTTTTAAATAACTTAAAATTTCAATCTTTTTTCGAAATACATACAGTGAAACCTCTAATTTGCAGTCACCCACATACGCGGACACACCCTCATATGCGGTCGAATTTTTCGAACACTCGCCCTTCTTATGATTTTCAGTACAAACGTCACCCTCATATGCGATCACCTGCTTAAACGGACACAAAAAATATCCCTTTTTTGACCAATAACCTCCGATTTGCGGACACTTCAAAAAAAAACACTGAAATTAAGCAGAAAGTCCAATTATGCGTAAGCTGCGTCACGCTGGCAATGTCCAATAGTGCGGCGCGTGCGTGACTGCTCGGGTTATTGATTAGCGATACAAAGTTTTAAGCTGACTGTGACTCATTACATTTTTAAGTAGTTCGTTAATTCGTGTGTTTTGATGGGTGCGTTGAGAATATTCTTGTTTTATTACCATAATATAAAAATAAAAAAAAGTAAATACATATTTGTACGCCTAACCGCGAAACAATGTTACACCACGTACCGAATACCTTAGTAGAAAGTAGTCAATAGTTCTACATCATTTGTTTATTTTCATTTCTCATTGGAATTTTTCAGTTGTCACAATTTTCCTCAGTGTCAAATGTTCAAAAGTTCGAACTTTGGACGCTGCGTTAGATTGCACACGCACAATTGAACTTTGTTCCATATGTTTTGTATGCATTGAAGTCTTGCGTCAATTGACGGTCCGCAGCTCACGCACAATTGGACTTTCATTGCCTTTTGTACCCGTTACTTTTGATTTACACTTTTTGCATAAAATAGCAACACTATAGTTAGTCATTCCCTTTGAAATGTTTCTTTGTGTATGTCTTACATATATTACTATATATGTCACTCTCATAGATTTTGGGCGGGACATTTCGCGCCAGTTAGAAAGAGATGTTACTCGGCCGGCAAAAAAAAAAAGCGAGAGAGAAATACTTTTGGTGAGTACCTAAGTGAAACATGCTCATTTTGGTGGCTACCCAAGACCGTGGTTGGTAGCCAAGACCGTGGTGGGTACCCAAGACCGTGATGGGTACCCAAGACCGTGTTGAAAAGAGCCAAAATAGAAACGGCTCCTGAGTGACATATATAGTTATATATGATGTCCTAAATTGAAAATATGCCGGGGAAAAGGTTTTTGGCTTTTAAAAATAAAATGGAAATAGAGAAGCATATGAGCATGATAAAATGTCTTACAGGAAACTAGCTGAAAGGTAATATTTGTATTGATTTATTCCTTTAAAAACTAAGTATATTTCCTTCATACCCCTTATATGCGGACACCCCTCACATGCGATTAAAATTTCTGTGACCGTGAGTGTCCGCATATCAGAGGCTTCACTGTACTAAGGCTCTAAAAATATTAATTTTAGCTGGGGATAAATTTGAAACGGATCTTAGAAGACTGTGTGAATTGTCTGCTGCTGTAGACCATAAAGGTTGCTCAATTTTTCTGAAGAGGGACTTTATCTCGGGAAGCTTTATTATGTCAGAAACGAAATTTTTCCAACTGGGAGTCAGCCACATTGCAGCAGCACTATTCTTAACAAATACGTACATATCTATAGAATGAAACGTTTTGCAATATGGATAAACTTAGCGCATGTACATATGTACATTTTATGTATGTAAGCTCAATTTATGAGTCACTTAAAAGTTAAAGACAAAGATTGAGCACAAAGTGTGAGCAAAAACAGCATTAATCGTTTAAGTTAAATTCAATCTCCTTCGAAAGTCGAAGGACTCATTAATTGGCACGCACGAAAGTTTCGAATTGAATGTTTTCATTGCAGATTTTAACGCGAAGGACAACGCGGGAAACACACCACTTCATGTCGCCGTCGAATGTGATTCGTACGATGCACTCGAATATCTTCTCTCCATGTACGTATAAAAGACATACCCACATACTTATACTTGCACGTGCAAGTGAATGCAGATTATCGTTGAACCAATAATGCCAATGCCTTTCTGCGTAGCAATGACCGCAGAATATGAACTCAATTCGGAATCGTCAAAAGGGAGAACTTTATGCTCACTAAAATTCCTAATCTTTCGCTTGCTCTTGCATTCGATCATTTCTGCATTCTTGACCATTTAACCTTGACCATATAAAATACAGAAAAACCCCCCCCCAAAAAAAAAACAAATAAGGGTTTTATAGTCAGGCGAACAATATAGGATCCGACAGATATGAAGTATTAATTATACCTATAAGTTTTAATAATATCTCCTTAAAAGGGGCCCCGAGACCATAAGATTCGGAGACCTAATACGACAACCTTTTTCAATATCTGTGCCAAGTCCACTTTTCCGATTTGAGAGAGTTTAATTGGAGCCTTAAATATGAACTCAAAATCGAAATTTCATTTAATTATCACTAAAAAAAGTTCTGGTTTTAGAGCAGTTTTTGAAATTGTTGTGACCGACCCTAGTACTGGAGGTATGTACCCCTCAAGCACATTCTCGAATTTGGTGTCCTCGCCAAGACACTAACCAAAAGTAGGATAGCTCAATTTCTTCAATAAGAAGACTGTATTCGGAAAGACAGACGGACAGACATGGATAAATTGAATTTCATATACACATTTTTTGTATGGTCCATCTCGATTGGTTCCGGGTGTTGCACACGTACGCACAAATGCAATATACCCTCGACACATTCCGGGCATAAAAATTGGGGGAAAAAAGAACTTTTATGTCTGATTGCTTGCCATTTAATGGTTGTTTTAATTTTTATTTCCCTATTGCCTGTTCTGACGAACGATGACAACGATGCAGTCATGTGGATACTAGCATTCTCAATGAAAAGAAACAGGCGCCGGTACACTTGGCAACAGAGCTGAATAAAGTGAAATCACTGCGCGTCATGGGCAAGTTTCGCAATTACATTGACATACAGCAGGGCGGCGAACATGGACGAACAGCCTTGCACTTGGCCGCCATCTATGATCACGAGGAGTGCGCACGAATACTGGTATGAATTATGAGAGCCAAAATTATATAAACACAGCTAACAAGCACAAACACAAGCACGCCTTTACTTAACGTACCGATGTTAGCTAGCTTCAACGTTAACAAATTACAGTAGATCCTCGATCAAGTGCCTTTGATGAGAGTATTCCTTTTGAAATTTCACTTCAAAAATAGAGAGGAAAGATCCATTCGTAATTAACTACAAGAAATCAATCATTTTTAATTAAAAAAAAAAAAAGCTTTACTGTTTGTGTGTTTAAATTTGGGATGTGCTTTTTGCTCATTTTACATATTTAAGTGTGTGCCCAGAATGCCTTTTTGGTTGCTTTGAACATTTTACGCTTGACGTTTAAATTTAAAGTGAGTTAATTGCGAATTTCAAAATTTTTCGAATGACAGAATGTCAGTGAAAGTTTCCTTTGGAATTTCAAATTTTTTTAATTAGGTATACGACAGTTTCATTACTCTGCATGCACAAAAGACTCCATTGCTTTACTTTGAGTAATTCTTCGTTTCGAATAGATGAGATTTTTGTTTTATTATTTTTGCTCGTTTCGTCCTTAACTTAAGTTAAAATTGTATGTGTGTGTGTGTGTGTGTGTGTGTGTGTGTGTGTGTGTTTTATTGTTGTCCTTTTTATTTTTGAGAACAATTTCATTTAAATGATAAACCATATAGAACAATAGCTGCAACTTCGGCCAAATTTTGGCGCGAGCCACCATGCTTTGGTGAAAAAGTTCAACTGTGGTGAAACACGCCATAGCTCATACCACATATAACCATATATGCCACTCTCATAGATATTGCGCGGGATGTTTCGCGCAAGTAAGAAAGAGATGTTTTTCGGGAGGCAAAAAAAAGAGCGAGAGAGAAATACTTTTGGTGAGTACCTAAGTGAAAAATGCTCATTTTGGTGGGTACCCAAGACCGTGGTGGGTACCCAAGACCGTGGTGGGTACCCAAGACCGTGTTGAAATGAGCCAAAATGGAAACGGCTCCTGAGTGACATATATATATATATATCATATATATATATCGATGTATGGGTGCCACACGAGTTAACGCAAAAAACTCATAGACCGAATTTCCATCTGCGAATCGCTGCTGAACCGTAACAAAATCGACCCATTTCTGAAGCGGTTGGTGACTGGTGATGAAAAGTGGGTCACTTACGACAACGTCAAGCGAAACGGTCGTGGTCGAAACACGGTGAACGGCGGAAACGGTGGCCAAGCCAGGATTGACGGCCAGGAAGGTTTTGCTGTGTGTTTGGTGGGATTGGCAGGGAATTATCTACTATGAGCTGCTCCCATACGGCAAAACTCTTAACTCGGAACTCTACTGTCAACAATTGGACCGTCTGAAGGAAGCAATCGCCCATAAGCGGCCAGCTTTGGCCAATAGGAGAGGAATTGTGTTCCATCAGGACAACGCCAGGCCACACACATCGATAGTGACTCGCCAGAAGCTCCGGGAGTTTGGTTGGGAGGTTCTTCTGCATCCACCTTATAGTCCGGACCTGGCACCAAGTGATTACCATCTGTTCCTGTCCATGGCGAACAATTTTGCTGGTGAAACATTCGCTTCAAGAGAGGCTTCTGAAATTCGACTGTCTCAATTTTTTGCTAATAGGAACGAGGGCTTCTATGAGAGAGGCATAATGAAATTACCTTTAAAATGGCAACAAGTTATCGAACAAAACAGCGCATATTTGACCTAAATCGGGTCATTCTAACTATCTTAAATAAAGCCTTCAATTTAATGCAAAAATAATGGATTTCTTTTTACTACACCTAATATATATATATGTGGCTCACACTATAGTTTGGTGAACCACGTAATAGAAGTGTGGTGAAGTACGTGATAGCTTTTGGCCATATAGAACTATAGCTGCAACTTCGGCCAAAAGCTATTACGTGGTACACCACCCTTTCTATTACGTGGTTCACCACAACACTCGACTTATGGCGTGGTTCACCACAGTTTTTCACCAAATCATGCCATAACGCGCCGAAATTTGGCCGAAGTTGCAGCTATAGTTCTATATGTGATAAACATTCGTCCTGCTCTATGCAAAGTATAAATCGATATTTATATGAATAAACTGTATAAATATTTTGCAGATAACTGAATTTGATGCATGTCCCCGTAGGCCTTGCAATAATGGTTATTATCCTATACATGAAGCGGCAAAAAATGCCAGCTCTAAAACGATGGAAGTATTTTTCCAGGCGAGTATTTTATTTATTTTAATTTTTATTTAATTTATTTTTATTTTTTTTTAACTATCAATCAAAATTATTTTTTATCTTAAATTTTAATTTCTTTTTCTTATAAACAAATCTCAAATTTTCCAATCCAAGCAAAAATGTATATATTTCTCATGCCTAAAATTATGCTAAATATTGAAAAAAGAAAATTCAATTTGAAAACATTTTTGACTACCCTGCAGTAGTGAGCCAGTCAATTTCGTAAGAAAGACAGGCTTTTGGCCAATCCAAACCCTACCGGTTATATTATGGCAGTTCGCTCCATCGAATTCGACTCGCCGGCGGTCGGTAATAAACGGGTTGGTTTAAGGGTAGTCTTCACTTGAAACTTTCATCAACTTAGAATATATTTAAAAATAGGTTTTTTATTTTAATTATTTGACTATTCCTAAAACCAGAGAAAATTACGAAAATTGACCCAAAAAACCTGACCTACGGCAAGCCGTTTTGCGGACTAGTCCCTCTCCAATGACAGGCCCATGTTAAAAAGGTCAGTTGAATACATCATAAGTGGAATTATGAGGGGACTAGCACTGGTAACATAAAGGACTGACCGAAGGCTACACTTGGGCCAGTCCATATTACTGCAGGGTAGATAGAAATTTCATTTTTTTATGTAATAATTTGTAGCATAGTTTTAGGCATATTTAAGATGGACCTACTTTTGAAAAGGCGCTAGAAAAAAATTCGTGTTTGACCTATGGTTCGCTGGGCATTCCTTTTGAAAAAAATTGCAGAATCTTGTGTTACTTGGGAATTTATCATTTATTAAATAAATTTTATTTTGTATCGGATAAAACGATCCACCTTACTAAGTAAGGTACTTGATACAAATAAGGCCTATGGCGCGGAAAACCCAGTAAAAATATATTGACATCAAAAATACTTCCAACACTCATAGACGATAGGCCCACAACTCGGAAAATATTGTGCGAGAAGTGGACTCACGCTCACAGCGACGGTAGTTTCCGATCGTTTTTGACTGATGGCGGATTCTTGCCATTGCCATTAGTCACAAACGATTGGCCACTGCCGTTACTGTGAGTGTGAGTCCACATCTCGCACAATGTTTTCCGAGTCGTGGGGCTATCGTCTATGAGTGTTGGAAGTATTTTTGATCTTAATATATTTTTACTAGGTTTTCCGCGCCATATGCCTTATTAGAGCATAGGCCTTATTTGTATCATGCACATTAGTATTTATTATATGTATTTTTTTGTAAAATATTTCATTGTATTTCTTTTATTTTCATAAAGAACAAGTTAATATATTTAAGCCTCATGGCACTGATCATATGCATTTGTGTGAGAAAAAAATAAAAGGATCCAAAAAATATTTTTTAATCACAATTTGCCATCAAACTTACGCAACGTAGTATACGCAATTTACGTATTTGATACAGATATGCCAACACGTATACAGAATATATCGCACACCCTCTTCTAAGGTGACACAACTCAAAAATCGTCAATTTCGAGTTAACATATGGAACTTGATCAAAGTTCACCTCTCTAGCTGCACGAAAAATTCTATTCCGTTTTGGTTATTATAAAAAGCCGAAATATCCCGTCAATGCCTTTCTTCTTGCTTTGATTGACACTACGAAGCATTTTGTTTTTTGCGTTTTCTGAAAAATGAGAAATTTTGAGTTGTGTCACCTTAGAAGAGAGTGTGCGATATGATGGTCGCGATTCAAATCCCTTTTTGGAATCGTGCCAGTTAAGTGTCCTTGCGAGTTTTATTGATTTTTGGCAAGGTTTCCTTCGAACCGTGGCCATCGCAAATAAAAAAAAATTAAAAATAAAAAATAATTGCGATATTATGAATTCATATGCTTTGAGATGAGCAGTTCAAGCTGTAACGCTTCATGATTGAATTTTTGAAGCGAGTGTTCTCCAAATTCGATCGTTATGCCATTTAAAATATCTTGTAAATGAAATGAAATCAAAAAATCACATTTTAACACGAAAAATCTCATCGTTAAATTATCTTTGTTCCATGGTGCTTTTGAACTGACATGTGCTTCCGCTGGGATTTTCCGTTTCTACAAATGCTGTGCGCGCGATTTTGCTGTGATATTCGAATCGTACAGTGGGGCGAACAACGTGGTTGTACACGTGAAGAGATGATATCGTTCTACGACTCCGAAGGTAATGTGCCCCTCCATTCAGCCGTACACGGTGGCGATATAAAGGCAGTTGAGCTATGCCTAAAATCGGGAGCAAAGATTTCCACGCAACAACATGATCTCTCTACACCGGTTCATTTGGCTTGCGCACAGGTATTTATTAACACACAAATACACACACACACACACATATTGTATATGCATACGATTCGATAACACTGGGCTAGTTCCAAAAAACCGACAAACTGCTTTTATATCTAGAAATAATAACTAAAACACGCCGAATACAATAATGAGATTGATTTTTTGTGATTGGCTCTATTAACGGAGATTTTCGCGTTTAAAGCTGGATCCCTAAAGTATGCAAGCATAATTTTGTTGTTTGCTTTAAACATTTTACTTGGTCCAAAATGCGGGGTTTGAACTTCAGAACTCTCAATTGCTAGTCATTTGCTTTCCCATTACACCGTCTTGTCAAAAAACATCAAATCTCTTAAAGTTCCTTTTGAAAATATACAAAAAAAAAATCGAAAGTCAACAATGTTACTTCCCCTAAAAGTATGCTTCACTTTTTTTAAATAAATGTGATTGAAATTGAATATAAGCACTTATACAATAAAAATTAACGTTGCGATTACAACGAAGTTTTGCACAGGAATTCAATTTTATACAAGTAATTAACGTTATCGTCATTATTCTGTTATAAATATATAGCAACACGAACTAAATATATATATATTTTTGAATGAAGTTAGTCATAATTTTTCAACCGCGATATCTCAAAAACTAGAGCCAATCTAAAAAACTAATTCAAATGTGAAAGTGATTTCAGCTTCCCCCAATTGTATTTACGAGATTCGTCCCCATGTTGTCGCTTAAAAAAAAAGTACCAAATTCAAGCACAGTGTAATCAAACAAAATCAAAATATTTTTTCAATAAAAACAAAGTTGAATAATGCATATTATCTGGTTATCCACGGTTAATTCAAATCTTACAAAAATATTCACACATACAAACAAAACAAAAAAAAAAAACAAAATCACGACCGAATTTCACAATTTATAAGGACCATTCCACGAGGGCGCACTTCAAACTTTTACTAAGTAGAACAACACAAAGTAAGAAAATAAATTAATGAAAAACAATCAAAGTAATTCTGCCATATTCCGATTAAGTTCAAGACTAACGAAGAGCATTTTAATTAGATGCTTCCACTGCCACATCCACTTTGAAATACTTTAACCCCAAGAACCTCCTGCAAAAGGACTCTTTTGTCCTTCTGAAACCTTTATCAATCTGTGAATGTCATGGCTTAGTTGTTGATACTATCATCGGAGCTAGCGAATTTTCAGCTCGCCAATATATCTGAGATATACATACGCATACCAAAAATTCGGTTTGCATACGAGCCGAGTTATTGGAATGTCAAATAACAAGATGAATGGTGTATAACATTGGCAGCTGCCAATGTCAGTGTTGTGTTGCCGTTATCCAAACATTCAAGACACACAATTTTTGCAAATTCTTGTATAAATATTTGAGAATAACGTGACACTCGGGATTTTCACACCATATGAAGTCAACTGAATTATAACCGAGAACAAGGATTTAACGTACCTTCGATAAAAGTAACCATTTTTTTTTTCTTTCTTTTTCGAGTCAGAGTTGAAAACTGAAATTCATTTTATTTGTCTTGGACGAGGATGTCCCTAAATATTTCGAAGTCACGTTTCCTTTAGAAGCTCTTCAAATGTTTATCCCTTTAATGCGTAGGATTTTGTTTTGTTTTTGCATTTTTGCATTTAATCTCTCGGAGGAGAAAGTTTTCGTCAAACAATGAAAAAGGCAGACACAAGAGGCAAATTTTATCAATTAGAAACGGAAAGCAGCCCCTTTTGTTTTTGTTTTGTTGCCCAATTAAAGCGTTGGTAACTTTTAATTAGAAAATCAAGGAACGAAATAAGATTTCTTCACACTTTATAGCTTGCAGGACTTAATGAATTAAGATCGTGGGCAGATATTTTTGAAACTTATTGATGTTTTATTTACGCAGAAGTGAGAAATGGTCACGGGCCTTTTTTTTTTTTTTTTTTTTTGGAAAGAAATCATTTTCTCTCATTCTTGTTTGTATTATCGATACATCGCAGGAGTCTTCTGCGACCCAGCGCTTGCTCGCTATATATTGAGGTTTTATAAGAAGTTTCACTGTTGCCAGTGGCATCCCGTTAGAGGAAAAGGAGATATCGGAAAGCAATGTACCCATCTTAGCAATTTCGTCTGCCTCGCAATTCTACGAGTGTGAAAGTTAAGAAAAAAAAAAAAAAATAAAACAAAGATTCTCTTCGTGCACCTTAAATTTTGATGAATGGCCACAAAAAGTGACATTTTTACCCATAGTGCAATGCAAGGACTCAACTCCCAATTAAACGAAGGAGTGCTTCCACGTTCTTCCTTTTATTTTATATTTATTTTCTTGACATGTATTTTTGAGGGCTTTCAAACGCAACCAATTTCAAATTTAGAGCACAAACTTCCCAATAAGAAAGCAAACCACGGCAAAACTAAGTGACAAAATTAGATAGTCGACAAACGATAATTTAACTTTTGGTGGAATTTTCTTCTTTGGCGCCACATGCCGCCTTATAATGGTGGGTAAAAATGCCAACCTCTCGATCTCTTGCATAAGCTTAGCCTTCTCCTTTCGAAGGTTTTCGTTCTCATTAATAACGTCCTCAAGCTCCGATCGTAGTAGGGCGATTTGCTTTTGCTGTAACGCCTCTCCGCCGGTTGACCTCTTAGGCTCTGCGATGGCGGCCGAAATACTCGCTACCGGTACTTTAGGTGCCATATCACGATTTGGACTTAGCGCCAACAGTTCGAAAGCGCAACGTATCGTCCAGGAGTTCAATTCGCTCGGATCGGCGTTTGTCCAATACTCGTTTATACCGGTGACTTGAGCCGGAGCGATCAGACTCTGTATGAGGAACCGATCGATTTTGATATCCTTCGGATTGTAGTCAAAAGCCGTACGAACAACTTCGACTTCAACAAAATTCTGCGGTTGGACCACACCGAAATTCGGTCGAACGAAGTAAATGCTCGGTGCGGATGTTTTGATTTTGAATATAATCTTGCTCGTGCTTGGATTGACCAGGCATAGGCTCGAGAACACCGGTCGATTGAAAGGTCCGCGAAAGATTATATACGATGGTGGTTCGATAATCAGCACCGCTTCTTTATCGACGATATTGATACTCCTAGCCGACATATTTAGAAAATGGCAAATTTGATGGATGATTTTGTTGAGAAGGATTTATCTTAAGCAGCTTTTATTATATTTTTTTTTTTATTATTTTGAGCTCCTTCCATAGATTTATATCGTCTTTTATTTTCTGCTTGTTGTCGTAGGCTCTTGGCTTTTTTAAAAAAAAATGTTTCTCCATTCGAAGAATGATTTCAGATTTAAATGAAATTTAAAAAAAAATTAATTTGTAAAAATACAAAGCTTATTCGATTCGTTTGATGAATCTAAAATGTGCCTGTGTTTTTCCCGGAGCTCTCTCTCTCTCTCTCTCTCCGGCTCTTCCTCTCTCCCTATCTCACTGTTTGGAACTCCCCTTCTCAATTTATTCATCCTTGATGATGAATGGCATCCAAATGCTACATAGAAATCTTCCCGATATGAGAACGAATTCAACACAACAACAACAAAACTGTAGTTGGAGGTAAAAACATATTTTCTTACTCTCTCGCTCTCGCTCTCGCCCTCTCCACCCTCTACCTTTCTCTACTGTTAATTTAAAAGTATCTTCAAGAGAGCGGGCGACACCGAACATGCCTGTGCTTGCCCTAGAACAGTCTTTTTGGCTTGCGTTGTCCATAATACATACTGACATAATCCAGAATTGATTTCGTTCTCATATGTCTCAACTTTACATATAAATTTTTTTTTTTTTAATTGCGGATTCATTCATATAAATGTGATGACTCCTAAAATGTTTGCTGGATCCTTGGTTGCTTGCTTATCACAGTTAGGTATGTGATAAATCAAATTTTTACCATTACTTAAAGAGGGCACCAGCAACAGAAGCCATCGGCCTGATAAGGGAAAAACAAAAAAGATTAGAATAGGAAAAACCATAGCAATCGAATAGAACAGACAGCACCGACCTAGCTGAGAGTTGAACCGTAAGTTTTTACATCTCATCCCCCCCGTACATTTCGCCACGCAGGCCGTCTGCTGAATTCTTATATTCAAATTTTTCAAATATCTACATATAAAAGTTTGTGATCGCCTGGCAGCATTCATAAACGTAGATGAAACTCTCATGAAAATAACCGTTTGGAAGCTTAGCCCAAGGGTGGCCAATCTTCTTGAAAGTAGGGGCGCAATGAAAACTTTTCATAACCACTGCGGGCGCAAAATTTTTTAATTGAAGTAGCTGTATTTTATCTTGAGTACTTGCATTAGTTTGAACACGAAACATGTTCTTAACAGTGAGTTGAATTTCCCTATTCCCCCATTTTCTCAAAAAAAAAAAAAAAAAAAAAAAAAAAAAAAACCTGTTACAAAAAACTTCCAGAGCAATCATTTCAGTCGAAGCAAGAGAATCGGTGAAATTAAATCAGTCCAATAATAATTGTAAGAAAAAAAAATAGCTACAAATTTCTGTTCCTTTTTCCCTTATTGGATAGATTCGACGGACACATGGAAATTGAATTGCCGGCCCTGGGTTTAGATCTTCAAAAATTTAAATCCAGGATGAGGATCTTAAGCCTTTCTGCTATATGAATAATTTGGAAGGGGAAATGATTTTTTGTCCTGGCCTATTCCGTATGTTGCTCGTCACAAAATTAACAATGTCCGCCAGTAGTTTGTGCGTACTTACTGGGGTTTCATTTATTCATTTCATCTTGGCTTTTGGCTTGGAATTAAAATCGCGATATAAAATTTTTCTTTTCAGGGTGCCATTGAAATTGTTAAGCTGATGTTTAGCATGCAACCCTTGGAGAAGAAGATTTGCCTCAGCTGCACGGATGTGCAGAAAATGACACCTTTGCACTGTGCGTCCATGTTCGACCATCCCGACATTGTTGAGTTCCTTGTCAACGAAGGTGCCGACATTAACGCTTTGGACAAGGAGCATCGCTCGCCATTGCTATTGGCATCATCGCGCAGCGGCTGGAAGACCGTCCATCTGCTTATACGCCTGGGAGCGAATATAAGCATCAAGGATGCAACTGCACGCAACGTATTGCATTTTGTTATTATGAACGGTGGCCGTCTACCCGATTTCGCCGAGGAGGTATGCAAGACCCAATCGAAATCGAAATTGGAGCAATTGCTGAACGAAAAGGATAATACGGGATGCTCACCGTTGCACTATGCCAGCCGCGATGGACATATACGTTCGCTGGAGAATCTCATACGGCTCGGTGCAGTTATCAATTTAAAGAACAATAACAATGAAAGTCCTTTGCACTTCGCTGCACGTTATGGACGTTTTAATACCGTTCGGCAGTTGCTCGATTCGGAGAAGGGCTCGTTCATAATCAACGAGAGCGACGGCGAGGGCTTGACGCCATTGCATATTGCCTCGCAGCAAGGACATGCACGAGTCGTGCAGTTACTCCTGAATCGCGGGGCATTGCTTCATCGCGATCACAATGGAAGGAATCCATTGCAATTGGCAGCCATGTCGGGCTATACACAGACCATCGAATTACTGCACTCGGTTCATTCGCATCTCTTGGATCAGGTCGACAAGAGATGGGGTATGTTTTTTTTAATTTTTTTATTTTTTTATTTTATTGTTGTTATTGTTTTTCGAAGATAGCACAGTGGATCAAAAATGTTTTGTTCGCCTAATACTTTGTCTGGTTTTTGCATTTAGAATACTGCATTGCATCTGGCCACCATGGAGAATAAGCCGCAGTCAATATCGGTCTTGCTCGCCATGGGCTGCAAATTGCTCTACAATTACATGGACATGAGTGCCATCGACTATGCGATCTATTATAAATACCCCGAGGCGGCGTTAGCAATGGTAACCGACGAGGAACGAGCCAACGAAGTAATGGCACTCAAATCGGACAAGCATCCTTGCGTGACATTGGCACTGATTGCTTCAATGCCAAAAGTTTTCGAGGCAGTTCAAGATAAATGCATTACAAAAGCGAATTGCAAGAAGGACTCAAAAAGTTTCTACGTAAGTTCGAACTTTACTAACCAAAAAAATAAAAAATAAAATAAATAAATACCAGAAGCATAGAGATGCACACAACTGCTTTAACTTAACATATGTACATATCTACTTAAGCGAATGAAATTTGTAGCAAGAGTTTCAATTGAAGATGAGGGCATGAATGGTCCTGCGAGCCAAATAATAATATTTCATTATTATGTTTCCATTATTCAATTAGATCAAATATTCCTTTGCATTTTTGCAATGTCCTTTTATGTTTGCCAAAATGGACGACCATACCGGAGAGCCAGTGATACAATCGAATCCGATACCATTACCGGCCCTGAATGTAAGCTATTCTACCGAAGAGAAAATATCATGCTTTCCAGACTCTTTGATTCTTTGATTTTTCATAATCATTTCGAATTTATTGAGTTTTTTTTTTTATTCTTTTGGTTAATTTTTGGGACATTGCAAGAATAGACAGAGTAGGTAAGCGCAGAGATCAATTTTTCGCTGGGGGGAATAATGATCAAAATGATCTACTCCCGAATTTTGAAATATACATACATTCTTGAGTGCTGGCCCAGAGACTCCATAACAGTTCGAAATGAAGATATCGCAGCATGTTAATAATTTGGAACCATTACTGTTAAATAATGATTCGATGAGAAATCAACTAGAAAAAGATTCGCATTTTAATAAGACCTAATAAAAGAATACAATGAAAGAAATTCCTGACTAGTAATTAATCACGATTACAATTGTATCGTATTATAATCGCGATTATTTGGGACTGTGAAAAATTATCACAAATAATCTGATTAGTTTTCGTAATCTTAAGGGGACCTTCTGGTCTAGAGCACGAAAATTAAGGGTATTTTCATGAATTTTTTTTTTTTTTTTTTTGGTATTAATCCAAATAAAAAACGGGTTTCTAAGTTTGCAGGATTAATATCTTATTTATTAACACTTCGAAAAAAATTTTGTTGTATTGTTTTTTTGTATTTTAAAAATGGCGCCGATATGGACGCTTTTTAAAAAAATACCTCCGTGGCGTACACGATTTCTTAAGTTCGGGTTATTTGCAAAAAAAAAAAAAAATACACATTATTAATCAGAATGAACGCGGCATCGCGTGAGCTAGAAAAAAAATATTTAAAAAAAATTGACAAAATGGCGCAATTTTTAATTTAACACATCCAAACACGCGCTTTTTTTTACCATTTTTTTTATGAAAAAATATGAAGTTCTTGAAATAAAAATTTGATACTAGCTCACGCGATAGCCATTGATGTTGTGAATAACATATAAATATTTCAGACGAATCGGTTCAATGGTTTTTTTTTTTTGTTTTCATGTACGCCAGGTCAAAAAAAGTAGTTTTGAGATAAACGCGTTCAAAATTGCTTTGATCAAGCACGCTGCCTGCTGTCCCCGCCTACTAAAACGGCTGTAGCAAAGAAAATATTGTCAATATCTTCACGAAACTTTGCCAGCATATTCTAAGAAGTCTATTCTTCCAGACCAGAAGGTCCCCATTAAGTTATCACAATCACAATTTGATTATTGCAAATAATTTTATGAATTCAAATTCAAGTAATATAATAACTAGTGATTACGATGTGTAAAAGTTATTTAACAGCATTGTTCTCAATACGAAAAATTATTACATGTATGAGATGCAGTTAAGTCATCCTTAGGCTTGTTGATAGCTATTGGGCAACGCTTCCAATACTTGGATAAATGGAAAGGAAATTTTTTCTCTGAGTGCATGAAAAGATTGATGTCTATGTTTGGAAACGTTGCTCGAGGATTCGCCGCAAGTTTAAAGCCGGCGTTATTTAATTTTATGTCCGATTCAATTCTATTAAACTTCCCAATTTACACTGCAGATCAAGTATTCATTTCATCCATTGCAAATGTCACCCGAAGAAATCGAAGAACGACGCTTGCAGCTTAACGATCCAACATGGCGTGAACCACCATTGGCTGTGGTTAATGTGAGTTGCAAAATAAATGCTTAAAAACGTGTTTTAAAAAATTATTTTCTCCCATATTCACAACATCTCATCCTCGTTTAAAGGCATTGTTCTACTTTAACCGATAGTCTTGTCGATATTAACACAAACAAACCGATACTTACACAAATACAGGCAAACTTTCAATTAGCACTGAATTAAACGAGAATAAATTTTAGACAAAATTTTACATACAATTCTTAGACTCAGCTTTAATTTGTATATGCAGTATGCATGTATGTCAGTCCTGTTAAATAATGATTATTTAATTATTGATAATGGAAATTACTCCCTCTTTTCGGGAATATTTATGATTAAATTTTACAGTTGTGTGTCATGATTAATGACAAGGATAGTCAAAAAGATAATCGTTTAATAAATGCGATTATTTTAGATTCCCAGCGGCCAAAAGTGCCTACCGCCTACAAAGTATACGAGACTGTAAGCGACCTAAATATTAATTGCTACAAAGTATACGAGATTGTAGGCGACCTGCCTACCAATAGCTTGCTTTATATGGTGGTGGTCGGCGTTCACTCTTAGAAAACAGTCCCGCTCGAACAAAAGTATATTAGGAGGGTATATGAGGTCGTATGCATTACGGCTTACGGCCTGCGAAATGTGTTGCAGTTCATCGCTTCTGTAAGCAGCATTTTTCCCGCTGGGATTTGTACAAAAAACTAAATTAATTTTTAAAAACTATAAAATATAAACGTTAAAAATTGCGGTAATTTTATGTTCAGACGAGCAGTGAAATCCCGGGATTTCGGCACTTGGATTTCGTAAATCCACATCGAAATCCAAGCGTTCACACGGCAATATCGCATTTGAGAGGATTTGGTTTGACAGCCATTCATCTGTTTGCAGTGCTGCCAATTGTAGGGAAATTTTCTTTAAAAATTGTTAGGGATTTTTTTTACCAAATGACTTGTAGGGACAAAAGGACAGATTTCTTAAAATCGGCAAATGTACGGAATTTGTGATGTATTCCAAAATATTTAATAAATTTTGTATAAATTTGGTTGTCATAAAATTAAAAAGACAAAATAAAAACTATGCCAACCTGTGTTTATGCGAAAAAGTTCGGTAGGAGCTATCGTTTAGCGTCGATAGTCTACAAATTTGAAAATTAAAATAGTATTTGTATAGGCCTTTTGGAATAAATTGAAAATTATTTTATTTACCGCTACAACATCAGGCCTATTCATATTTTTAATGAAATCATTTTTACTTGAACAACAACAAAAAAATTAATTTTTGAAAGAAACTTTTTATTTAAAAAAAAAAAAAAAAATTTCAAATGTCTTTAGTACGAGTCGGAGTTCCAGACTACCCCGAAAGATTCTCAAAAATATTAGCCTACCATATTGATGGCCACTCATACATTTTTGTACGCAAAAGGAATATTATTTAAAAAAAATATAACCATATTTTTGGTAGGGAAAAACGTAAAGAAATGTAGGGAATTTTTTGTTTGCGTGTGGCAGCATTGCCTGTTTGTTTACTTTGGTTTTTTCAAAATTTGACAGTAGTGTTGCAGCATTTCATCGATACTTATCGAAAAAACACAGAGTTGCATTCAGTTTGTTCCGGATTTCCCTTAGGACTTCGTTGAAATCAAATTTCTGAGCACATTTCGTTCGATATTTATTTGTATGAGAAACTGGATATTCGACTGAAATCCTCAAAAGTGCCGAAATCCCGGGCTTCCGATGTCGTCTGAATGGCATATTAAATTTGATCGAATTCAAAATTAATTAAATAACTCAAAACTTTAACTGTGCTTTCAATGTTATCGATGAGCCGGGATCCCACTATTTGCGGAGTGCGCCAATTTTTGCCGGCATCAATGCGCCGATATTCTGAACGAAATTTTTGGACTCTGATGCTGCCAAATGTGATCGTCTCTAACAGTTTTTGTCACAAATTTTATTGTTCCGCGATATCTTTTTGACAATATGCGACAATAATATGAGCCACAACACTGATTGTGGAAACTGTTGAAATTTGTGCCGATCTCGACCGATAAAAATCGGCACAGATTGTGCTATTTGCGCAGATAATGGGATCCCAGCTATGGCACTTACAATATCGATATCAATATCGATATCAATGCTGATAGCGATTTCGTTACTAATTCTCACACTTATTTTGGCATCGATATATATGAACATCAGTTTTAATGCTACACTGTTCTGATGTAGAGGAAATTTTTTCAAACAAAATTGTGTCCTGTCCATCAACCTTTAACTGTCTGTCCAATTTGATCATAGATCCCAGTTTATTTTATTTACTTTACTTTCTCCTCTCTATCTCTCACGTTCTCTTCCCCTCTCTACCGCTCTCGCGCACTCTTTCATCCTCACACTCTCACGATTTTTTCATATATTTTTGCTTTACTGTCGAATTTATTTCGTTAATGTAGACAGCTTTCTTTCTTATTAACCATCCTGACTATACTCGTTTTTTGTCAAACAAGTTCCAATTTTTCGATCTCTCAGAGCGGTCTTAAATTTTTGGTCCTGAAGGGCACGATTCTTAACGCATTCACAAAGTTTCTTGGCATTTGCATTGGTCACTTTCCTTACAATGAAATAAATTAAGTAAACTCAGTAACTAACAAAAAAGTGGCGCGACGCGTCGGTCTAACAGACAGCGAATTTAGTCAGGCGGGTTAAGTTCCTTATTGACTTTATCTCAAATCCCAATGCCGTTATTCTCAAATTAGTGACTTCTTTGAGATTTTGAATTTCAAAATAGTCCAATTTTGACAGTATTTAAAAGAAATTTTTGATAACCATAGAGAATCAGAAACCTCTTCATTGTGACATTTATGAGCAATAGGACTAGTTTGAGAATAGCCTTGCTACCTCTGTTGTAGTTTGTTTGCTTTGGTTCCGTTGTTTGTTTGCTTGTTTGTTTTTATTTTTTTTTAATTTTTTTTATTTATTATACATACATATTTTCTTATGTACGAGAAACTTCAACTTATTTAAAATATTTTGAATGCTTCATTCAGACGATGGTCAATCACGGACGTGTGGAATTGCTTGCTCATCCGCTTAGTCAGAAATACCTACAAATGAAATGGAATTCGTATGGGAAATATTTTCACTTGGCAAATCTATTGATTTATTCGGTATTCCTTCTATTCGTTACAATTTATTCATCATTGATGATGAATGGCATCCAAATGCGTCATAAAAATCTTCCCGATTTGAGAACGAATTCAACACAACAACAAAACTCTAGTTCAAGGTAAGAACATATTCGAGGCATCCTATCGGTATTGAGTTTTTTTTTTTTTCTATTCAATTTTTTCTATCTTATCTTCTTCCAGTCGAACATTGAGCGAAAATCAACCGGAGGAGACGATATTCTTCGTTACGGGCTTGTGGGAGGACGAAGACATATACGAGAGCATAGACAAATCCACGGCGATAGTCGTTTGCGCGATCGCAATTATCGTCTATATCGCTTTGAACTCCTTGCGTGAGTTCTTGCAAATGTATCAGCAGCGTCTGCATTATATCCTAGAAATTGTGAATGTCATCTCATGGGTGCTATACATATCGACACTAATAATGGTGATACCGGTATTTAAGGCCAACGGCAGCATTACAACGATACATTATTCAGCTGCATCGATAGCGGTATTTTTATCCTGGTTTCGTCTGCTGTTGCTCTTGCAACGTTTCGATCAGGTTTGCCATTCGATTTTGAGGTCTCTGAATGTGGAACACTGATGCTCTTTCTTTCTTTTTTTTTTTTTTTGTCGTAGGTTGGAATCTACGTCGTTATGTTCTTGGAGATTCTGCAAACACTTATTAAGGTTTTGCTTGTTTTCTCCATCCTGATCATCGCATTTGGGCTAGCCTTCTATATTCTGCTTTCGAAGGTAAGAGATTTAAGGGTATGGCATCCCCTAGGGTTTACCCTCTTTTCTGGAGCCTCCTCGCCAAAAACCTGAACGGCTTAGGAAGAAATTCCTCGATGCCCCCTGAGTTCACTGAGTTCAGACCCGGAGTAATCAACCTTTTCGATCTATCTTCCTCTAGTGGGCTGTGTAATCGACACATGGCACTTGTTCATTTTAGTGTAACGTCCATGTCCGGCTGTCAGTCCGACTGTGTCAGCCCATCTGTCCGTCAGTCTGTCTCTTAATGCAATTTTCTTATTGAAAAGGCTGAACTGTCTGGAGTGCGTGCATGCAACTTCATTGGATCGTTTTTGAGGGAGACTCCAGTTCTAAAGGACCGTTCTTAGACTCATAAAAATGTGATTTTTAACTTTCTTCATTTGATTTGATTGCAGATTATGGATCCACAGCCCAATCATTTATCATTTTCGAATATTCCGATGTCACTGTTGCGCACATTCTCCATGATGCTCGGCGAATTGGACTTTGTTGGCACATATGTCAATACCTTCTATCATGATCAATTGAAAGTGCCAATAACATCGTTTCTTATTCTAAGTGAGTGAGGATCGGAAGCGTTCAATTCATCTGTGTATAAAAATTTTAATTCATTCATTTCTTTTAAGGCGTTTTCATGATTTTCATGCCAATTTTGCTTATGAATCTACTCATCGGTTTGGCTGTTGGGGACATCGAGTCCGTACGACGCAACGCCCAATTGAAACGTCTGGCAATGCAAGTAAGCACATCTCCTTAAGGTATACAACATAAATGAGTTCATTCAAACCTTCAAGAAAATTCCAAATGGGTGAGAAAGTACTCATATCAAAAACTCAATGGAATGGAGCGATGATCAATAATATCCACTCATTTTAATAGCTCTATCGCTAAATTAGTTCTCTCCTTCACGTAGCGATTAACACGTTATTTCCGTCTTGTGTTTCTTAACTTTGGACGTGCATTTCTATCCTTTAAGCTATTTTTCTTACCTTTGCAATCGGATTTCGGGTCTCAATAACACCATGGTATTTCCAATTTTGCCAAGCCCGATCTTAAACTATAAATTCTGCTTCCGGCCAGCGGAGCCTCCATACACGAATGCGTTGTCTGAGAAAGTCAAAAAAATCAAACGAAGTGTAGGCCTAAAGTTACGCTGCGACTTACTTTTTTTTTTTGGTGACCATTTATATATTGTATACCATATTTGCATATTCATATACATAATTATAATTTGTTGCAAGGTTGTACTCCATACCGAGCTCGAAAGGAAATTGCCTCAAATGTGGCTGCATAAGATTGATAAAATGGAATTACGATGTATATTCGCGACTGTTATTGACCAATTAAATTGTAACCTTCTTGCGATTTCATATGCGAAAATGTTTTGCAAGTCTTATCAAATAAGGAATACGCAATGTGTGAAAAGTCAAAATAATTATCAACCGAATGTAAGGCTAAATTGGCTTTCGATCTTCGATGTTTTAATTAATTGTCTTTCTTGTACCATTTAATTTTATCGATTTTCAAGCCTCGCTGGATGCCATTCCATTTGAGAGCAATGAAGACTATATAAACACTGAACTCGAGAAGCAAAAGCGTAAATTACGTGATATTAACCGTACGTTGGAGCAGCAGCATCAATTATTGCGCTTGATTGTACAGAAAATGGAGATAAAAACAGAAGCAGACGATCAAGATGAAGGTGTTTCGCCCAATGATCTGCGTGGCATGTCGCCAACGAGCTTTGGCAATGCCATCTATAATAGCTCAACAGGATCCCGCTGGGCATCGCCGCGCATACGAAATAGACTGCGGGCTGCATTAAGCTTCAACAAGAGTATGTAATCGGAATGATATGCCATGCGATATAATGGGATAGGATGGGATGGTAGGAATCGCGATTTCATCGTTCATTTTTTATCCATCGAATTGGCCCTATCATATAAAATTTAAAGGGAATTCAATGGAGCATGCGACTAGTACTTTCTTAATGTATAAACAAACATGAATATATGTATTTGATTTCACATATATTTATGTAATAGTTTGAATATATCCGAATTTATTTATTAAAATGAAAGAACGAAAGGAAGAAGAGAAATTTCAATTAGAAAATACATACATAGGTACCTTATAATGTACCTTCATAACTACATTAAAAACTAACAGTTTTTCTGCTTGTAAAAGAAAACACATGACCGAAGCGTTGCAGCAGGCAATTTTTAGGTTCTTAGGTTTTAAGTTCTTTACATTTTAGAGTCAAAAAGCTCTCGTCGATTGGCTCCTATGTTAGCCGGGGTCTCTTGCGACCAAAACTCAAATCAGTTCCGCATTGCTTCGATGATGAACAATTAATCCAATTCAATAATGTTTGAAAATATTTGCAGAAACATTATCTTACAAAGAACTATTTCTCCTATTTATTTATGTATGTTATGTGTGTTTAAGTGTATGTAAAAACAGTTCCAATAAAATCTGCTAAAAGGCAAAAATATACCTATGTATATAAGATATCTTCTTTCTAATTCTGCACTCCATGAATTTTTTTTTTTAGGATCTGAGGAACCATTTCGGAAAAAAAAATTTTCAAAAACCCTGTAGGAAATGTCATTTTGAGACAGTTAAACCCGAAAAAGAAACTTTATTCAAAAACATATAACGGCTTTATTTTCCCGCCAAAATGAAAATTACAAAAAAACTTCAAAAAATAACAAAAAAAACCAAAATTTTCAAAACCCGAAAATTCCCAGTAGTTTCCGAGATATAAGCATTTGAAATTTTGGCATCCACCTTCTGTTTTTCCTGTTCGCCTAGTGAATCAGACGAATTTTTTAGAATTGAAATGCGCATTTCTTGGGCATATGATTTTCTCGATAACTAAAGTCTTTTTTGGAACTTCGGCGGTAAGTATGCAATCTTTTGAGCCTCCATCACGCTTTGCAATGAATAAAATTTTAATATTTCCACGGGTAAGGAAAATGGGGAAAGTGCTTCAAATAGGGGGAAAGCGTGAAATTTTCCAGGAATTTTCTCCATGGGAATTTTCTTTAGGATCTGAGGAACCATTTAGAAAAAAAAATTTTCAAAAACCCTGTAGGAAATGTCATTTTGAGACAGTTAAACCCGAAAAAGAAACTTTATTCAAAAACATATAACGGCTTTATTTTCCCGCCAAAATGAAAATTACAAAAAAACTTCAAAAAATAACAAAAAAACCAAAATTTTCAAAACCCGCAAATTCCCAGTAGTTTCCGAGATATAAGCATTTGAAATTTTGGCATCCACCTTCTGTTTTTCCTGTTCGCCTAGTGAATCAGACGAATTTTTTAGGAATTGAAATCCGCATTTCTTGGGCATATGATTTTCTCGATAACTAAAGTCTTTTTTGGAACTTCGGCGGTAAGTATGCAATCTTTTGAGCCTCCATCACGCTTTGCAATGAATAAAATTTTAATATTTCCACGGGTAAGGAAAATGGGGAAAGTGCTTCAAATAGGGGGAAAGCGTGGAATTTTCCAGGAATTTTCTCCATGGGAATTTTCTTTAGGATCTGAGGAACCATTTAGAAAAAAAAATTTTCAAAAACCCTGTAGGAAATGTCATTTTGAGACAGTTAAACCCGAAAAAGAAACTTTATTCAAAAACATATAACGGCTTTATTTTCCCGCCAAAATGAAAATTACAAAAAAACTTCAAAAAATAACAAAAAAACCAAAATTTTCAAAACCCGCAAATTCCCAGTAGTTTCCGAGATATAAGCATTTGAAATTTTGGCATCCACCTTCTGTTTTTCCTGTTCGCCTAGTGAATCAGACGAATTTTTTGGAATTGAAATCCGCATTTCTTGGGCATATGATTTTCTCGATAACTAAAGTCTTTTTTGGAACTTCGGCGGTAAGTATGCAATCTTTTGAGCCTCCATCACGCTTTGCAATGAATAAAATTTTAATATTTCCACGGGTAAGGAAAATGGGGAAAGTGCTTCAAATAGGGGGAAAGCGTGGAATTTTCCAGGAATTTTCTCCATGGGAATTTTCTTTAGGATCTGAGGAACCATTTAGAAAAAAAAAATTTTCAAAAACCCTGTAGGAAATGTCATTTTGAGACAGTTAAACCCGAAAAAGAAACTTTATTCAAAAACATATAACGGCTTTATTTTCCCGCCAAAATGAAAATTACAAAAAAACTTCAAAAAATAACAAAAAAACCAAAATTTTCAAAACCCGCAAATTCCCAGTAGTTTCCGAGATATAAGCATTTGAAATTTTGGCATCCACCTTCTGTTTTTCCTGTTCGCCTAGTGAATCAGACGAATTTTTTAAGAATTGAAATGCGCATTTCTTGGGCATATGATTTTCTCGATAACTAAAGTCTTTTTTGGAACTTCGGCGGTAAGTATGCAATCTTTTGAGCCTCCATCACGCTTTGCAATGAATAAAATTTTAATATTTCCACGGGTAAGGAAAATGGGGAAAGTGCTTCAAATAGGGGGAAAGCGTGAAATTTTCCAGGAATTTTCTCCATGGGAATTTTCTTTAGGATCTGAGGAACCATTTAGAAAAAAAAAATTTTCAAAAACCCTGTAGGAAATGTCATTTTGAGACAGTTAAACCCGAAAAAGAAACTTTATTCAAAAACATATAACGGCTTTATTTTCCCGCCAAAATGAAAATTACAAAAAAACTTCAAAAAATAACAAAAAAAACCAAAATTTTCAAAACCCGCAAATTCCCAGTAGTTTCCGAGATATAAGCATTTGAAATTTTGGCATCCACCTTCTGTTTTTCCTGTTCGCCTAGTGAATCAGACGAATTTTTTGGAATTGAAATCCGCATTTCTTGGGCATATGATTTTCTCGATAACTAAAGTCTTTTTTGGAACTTCGGCGGTAAGTATGCAATCTTTTGAGCCTCCATCACGCTTTGCAATGAATAAAATTTTAATATTTCCACGGGTAAGGAAAATGGGGAAAGTGCTTCAAATAGGGGGAAAGCGTGGAATTTTCCAGGAATTTTCTCCATGGGAATTTTCTTTAGGATCTGAGGAACCATTTAGAAAAAAAAAAATTTCAAAAACCCTGTAGGAAATGTCATTTTGAGACAGTTAAACCCGAAAAAGAAACTTTATTCAAAAACATATAACGGCTTTATTTTCCCGCCAAAATGAAAATTACAAAAAAACTTCAAAAAATAACAAAAAAACCAAAATTTTCAAAACCCGCAAATTCCCAGTAGTTTCCGAGATATAAGCATTTGAAATTTTGGCATCCACCTTCTGTTTTTCCTGTTCGCCTAGTGAATCAGACGAATTTTTTGGAATTGAAATCCGCATTTCTTGGGCATATGATTTTCTCGATAACTAAAGTCTTTTTTGGAACTTCGGCGGTAAGTATGCAATCTTTTGAGCCTCCATCACGCTTTGCAATGAATAAAATTTTAATATTTCCACGGGTAAGGAAAATGGGGAAAGTGCTTCAAATAGGGGGAAAGCGTGAAATTTTCCAGGAATTTTCTCCATGGGAATTTTCTTTAGGATCTGAGGAACCATTTAGAAAAAAAAAATTTCAAAAACCCTGTAGGAAATGTCATTTTGAGACAGTTAAACCCGAAAAAGAAACTTTATTCAAAAACATATAACGGCTTTATTTTCCCGCCAAAATGAAAATTACAAAAAAACTTCAAAAAATAACAAAAAAAAAACCAAAATTTTCAAAACCCGCAAATTCCCAGTAGTTTCCGAGATATAAGCATTTGAAATTTTGGCATCCACCTTCTGTTTTTCCTGTTCGCCTAGTGAATCAGACGAATTTTTTGGAATTGAAATCCGCATTTCTTGGGCATATGATTTTCTCGATAACTAAAGTCTTTTTTGGAACTTCGGCGGTAAGTATGCAATCTTTTGAGCCTCCATCACGCTTTGCAATGAATAAAATTTTAATATTTCCACGGTAAGGAAAATGGGGAAAGTGCTTCAAATAGGGGGAAAGCGTGGAATTTTCCAGGAATTTTCTCCATGGGAATTTTCTTTAGGATCTGAGGAACCATTTAGAAAAAAAAAATTTCAAAAACCCTGTAGGAAATGTCATTTTGAGACAGTTAAACCCGAAAAAGAAACTTTATTCAAAAACATATAACGGCTTTATTTTCCCGCCAAAATGAAAATTACAAAAAAACTTCAAAAAATAACAAAAAAAACCAAAATTTTCAAAACCCGAAAATTCCCAGTAGTTTCCGAGATATAAGCATTTGAAATTTTGGCATCCACCTTCTGTTTTTCCTGTTCGCCTAGTGAATCAGACGAATTTTTTAGAATTGAAATGCGCATTTCTTGGGCATATGATTTTTTCGATAACTAAAGTCTTTTTTGGAACTTCGGCGGTAAGTATGCAATCTTTTGAGCCTCCATCACGCTTTGCAATGAATAAAATTTTAATATTTCCACGGGTAAGGAAAATGGGGAAAGTGCTTCAAATAGGGGGAAAGCGTGGAATTTTCCAGGAATTTTTCTCCATGGGAATTTTCTTTAGGATCTGAGGAACCATTTAGAAAAAAAAAATTTTCAAAAACCCTGTAGGAAATGTCATTTTGAGACAGTTAAACCCGAAAAAGAAACTTTATTCAAAAACATATAACGGCTTTATTTTCCCGCCAAAATGAAAATTACAAAAAAACTTCAAAAAATAACAAAAAAACCAAAATTTTCAAAACCCGCAAATTCCCAGTAGTTTCCGAGATATAAGCATTTGAAATTTTGGCATCCACCTTCTGTTTTTCCTGTTCGCCTAGTGAATCAGACGAATTTTTTGGAATTGAAATCCGCATTTCTTGGGCATATGATTTTCTCGATAACTAAAGTCTTTTTTGGAACTTCGGCGGTAAGTATGCAATCTTTTGAGCCTCCATCACGCTTTGCAATGAATAAAATTTTAATATTCCACGGGTAAGGAAAATGGGGAAAGTGCTTCAAATAGGGGGAAAGCGTGGAATTTTCCAGGAATTTTCTCCATGGGAATTTTCTTTAGGATCTGAGGAACCATTTAGAAAAAAAAAATTTTCAAAAACCCTGTAGGAAATGTCATTTTGAGACAGTTAAACCCGAAAAAAAACTTTATTCAAAAACATATAACGGCTTTATTTTCCCGCCAAAATGAAAATTACAAAAAAACTTCAAAAAATAACAAAAAAAAAAAACCAAAATTTCAAAACCCGCAAATTCCCAGTAGTTTCCGAGATATAAGCATTTGAAATTTTGGCATCCACCTTCTGTTTTTCTGTTCGCCTTCCTAGTGAATCAGACGAATTTTTTGGAATTGAAATCCGCATTTCTTGGGCATATGATTTTCTCGATAACTAAAGTCTTTTTTGGAACTTCGGCGGTAAGTATGCAATCTTTTGAGCCTCCATCACGCTTTGCAATGAATAAAATTTTAATATTTCCACGGGTAAGGAAAATGGGAAAGTGCTTCAAATAGGGGGAAAGCGTGGAATTTTCCAGGAATTTTCTCCATGGGAATTTTTTAGGATCTGAGGAACCATTAGAAAAAAAAAATTTTCAAAAACCCTGTAGGAAATGTCATTTTTGAGACAGTTAAACCCGAAAAAGAAACTTTATTCAAAAACATATAACGGCTTTATTTTCCCGCCAAAATGAAAATTACAAAAAAACTTCAAAAAATAACAAAAAAACCAAAATTTTCAAAACCCGCAAATTCCCAGTAGTTTCCGATATAAGCATTTGAAATTTTGGCATCCACCTTCTGTTTTTCCTGTTCGCCTAGTGAATCAGACGAATTTTTTGGAATTGAAATCCGCATTTCTTGGGCATATGATTTTCTCGATAACTAAAGTCTTTTTTGAAACTTCGGCGGTAAGTATGCAATCTTTTGAGCCTCCATCACGCTTTGCAATGAATAAAAATTTAATATTTCCACGGGTACTGAAAATGGGAAAAGTGCTTCAAATAGGGGGAAAGCGTGAATTTTCCAGGAATTTTCTCCATGGGAATTTTCTTTAGGATCTGAGGAACCATTTAGAAAAAAAAAATTTTCAAAAACCCTGTAGGAAATGTCATTTTGAGACAGTTAAACCCGAAAAAGAAACTTTATATCAAAACATATAACGGCTTTATTTCCCGCCAAAATGAAAATTACAAAAAAACTTCAAAAATAACAAAAAAACCAAAATTTTCAAAACCCGCAAATTCCCAGTAGTTTCCGAGATATAAGCATTTGAAATTTTGGCATCCACCTTCTGTTTTTCCTGTTCGCCTAGTGAATCAAGACGAATTTTTTTGGAATTGAAATCCGCATTTCTTGGGCATATGATTTTCTCGATAACTAAAGTCTTTTTTGAAGCACAAAACATACATAAGTGAAGTTTTTTTTTGTAATTTTCATTTTGGGCGGGAAAAATAAAGCCGTTTATATGTTTTTTTGATAAAGTTTCTTTTTCGGGTTTTAACTGTCTCAAAATGACATTTCCTACAGGGTTTTTGAAATTTTTTTTTTCTAAATGGTTCCTCAGATCCTAAAGAAAATTCCCATGGAGAAAATTCCTGGAAAATTCCACGCTTTCCCCCTATTTGAAGCACTTTCCCCATTTTCATTACCCGTGGAAATATTAAAATTTTATTCATTGCAAAGCGTGATGGAGGCTCAAAAGATTGCATACTTACCGCCGAAGTTCCAAAAAAGACTTTAGTTATCGAGAAAATCATATGCCCAAGAAATGCGGATTTCAATTCCAAAAAATTCGTCTGATTCACTAGGCGAACAGGAAAAACAGAAGGTGGATGCCAAAATTTCAAATGCTTATATCTCGGAAACTACTGGGAATTTTCGGGTTTTGAAAATTTTGGTTTTTTTGTTATTTTTTGAAGTTTTTTTGTAATTTTCATTTTGGCGGGAAAATAAAGCCGTTATATGTTTTTGAATAAAGTTTCTTTTTCGGGTTTAACTGTCTCAAAATGACATTTCCTACAGGGTTTTTGAAAATTTTTTTTTTTCTAAATGGTTCCTCAGATCCTAAAGAAAATTCCCATGGAGAAAATTCCTGGAAAATTCCACGCTTTCCCCCTATTTGAAGCACTTTCCCCATTTTCCTTACCCGTGGAAATATTAAAATTTTATTCATTGCAAAGCGTGATGGAGGCTCAAAAGATTGCATACTTACCGCCGAAGTTCCAAAAAAGACTTTAGTTATCGAGAAAATCATATGCCCAAGAAATGCGCATTTCAATTCCAAAAATTCGTCTGATTCACTAGGCGAACAGGAAAAACAGAAGGTGGATGCCAAAATTTCAAATGCTTATATCTCGGAAACTACTGGGAATTTTCGGGTTTTGAAAATTTTGGTTTTTTTGTTATTTTTTGAAGTTTTTTTGTAATTTTCATTTTGGCGGGGAAAATAAAGCCGTTATATGTTTTTGAATAAAGTTTCTTTTTCGGTTTAACTGCCTCAAAATGACATTTCCTACAGGGTTTTTGAAAATTTTTTTTTTCTAAATGGTTCCTCAGATCCTAAAGAAAATTCCCATGGAGAAAATTCCTGGAAAATTCCACGCTTTCCCACTATTTGAAGCACTTTCCCCATTTCCTTACCCGTGGAAATATTAAAAATTTATTCATTGCAAAGCGTGATGGAGGCTCAAAAGATTGCATACTTACCGCCGAAGTTCCAAAAAGACTTTAGTTATCGAGAAAATCATATGCCCAAGAAATGCGGATTTCAATTCCAAAAAATTCGTCTGATTCACTAGGCGAACAGGAAAAACAGAAGGTGGATGCCAAAATTTCAAATGCTTATATCTCGGAAACTACTGGGAATTTTCGGGTTTTGAAATTTTGGTTTTTTTGTTATTTTTTGAAGTTTTTTTGTAATTTTCATTTTGGCGGGAAATAAAGCCGTTATATGTTTTTGAATAAAGTTTCTTTTCGGGTTTAACTGTCTCAAAATGACATTTCCTACAGGTTTTTGAAATTTTTTTTTCTAAATGGTTCCTCAGATCCTAAAGAAAATTCCCATGGAGAAAATTCCTGGAAAATTCCACGCTTTCCCCCTATTTGAAGCACTTTCCCCATTTTCCTTACCCGTGGAAATATTAAAATTTTATTCATTGCAAAGCGTGATGGAGGCTCAAAAGATTGCATACTTACCGCCGAAGTTCCAAAAAAGACTTTAGTTATCGAGAAAATCATATGCCCAGAGAAATGCGCATTTCAATTCCAAAAAATTCGTCTGATTCACTAGGCGAACAGGAAAAACAGAAGGTGGATGCCAAAATTTCAAATGCTTATATCTCGGAAACTACTGGGAATTTTCGGGTTTTGAAAATTTTGGTTTTTTTTGTTATTTTTTGAAGTTTTTTGTAATTTTCATTTGGGCGGGAAAATAAAGCCGTTATATGTTTTTGAATAAAATTTCTTTTTCGGGTTTAACTGTCTCAAAATGACATTTCCTACAGGGTTTTTGAAAATTTTTTTTTTTCTAAATGGTTCCTCAGATCCTAAAGAAAATTCCATGGAGAAAATTCCTGGAAAATTCCACGCTTTCCCCTATTTGAAGCACTTTCCCATTTTCCTTACCCGTGGAAATATTAAAATTTTATTCATTGCAAAGCGTGATGGAGGCTCAAAAGATTGCATACTTACCGCCGAAGTTCCAAAAAAGACTTTAGTTATCGAGAAAATCATATGCCCAAGAAATGCGCATTTCAATTCTAAAAAATTCGTCTGATTCACTAGGCGAACAGGAAAAACAGAAGGTGGATGCCAAAATTTCAAATGCTTATATCTCGGAAACTACTGGGAATTTTCGGGTTTTGAAAATTTTGGTTTTTTTTGTTATTTTTTGAAGTTTTTTTGTAATTTTCATTTTGGCGGGAAAATAAAGCCGTTATATGTTTTTGAATAAAGTTTCTTTTTCGGGTTTAACTGTCTCAAAATGACATTTCCTACAGGGTTTTTGAAAATTTTTTTTTTCTAAATGGTTCCTCAGATCCTAAAGAAAATTCCCATGGAGAAAATTCCTGGAAAATTCCACGCTTTCCCCCTATTTGAAGCACTTTCCCCATTTTCCTTACCCGTGGAAATATTAAAATTTTATTCATTGCAAAGCGTGATGGAGGCTCAAAAGATTGCATACTTACCGCCGAAGTTCCAAAAAAGACTTTAGTTATCGAGAAAATCATATGCCCAAGAAATGCGCATTTCAATTCTAAAAAATTCGTCTGATTCACTAGGCGAACAGGAAAAACAGAAGGTGGATGCCAAAATTTCAAATGCTTATATCTCGGAAACTACTGGGAATTTTCGGGTTTTGAAAATTTTGGTTTTTTTGTTATTTTTTTGAAGTTTTTTTGTAATTTTCATTTTGGCGGGAAAATAAAGCCGTTATATGTTTTTGAATAAAGTTTCTTTTTCGGGTTTAACTGTCTCAAAATGACATTTCCTACAGGGTTTTTGAAAATTTTTTTTTTCTAAATGGTTCCTCAGATCCTAAAGAAAATTCCCATGGAGAAAATTCCTGGGATATTCCACGTTTTCCCCCTATTTGAAGCACTTTTCGCATTTTCCTTACCCAAGGAAATAGTAAAAATTTATTCATTGGAAAGTGTGCTGGAGGCTCAAAAGATTGGCACGCAATATTCGCGTCTTAAGTCTTTGCTCTATCTGTCTCGCTTTTTGTAACACAACTGATTGCGCAAAGACTTAAGACGCGAACGTGAAAACAGTAATAAAAATATTACGTAATTAACGGACAGCCCCTAATTAGAAAAACGTTAGTGCATATACATAGATGCTCTCAGTACTAATATCGAGTACAAATGTGAGGAAAATGGTAGAAAAACAAATCACGCTTGAAATACGGTTCCTTATAACAAAAGACTATTTCAGACTGCACTCGGGTTCTTACTTTTGAAGGACTAGCCTTAAATTAGTTCTCGAAGATTGTAGAAGCGTGGAATTTTTTCTTTAAATTTTGTTTTTTTTTTTTAATTTTTTTTTTTTTTATTAACAATTATATAGACCCATACATTTGTATGAAATGTAATTAATGTTTTATAGCCGAAACTGACTTGAAATTAGTTCGGGAGCTGAAATTTGATTGTTCTTCTTATGGCATGTTCAAAAGGTCTTAGAAAGGGAAATTTATGATATAAATAAAATTGAAATGATAAAGACAAAATTTTTAGAACGGTTAGAAATTAGCTCCACAATAGAACAGTTTCTGCTATAAATTTTGAATTTACAATTAAAAAGTAAGAATAAAAATACAAGTACAAATCTTTTAACATTGGCAAATAATGCACTGTATCTATACACATAGAAAAATTTCATAGTTGATTCGTTCTACATTTCATTTTAACAATCAATAAATAGTGAAGTAACTACATTTACTTTCCATCTTCATAAGGATAATGTGTGTTCTTTTTTAATATTTTTTTTTAATCTTTTCTACTGTGCACTGAAGAAATTCATAACACGTACTATAAGTTTATATTTTTTTTTTTTTTTTTTGAAATTTTAAATTTTTAGTTTCAGTTGATTTAAGATTTTTATTTAATTTTAATTTTCTTTTCCCTTTAAAAAGAGAGAGTTCGAAAGCAAAAATGTCTCTCACTGCTATGAGTCGAGTTTGTTGCAGTTTTCTTTTTTCGTGTAAATACAATTTTACACTTGCAAAAATAAAATTAAAAAATTTTTAAAATTAAAAAATTAAAATAGAGAGATTAGAAGAAAGAAAAACCCAAGTCAATTAATTGAAAAAAAAAAGAACAGGAGAAAGCGAGGCGATAATTGAAAATTGAAGTTTTGTGCAGTATTTGTTGTCGTTGCTGTTGCTGTTGCTTTTTGCTGGTTTTCTTTTACTGTTGTAAATAGTCGACGGCTTACATGAGCTTTTGCTTAGCACATTCCGGGCAGATGATGTCGGGCCCATCAGTTATGAACCCACGTCCGACTAGACTTGTCTTGCAACTAGCGCAAACGAAACAATCATGATGCCAATGACGATCCTCAAATGAGATAAAACGTGTACCGCCAATGCCTGAGAAAAGCGAATGAAAAGAAAAATAGACGAATGTTCGAACATTACAATGTAAATTATCGATTAATTACCGGTAATCGGTTTGACACAAGATGTACAGCGCTTGGCGAAAAGCTCCCCGAAGCATTCAGCGCAATATGGCTTCTCGTCGCGACTAGTGAAACGTTGCCCGGCCAAAGTGATATTACAATGGGTGCAAGTGAAGCATTCACGATGCCAGGGATCATTCTTGTAGGTCACACCACCAGAAGTGATAACCTGAAAAAAATTCATTCGATTATTTATTTATTCCATAAGCAACATTTTTTTTTTTTTTTTTTTGCTGTCGATCTGTCTTATATCGTATCATACTCTCTACAGTTTGCCGAATATTTATACCTGGCGGTAGCGCACAAATCTCACAGAAGGCATCTGAGAACATGATTTTGAATGGGTTATAATAAGCATATCTGAATGGGTATCAAAGAACACAAAACAGAAAATTTAATTGGGTAAAAGCGAAAATTTTTTACATCTTCTCTATTAACATATCGGGGATATATAGTGGAGAGTGAGGGGTAGAAAAGGGGGATTTTCTCCTTGGCGCGGGCTTTCTGAACCCGATATACTTTGTCAACCAATTCATTTTTATAGGATTACTCCTAGACCGCTTCTGAGTCCCGAGGGAGTTGTAGTGATTAAATTGGTACCTTAACGCATGTTTTAGCAGCAGCAGGGTAAATAACATACCCATATCAGTACTGCCTGTATAATGTGTTTTGTACCAGATTTCGCACATTTGTACCAGAATACCCGACACAGACACACATCCTCAAATAATTTTTAATATCAAGGTATTTAAGGCCATAGGAGGCCCTATATGCCGACATTTGTTAAATTTCTGTATGAAAACCACCCTTTTGCCCCGCCCACTTTTCCAATTTTTTAGAATTGTAATCGGAGGCTTAAATATACGCTCAAATTCTTAGTTTCATTAAAATATTTCGAAAAAGTCCGATTTTAAGGAAGCTTTGGGATTTTTGTGACAGACCCTAGTACTGGAGGTACCCCTAAAAATGGTCCGATCGGGTCCATTCTCGAACTTGTTCTTACTCATGTCCCCGTTAGCACGCATACCAAATTTCGTCAAGATAGCCCATCTCCTTCGATAAGAAAACTGTATACAAACAGACTGACAGATAGACAGACAGACAGACAGACAGACGGACATGGCTAAATTTAATCTCCTGGTGACGATGATCATTTCTATATATATTTTGTATAGTCTATCTCGACTGGTTCTGGGTGTTACTACCAACCACACAAACGTAATATACCCTCGACACAGAGTGTGGCTGATATAAAAAATAGTAAGAAAATGTCGCGACAACGGAAATACACTGAAAAAAATTATTAAACTGTTATTTTTAGTTTTGAGAAAAATGTTTTCTCAGTGTAAAAAAAAGAGTCCATTATGTGGGCTTAGACTCCGAATAAGAAGTAATATATGGTTACTGTAGGAATGAGAATGTTTCCTGGGGGCAACTGAACCTGCCCCAAAAGAAAACAGTTGATTTTTTTTTTTTTTTTTTTCATCTAACAAAAATATTTATAAAAAAAATATCACTTGTAGTTCATTTCACAAAACGGATTTACCTTGTTACATTTAATGCAACGAGTTGCGAATTTCTCCTCGTAACAACTGGCGCAATAGATTTCCTGCTCTCGCGGAATAAACGATTTTGTGCCGATGGCCGTCTTGCAAACGCAACAGCAGAAACAATTCTCATGCCATTGCCGCGTTTTATATTCCATTTTCTTCGTGCCTGAAAAAAAAAAGAAAATCGTTAATTGCAATTGACGATATATAATTGAATAAGCAAATATTTAAAGATGCATTTTTTTTTGCTCTCTTGCATTCCGCTTTGGCAGCTCTGTCTTGCTTAAGGCATGCATACACTTGGAGAAATTTTTATTAAGGGTATTCACTAAGTTGTGTCAGAGTAGCAAAATAGCAAGGTGTTTAGTGAACGCCCTGGTACGATGTATGTAGCATAATGAAATCAGCAGTTTTATTATATGTTTATTCTTACAAAAAACAAAGCGCGAAACGCAGATTTTTCGTTACTTCACCTTGAATGAACTTTTTTTTTTTTTTTTTTGGTTTTTCATTCCTCTTGTTTAATTTTGGTTCCACACTTGTGCGGATTTACGGTTTTAAAAGGGCAAACAAAACGGAACACAGGGGCGTCGAACAAAAATTGGCTCGGAAATTATACATGAAAGACAGCCCTGTCTTTAGCGGCTACTTTGCTACAATTGCTACTTCAAAAAAACAAGGTTGCTGGTGTGGTAAGGTAGCAAGATTCGTGGTAAAACTTTTTGCATGTATTTTGTTTTTGTAATTTTGCTACTTTACCACGATACCATGCTTTTGCTACTTTTGGTGAATACCCATATTACCCATATAAACTCTTTAGCATGAACTTGACTTCAATTCAACAGGGTTGTCTAGCGCATCATATATTATAACTATATATGTCACTCAGGAGCCGTTTATATTTTGGCTCTTTTCAACACGGTCTTGGGTACCCACCACGGTCTTGGGTACCCACCACGGTCTTGGGTACCCACCACGGTCTTGGGTACCCACCACGGTCTTGGGTACCCACCACGGTCTTGGGTATCCACCAAAATGAGCATTTTTCACTTAGGTACTCACCAAAAGTATTTCTCTCTCGCTCTTTTTTTGCCTGCCGAGTAACATCTCTTTCTAACTGGCGCCAAATGTCCCGCCCAAAATCTATGAGAGTGACATATATAGTAATATATGTAGCGCAATGTTCCCAAAAAAAAAAAAGAATGGAAAAACTCGAGAAGAAAGTCTCTCCTTCCCATTATCTTTTATTTTTGAAGTATTCAGGTAAATTAATAGTCCATAAGAATTCTTATGAAATCCCTTCTTTGACAGACAGTCCGCAAAATACTTGGCTACATTCCTAAGCTTTGATTTTCATTTTCACTTTCCGTTGTGCAGTTGGCATTGTTTTTTGGTTTTTCTCTCTTTTAATTGACTGATGGCATGCAATCGAGTGAAATGAACTTCGATGGGATTGCCTCTTACAGACGAAATTCGCTATCATCGATGACAATGGGGGGGCACTTATTATTATTCTTTTTTCATATTATGTATTTCTCTCAATAGGTCTGACATTGTTTTATAAACAGAAATCGTGCCGATTTCTCTTACTTTTCGTTTAAATGCGTTTTTTTTTTTTGGGTTGAAATGTTGATGATGTGAAGGTCAGAGGATACGAAAACATTTGACGTATTCCACAAAACATTAAAAAAAAAACAAGGAGTAAGAAATCGATTTTGTTGTCAATTTTATTGACTGTTTTAATGGGGCATTGTCATTCGGAATGTGATATGATTTAGACTGCTATTCACAAAATAGTGACAATTCTTTTTATCGTTCCAGTTCTGTCATAAATGAAAAACTTCACTTCGGAAAAATCATATCAATAACAGGTATACCCGAGAAGTATGCAAATTTTTTTTAGCTTGCCATTTTTAAGGATGTTGCACCCGCCTGTGCGTATTGAAACCTAGCATATTTAATCTTGGTATAAAACTCTATTTTCAAGAATTTTAATTAAGCTAGTAGCATACCTCGAACAACAAAAAAATTGTCATAGAAAAATATCCTTCCACGGGAGCATGTATTGGTTTTAGCAAAATTGCCTATAGAATATTTTTTTAATATTTTCTGAGTCATTTTCTATATATGGGATTTTGAATGAACATTCTATCTTTATAACACAATGCTAAAGCGTTTCGACACTTTTTTTCTAATGGTTATTTTATGTTAACTTAGGGCTCCCTCAATCCAAAAAGGTCATTGGTTTGATGGATTTAAGTAGCGTTTCCGAGATATGGCCCAAAATGTGAAAAAAGTCAATTTTCTCTACTTTACCCCATATTTCGGGCCATAACTCAATTACCGTATAAGATAGCTAAGCGCATAGACCTAATTTGGAAAGGTGGAGACCGTGCGCAAATTTTAAGTGCCTACCCAACGACTATAATTGTGGCTCCTATGAAATCAGAAGGGCCATTTTGCGCTCATATTTTCACTTTTTCACTCAATTATCGAGCCATATCTTAGCAAGCAGTGCAAATTATCGCAATATTAGACATAACAGTTTTTGCGAGAATCGTAACGAACATTTAAAGCCACAGAACTCGATGATCGGATGACAAAAGTGAAAGTTATAAGCAAAAAACTTCATTTTTACTTTTTAACAAGTAAGAAAGCTAAAGTCGGTCAAGCCCGACTTTGAAATACCCAGCGTCCCGACATTATTGTCGCACTATGTTTTGCTTCTCTATTTGTGGGCGTGGCAGTGGGTGGGCCACATAAATTATTTCCCTACACCTTTCATTCGCCTTGATGAACCTATGTTGCGAATTTAAAGCTTCTACGCCTTTTACTTCGGAAGTTACGAAAATTCTCCATTTGTGGGCGTGGCAGTGGGCGGGCTACATAAATTTTTGTTCCTACACCTTTCATTTGCCTTGGTCAACCTATGTAGCGAATTTGAAGCTTCTACGCCTTTTACCTCGGAAGTTACGAAAAATCTTCATTTGTGGGCGTGGCAGTGGGCGGGACACATAAAATTTTTCCCTACACCTTTCATTCGCCATGGTGAACCTATGTTGCGAATTTGAAGCTTCTACGCCTTTTACTTCACAAGTTACGATAAACCCTTATTTGTGGGCTTATTTGTGGGCGTGGCTCGAGGAGGGCGGCGTCCATTTTATTCCAGGATATGTCCCTTTCTGTAGTTTTCCAGTACACCAAATATCAATGGAATGTGTTGAGTGGTTCGCAAGTTACAAGCATTTTACTGAAAACACAATAAATTCATTTGTGGGCGTGGCAGTGGGCGGATGTCTCCCATTTATTCTTAGGATCATACTCGGACCCCGATATACATGTGTGCCAAATTTCGACTTCATTGGTTCAGCCGTTTCGGAGGAGATCCGACCACGGACGGACGGACAGACGGTCAGACGGACAGACGGACAGACGGACATGTCTAAATCAATTCAGTTTTTGATCCTGATCATTTCTATATATATTTGTCTATATCTCAGGAGCTTAATTCTCCCTGTTACAAGATTCGCACAAAACTAATATACCCCGTTTACGCTGGGTATAAAAACGTAGGTATTTAGTACTGTACGAGCATACATTGCGTATACGCACTGAGGACCGACATACCTACCTGTCGTATACGCAACGTAAAATCGTATGCTCGCATAGTACTGGTTGTTAAGATATTTCTCGATAAACGAGTGAAAGTAGCAAAAAATGGCCCTTCTGACCTCATAGAAGCCACAATTCGAGTGTTTAGGCATTTAAAGTATGCGTACGGTCCCCACCTTCCTGCATTAGGTCTATCTGGTTGGGTATTTTATACGGTAATTGAGTTATGGCCCGAAATATGGGGCAAAGTAGAGAAAATTGACTTTTTTCACATTTTGGGCCATATTTCGGAAACGCTACTTAAATCCATCAAACCAATGACCATTTTTGGAATGAGGGAGCCCTAAGCTAACATAAAATAACCATTAGAAAAAAAGTTTATGAAAAAAAAATTTTTTTTTAGCGTTGTGTAATTGTCTTAGACAGCTATAGTTGATATAGGCTTCTGGGGTCGAATCACTATGCTTATACACTTTCTGATTCATTTCTGGAGTGTTTTTTTTTTTTAATAAAGTTTTTCATTTCTAACAGAGCTGGAAATAGCCTCTAATACAGGAAAAAAACAAATAGTTGGAAATAATTTCGTCACTCGTAAAAAAAAAAATTGTCCTCCGAAGAAGATAATGATAGCTTTAATATGTTCTCATTACAGGGAAATTTATACCTACTTATACATATATTGTATGACAGCTGTCATGTAATTGAGGTGGGCATCGTTGATGGCGTTGCCGAAAATATTCTCTCAAATGAGGAAATGAAAAGATTTCTTCTTCGTTCTTCTATGATAAAATTCTTTGTCCACTTGATGAAGCGTTAATTCACATTTGCGTGTCTGGTGACCTAATAGCAAAAACTTTTTTAATGTTTATTTTTTTTTTGTCTTTTTTCTTTCTTTTTTTTTTTTTTTTTTTTTTTTAATAATTCACTGTGGCGCGAATAAATTGTAGGCGGTCGTTTTATGACTTGTAGTCATTAACGAAATGCTGAAAGAGAGAAAAGTTGCGAAACGGAAACAAGTCGTCCTCAAGCGAGCGTAAATACATAAATTCGATGACATGAACAAACGTACAAAAAAAATCCATCTAAGTATCTACATATGTACCTAATAGAGCATAATTGGGTTAAAAGATTTCATGTGACAGTAATGCCCGTAGCGCTAAATATGACAAGAACGTGGCACGCATCACCCTGTATCTGAATGGAGTTAATTAAAATTACACTGTGATGCGTGTGAACGTTTGTTTAAATGACACTATGCGGTGACGATGGTGGTTATTACCTGCTTTTGTCGCTGTGGGGTTGCCCAAGCGGCAGTAGTCCCCGAGAGCACAATAGAAATTACGATTCTCTTCGACGGCCGAGGCGTTGGGAAGGAACATGCTCAGTACAGCGATATCCTCATTGTTCTCTTTCGCCTTTCTGATGCGATCGGCTCCGATCGTTTTCGATTGCAAATGCAAACGAGACTTCATTCTCGACGATAGAACATCGATATCCGTCATGGTTTCTTTTTGTTGGTCTTACTGTTTCGGGCTCTTCTGATACTCCAATTGGATTACTTTTTATTAGTGAATAAGAGCGGCGAAGGATGGGGCGGGGGCGAGGAACGAAGATTGAGGAAAGAGCTGAAACTTATGGCGTTTTGTATTGATTTTTAATGTGACGGATAGTGGGCTAACACATACATTTAAATTTAACTACACAGAGAAAAAAATCAACCAGAAAACTGGTTTAAATCAAAAGGAAAAAAAACATAACAAAAACGGCTTCAACAAGGAATATTTTTAAATTTTAAACAATTTTTCTTGTTGAAAAAATTAAAAATTTTCCTTTTGAATCAACCATAATTTCAGGTTGAATTGAAATGATAATTTTCAAAAATGGATTTAAATTTAAATTGTTGAAACCAACCACGGACATAGTTGAAATGACAAAGATATTTTTTAAAAAAATTCCAAAAAAAAATACCTATATCAAGAAAAGAAAATGGTAAAAAAAAATTTAATTTACGTTAAAGCAAATGGCCATAGAGCACTCTGCTGAACATGACCCAAAAAATAGAACGAGTCGATCGACTTCATCCGATGTTCGTCACTCCGTTTTGGTGACTGCTTTTCGCAATGCTTAAAAGTTCTAAGATGAATACATATCTTATATGTCTTATTTGTATAAAACAAATGAGAATTATACCGAATGAAAGAAATGTAATTAAACATATTTCCTTTCAATTCAACCAAAATGTTGTTGACTCAACAATTTTACCTTTTGAAATTTTTGTTCTGCTCGAAAATCAAAAGGACTGTGAATAACAATGCGCCCTTTTAAAAAAATCATGGTTACGTTCGCTCAGTGTATATACACACACATACATACATAAATGTTTTTAAACCGATTTTTCGACCAATTTTAATGCCGATAATTCGACTTGAATTGCTAAAATTGTTGTGTTTTCGCTTTTGAATCTCTCAACTCCTTCTGCCCAAACAATTCATCAACGAATTAGCAAGGTCCCCACCGACACACAAAATTTTAAGGCTCGTAGGAACACTTTTTTTTAAACATATTTCCGTAGGGAAAAAAACCAATTTTAACTCATTTTGAAAATTTTTTCATATTCTGAATAATATTTCATGTGAACTTTTCCGCCAGTTTCAATACAAATTTCCATTGTATTGTGATTGGGGCTCGGATTAAAATTCACTAAAACGGAAAAAAAATGCGTTAAAAACGATGAAATAATGCTGGTTAAGGCTTCAAGCTCATTTCTCTGAAAAATTTCCTTATGGTCTTTGTTTTATGGTTTAAACCTCATTAAATATATTCCACTTTGAAGGAGTTTTTTGTACTGATTGCAATTAAAAATGCACTGCGAGAAAATTTTTAATAAAATAGGCAAAATATACACTTTAACAACAGAATTTTTCATTTTTCCCCAGCCTTATTTATAGTCCCTTTGGATGAGTTCCAGTGCAAAGTCGTTCAATCGAAACTTTGTTCAATTGCATACAGTCAGTCGATAAAGTAAGTATGCACTGCAAAAATGTGTGTTTTTTTTTAATTTTCTTCTTTGTAAATAATTTTTGTGTGAATTTCATAGTTTTCAATTAATATTAACCTAATTATGTTTCAAACTGAACACCAAAAAATTAAATTTTTGAAAATTTCTTTAACAAAAAAATAAATAAAAATCCTATCGTTGACAACTTCAGTACAAATTTTGAGCTCGTTTTTCCATTAAAAATTCGAAAAAAAATACCAAAAGGGAAATTTTCGCTGGCTTTTTAATTTTGTTTTTTGCTTAACATTACAAACTTTCATAAAATTTCAACAATTAAAATATTTCATAACTATTTAAGAATTGAAACTACAATCAAAATTGAGGCTCGATTTTTTATGAAAAATGTATGGAAAATTGTAGAAAAATCGATACTTAATTTTGTTTGTTGTTTCAATTCTTAAATAGGTGAGCAATATTTTAATTGTTGTAATTTTTAAAAAGTTTGGAATGTTAAGAAAAAACCAAAATTAAAAAACCAATGAGAATTTTCCTTTTGGTATTTTTTTCGAATTTTTAATGGAAAAACGAGCTCAAAATTTGTACTGAAGTTGTCAAATGGAACGACAGGATTTTTATTTTTTTTTTTGTTTTTTTGTTAAAGAAATTTGCAAAAATTTAATTTTTTGGTGTTCATTTTGAAACATAATTAGGATAATATTAAATGAATATTATGACAATCACAAAAATATTATTTACACCGAAGAAAATTGGAAAAAAACACACATTTTTGCAGTGCATACTTACTTTATTGACTGACTGTATGTATTTGTGTTTCACATTTTGTTTCGAGTAAAATTCTTAAAGGAAGACAGTAGCCATTATCTTTTGCTACCTTAAATCTTTCTGAGGGCACAGAGTGTAACACGCTTCGATGTCCTGTGACACATTGAAAATCAACGAAAGTTGTCAATGCTTCGAAAGTTGCTGAACGAAGATTCTCAAGAGTGAATTTCAAACACGAATTTCCAATACAATTAAGGAAAACAGTTGTTTTTTTTTCAAATAAGATTTAAGATATTTGTGGTTATACCCCAAGCAGCAAAATAGAGCGATTCGACCAGCAGCAAGTCGAATCGACCTATTTTGGTTGAAAATACCCTATTTCTGACCTATTTTCCGGCCTTAAATATGACCTTACTTAAAAGTCCGTTTCGAAGGTCCAAATTACCTCTATTCTACCTATTTCGTGACTTCAAAGTCGCTTCGACTTCCAAGTCGATTTTTGGTCGAAAATAGGTAAAAAATTCCCTATTGAGTGACTTAAAATTGACTTAACTTTGAATTCCAAATTAGGTAATTTTTCAAGGCAAACAGACCAATTTTTTGACTAAAATTCGACTTTAAAGTCCGTTTGACTTATAGGGCGAAATAGGGTCAAAAGTTGACTTATTTTGTTGCATGCTTCGACTTCAAAGTCGAGCGGACTTGATTTTTGGACTTCATAGTCGGTTTGACTTTAAAGTCGAAATAGGTCAAAATAGGTCGAGCTCCGCCATGTTTTTCGAATGGCAAATTGAGAATTATTCTTCTGCATATGTTTTTTCTTTAAGAAAAACAATTTTTTTCAAGCAATATTTATTTAATTTCCATCAATGAGAAAGCCCCTTAAAAATGAAGAAGTAGAAGGAACACTTTCACGAAAAATCTCAGCGGGCATATGTTTTTGGGACTTATTAAGCGCAAAATAATTTTTAATGAAGTCCATATTTTATTTATTATTTATTTCTTAAGACACACGAAGAAGAAAATCTCTCGTTCATTTCTGCTTTCGAGTAATACGAATGACTGAGTAAGATATTATGTATTTATATCTTTCTCTGTTACTCTCTCTCTCACTTTTTTCGTTTCCTTTTACGTTCTCTTTCGTTTTACTCATAAGTCCAATTAGGTCGAAAATTGGTCATTGCGACTTCTTTTCGACTAATATTAGGTAAACGGACTTCTTTTCGTCCTGACTTTGAAGTCGAAATGCCCTATTATGCCCTATTATTACCGCCAATCGACTTCCAATCTATTCCCCACTTACGTCGACTCGACGTCGAATCGACGTAATTTCGACCTATTTAGGTTAGGTCAAGTAAATATTCTGACCTAATATAGGTAAGAATTTACCAATTTTCGACCTATTTTGCTACTTGGGACAGTACCGAGTCAAAGTTTCTATGCCATTGTTTCAAATTTGACCTTGAACGTAACGAACTTCTCTATAAAAAATTTCTCTATATAGCAAATTTCTCTCAAGGCTTTTTCACTATCATGCCAATTATGTATTCCGAAGTATCGATTTAGTTCCGATTTTTCACATTTTTATGAACGAAAACCTCTTTTTTCATTCATAAAAATGTGAATAATCCGAACGTATTCGATCGGTCGGACTAGTCGGAGAGTGTACAGGAGGGTACAATTGGAATAACTGCAGGGTACTATTAGTTAGCCCTTGGAAACAATTGTTTTGGGAATTGAGAATTTGGAGTGAATTGTCCTCAGAATTCTTCTAATATTCGAATATTTCGAGTAGGTATATTCATGTTTAGAGTGACCAGCTGATGAGAAAATTCGATAACAGCATTTTGAAGTATGATGGGAGTTTAAATGTTCATGTATTTTTAAGAAAGGTAATAAAATATTAATACAGTGGACCCCTTGCGACAGCTGGTCATCACGTTTGTTGAAAATTTACAGCATCCAGGCATTTTCAATGGATTTAATTCGATTAATTGCAAAATTATAGTAATTACTATCTGGGCAAGCTATTCACACATGCTGTCTATGCTCTAATAATTTTCTCCTTAACGAAAACCACCTCCACACGAATGACGATCAATTAGGTCACTGTATTAAGAATTTGCAAGGAAATTATATTTTTCCATTTTTGTTAAAATGAAAAAGGCGAAAAATGCTCTGCGCGTTTTTGACAGTTATAGGAACTCACTATAAGCACCTCCCACACATCATCGCTCAGCTCAATAGAAATTTTTTTTTTATTATTGGTTATTGCTTCTTATTGTGACAGCTTCAAAGAATTAGTCACTAAATAGATTTTTTATGAAATTCGGCAGGAAATTCAGAGCGAGAAACGAGTTTAAAATTTATCATGAAAAAAAAAAAAAAAAAAAAATCTATTATAAATCATGTTATACCGAAATATGGCGATAGTACTTATATTGGGTCGGATTTTTGCTTAGATTCAGACTTGAGTGGACTTGAGAAGACCGAGACTGCTGAAGAGCTCGAGCGTATGATGTCATGACCTACAGGTTTATTCTTACACGTTCAAAAAATTTCTTACAAACTTCAATTCGATTAAAATTGATTGAATTGTTTTTTTTTTGTTTTTTTTTTGTTGTTGTTGTTGAACCCGTCATTCTGAAGTCGTTTCATTTGACCAGTATCGAATAAAATAAAATAAAACACGGCACAAAAAATTCTATTGTAATTTCCCACATGGCATTGGGGCAAGTCAAACGTTTTGGAAAGCGGCATCAGGTTCCATTACAGAAGATGTCACTCATGCATGCGAAGAATCGAACAGCGGCTAATTTATTTGGACAATTAATTGATGCTATAAATTTATATTTACGCGCGATTTTTATTTTTTTTTCTTTGTTATACTAATTTTTAAATTAATTTAAATTTAAATTTACATCTTGATATGTTGTTTGCCTCGAGATTTATTTAAATTGATTTTTATTCAAAAGAAATCCGCCAGTGTTGGACGGAATTTCCTAGTATATACTCGATTCGATTGATATACTCAAAGTTATTGTTATGAAAGTGGATCGATATAGGACCAGGAATAGATTTTAACTTAATATCGAAAGATTGACCTCTGAACTCTAAGGGCTTATAGGAATGAACGATCCTTAAGTGTAGAGATTCAGAGATAAAAGTTTTAATGAATTTTAATTTTAATATAATGCCTTTTTTTCGGGGGTAAGCCTGAGGAAAAAGGAGCTTTAATCCTTTTTTTTTTTTTGTTAAAACAAATCGGCGCCCACCAGAGTGGGGTTCGAAACCGCGCATTTTGGATTGCTAGGCGCACACTCTACCCACTGAGCCACGCCAGGTCTATACATGACCTTTTCTATTGAAGTTCTAAAGCACTCTAATGTAGTAAACGCCCGATGAGTATTCGGCAGTTGAATGCTTCTTTGTTTTCAAGTAATTTGTAGGTTGAGGGCGGTGATTACAAAGCGGCCATGCTTATGGGCAATTCCATGAATACGCTCTTAGCCGTGACACTCAATTTTTAGGTTTTAGCTCATAATAATTCAAAAAAAAGGACGTGATTCTTAAGGATCTAAAATTTTTTAAAAATTTAAACAATCGTTAGGCACTGAAATTACGCAATTTGAGCTCAGAATGGCTATCACGGGTGGGACCGCTTCTCGTGGAATTGCCCTTATGTAAAAGTAATCTGGTTTGTAATCGATTCATTCTGGCATACTGACTGCTAAGTATTTGAGAAGTCTTCGATTCCGTTATGTGCATTTGCGCCGCTGGGATATAGCATCCGATTCGAAAAGGTTAAGATAAAAGGCTAAGAAGAGTCTACCATGAGCCGCCGTGCAAAAGACGATTATGTTTGAAAGAAAGTCTAGAAAAAATTGGCTCAATATTACAGTGATAAGATGGACTGGATTGATTTCTTCAATCGAATTTGGCCTTTCCGCTTTGCAGAGCGTTTGCACTGAGTGCATGTTTAAGTGAAGCTTTATCACAGTCCTTCCGCTGCAATGAATACTCTTCGGAGTCATTTTATGAAAAGGCTGGCATAATTCAAGCTTGAATATTTTTATTAATTTTCAGCCACTGGAATGTCCGTCAATTCGCCTTGATTTAGTGCTTAAAATGTACTCTAAATAAAAGAGAACGATATATATATATATATATATATATATATTTTTTTTTTTGGTTTGTGTGCAAGTATGCCTGTCTGTCTGTCTGTCTGCTCTGTCTGTCTGTCTGTCTGTCTGTCTGTCTGTCTGTCTGTCTGTCTGTATTGTTTCAAAGAATATTGCACGTTCTTTCTTGTGAGCCAGCGTCTTTTGAAGGCATATTTTGTGCTCACCTCAGCGTTTATGGTGCACAACTCGACGACCGTCAACACAACTGCTGAGACGAAAATAAGAAAAATAAATTTAAAAAAAAAAAAACTAAAGAAATAGCAAATTTATATATTTTTTTTTTTTTGTTAAATTTTTTTTTTCTATTCTTCTAAATGCATAGCAACAATGCATCTTTCTGTAGCCGAACGTAGGCCTCAAAATATGGTCCAGTCAAATTGCTCAAGTGCTCAACAAATAATAGCACGACGAATGCAATAAAATGTGGGCTCATTGCCAGCGATCTCATGCGGTATCTCGACTGGCCCACTCAATCGACGTGTTGTTTTTGTTATTATTGCTTTTATTGTCATTTTTGTTGTTGCAAGGCGCTTTTTGGGTAGGACGCACTATCATCAACGACGACGACTACGCCGCCGCCGCTGCCGCCGCATGCACTTGACTGATCGTGCTGATTCGTGAGTTCGAACTTCGAACGTTGAAGTAATGAAGCGAAATGAGAAGCTGCTCAAAACAGCTGTCGATCAGTTTTTCTTTCTTTTTTCTGCTTTTGTTTTTTATTCGAAAAAAAAAAAAAGAAAACGTAAGAATGGCCCAATATCGACCTACAATCGACTTCAGAAAGAAATTTTTATGATCTACATACAAATACATATTCTTCTCTTCACAAGTGTAGGATATTCCGAACAAAACTGTGCACAGTGTTGCGAGGGTGACAAAAAAAAGCCAAAAAAAAAATAAGAAAGAAGTTTAAACGAATTGTTGAAACTCTTCTTGAAATTTGATGAATTTGCAGCGTACAGCAAAATTTTTGAGGCTCGATGATGTCAGCGCGGTCAGCGTTTTTTTTTTTTCATCTTAAAAACAATTCACAAAAAAAAATTGGGGGAAGTCATTAAGCATTTTTCTTTAATGGCTCTTTGATTATAGCTTAATTACAGATCAACCGAAAAAATAGTTTTGCGAGAAGAGGCCAAATGGAATAAAAGGAAATAAACAAATTTAATGAATTAAATTCATTAACAGAGTTGCATTTAAATCGAGTTTTCATTTTATTTGAAAAGTTTCTTAATGCTGGCGCAGCAAAAAGTTTTCAAGTGCTTTCGATTGACATAAGTATACAGTGGAAACTCTTTAAAACGATTTCCAAGGGACTGGAAAATGATCTCGTTACAGAGAGAATTCGTTATAAAGCTAAGGCTTCAGATCGGTTAGAAATAAAAAGCTCCATATAAAGGCTTCGCCTCAGTTCGGTTAAAAAAAAAATGGCCGCGGAAATTCCTAGAGGAAAAAAGGCATCATAAAAATATTCTAAACAGCACTGACGGCATAGTGAGTTGAATTTCGAAATGCAAACTAATTTGTGAGTATTATCAAACCACCGTTAAACTATTTTGACATCAACTGTCACATTTCAGCGAGAAACAATTCAACTTCAATTATTTCTGCTAGGATATTCTGGGCTTCGATGTGCATTTTTATACAAAAGAGCACTAAAATATTATGATACTTTTTTGCTGAATTGCGGCCAGCCGTCAGAAATGCCGCGTGAAATTTCTGTCAGGAATTTTTTGAAGCTTCTTTTTATGGAGTTTTTAGTTCTTAGCCGAACTGAGGCTTTAACTTAATAAAAAGTTTCACAAATTTCGAATTTCTGAAGGCGAGCTCCAAAAAAGTATTGAATTTTTTTAATGGTTTTTTGAAAAAATTTGATATGGTAACCCAGGTTGGATTCAGAAATAGTTTTTCCAATTAATTGCTGAAGCTTACAGGTAATTAGAAGTAGTATATATGTACGTACATATGGGCATTTCCAAACGGACGCGACACTTAAATGAGCAATTTTAAATCCCGAATTCAAGTAAGCGGTAAATAGTGCTTTTGCTTCTCAATACTTTCGTAGAGTTTATGCGGACTTTTATTTTTTTCATAATTTCTTTGCAGTCTTGAATAGCAATCAGCTATATACGGACGCGACAAAAAGTTTACTTTTTCTGGAAATGCCCATATGTAGGTAAAATGATTATTTGAAATTATCATTTGCAGGAATAGAGAACTCAGAAGGGACATCTCTCTTTCAGTGTTGCTGGTGACAAAAAAAAACATGATACTTCTTTTACCTCTAAAAATGCCCTAGAAACTTCTAAAGGCATTACTAAAAGATTTGGAGCTATGCCTTAAGGAGACAAAAAGGAGCTAAAAATGTAGCGATGAAGCCTTGAAAAGTTTAGCTATAGAGAGAAATTCGTTAGAGAGTTTCGACTGCATTCAAGTATATGAAGTCATCCCACTGTGCGATGCATTTTGGTGAAGTTTTACAAATGCTAAAAGTTTTTGAGACAAAAGACAAACATCAATTGGCAACACTTCTGTAGCAATTTCTTTGGAGGATCAAAATTGGTAAGGAGGGACTATAAATTATAAAATCTCCTTTTTTGAATAGAGAGGGTAAGGAAAATTTTGGGTATGGTTCCAATATCCATTCCCCAACAAATTTCTTCCCCCAAATATGAAAAAAAAAGAAGAAGATGTTTGCTCTCGAGAAAAGTAAATTCCACGGGAATATTCAGAATCGGGCTGATTGTATCGAATGCACGATCCTTAATTTATGAAATCTTTTTGCCCTAAGCTATTTTCTTGATTAACTTGATGTTGCAACTCTAAACTATACAGCAACTTTCTATAAGCAAATAGCTATCTTAGAAAGCATATGTATGTACGTAATACTATATTGTATATATCTGCCGTTGGATACAATATTTCTTATGTATATTAACAATTTTCAGTTCTCAAACCATACGCCTTTGCGCTATAAAGTGTTATTTTAATTTTTAATTTTTGTTTTTTTTTTTGCGTATAAAATTTATTTGTCTTTTATAGCGACGATATCTGTTTATGTTGCCTCCGAACAAATCGAATGTTGAAAGAGTTTAGACATTTTAAGCATTGGGTTTTCTTTGAAGTGTGATTATTTCTAAGCAATTGCGAATTTGTTATTGTTTTTTTTTTTTTCGTTTTTGGTTTGCTTTTGTGTTCTTAATAAAAAAAAAAATTAAAAAAAATTATTTTTTCGATCGCATAAAGTTTAAATACTTATGTATGTATGTAGGTGTGTGTATATATTATTTTAAAAAAATATTTTCATTTTAGATAGTGAGCATTTTTTGCCCACAGTGCGAAGGTAGATTTCAAATATCCTGCCAGGTGAGGACAACGCGTAAAAATTATATGGGATACAAATTCCTGCCCCTTTGAGAGAACACGTTTTTTGTTGCTGTTTTTTTGTTGTTGTTGTTGTCGTTTCTGATTGAGTTCGAGTTTTATTTTATTTTGTTTGTTTGGTTTTACCGCAAAATATTTTCGAACCCGATTTCAATCCGTCTTTACGTATCACATTCCGTGCTCATCGAACGCTGTTTTGATACTGAGCTAACAGAGTTGCCAGTACTCGATAGCTTAACAACCCAATAACAAAACAGAACACCAGCAAAAGCAACAAAAACATTAAAAAATACAACAAAAAATATTGTAAACCAATTTCTGAGTCGATTGGAGCACGTTGGGGTTTTTTGTTTTTTTTATTTTTATTTTTATTTCATTTATTTTGTTTTGTTGTTTTCCTTTTACTTCTTTGTTTTCGTTTGTTTGGTTTCTCAGCTTCATTGAGGCTTTGACTGGTGGATCAGTTGCAGGAGAAACTAGGGATGTTCCGAATGCAAATCATTGGTTCTTTTTTCACCTTAAGAACAGTTGTCAATCCGTCAATCTAATGGGTTTATTTCTCTACCAGCTAACCTCGCTGGAAACGATAATATTACTTTTATTTTTGGATGGTGCTTATGTCCGGGAAATAGGTACTGTATACAGTCGAAACTCTCTATACAGAATTTTAAGGGACCGGCAAAAAAATATCCGTTACAGAGAGAATTCGTTTTAAGGAAAAAAAGGCATTAAAAATTTAGCAAAAAAGCCTTGAGAGAAATTCGTTATTTAGAGAGTTTCGATCTTAAACAGTATTTTTTGCAGGACAATGAAAAAAAAAAAAAAACCTTAACTGATCTATATGTATGTAGGGAGCCTAATCCCGCACGAAAATTTCAATCCCGCAATCACGCGGGATAGATCATCTAAATCCCGCGGGATCCGCGTATCCCCCGAGATTAATAAAATTAATACAAAATTTTTATTTTTTTTGAAATTTTATGCTGTATACATATCAAAAGATATGACCTGTTGTAAATATTTGGCAGCTTGCAAGGTCTATTTTCCAATTGAATTGAAGTCAACAAGGGCCGCTGGCACCGAGCAACACGTAAAATATAAATAAAAATTTGACTGCAGTTCCTTAAAGTACTTGAAGAATATACATAGCAACTACTCCCCATATTTGGTTTAATTAGATTATCGACTATTTTTTATTTAATTCGATTTCAAAAATTAAAGCCGAGAATTAAGTTGCGCAATTACTTATGACTATCTGTATCTCGTAACCTGTTTAATATTTTATTTTCCTGCCAATGACAAATTTTAACCCTTGGTCGTTGTACTAACTGATCCGCGAAAAATCCATTTATCAACTAAAACTAGCAAAAATCTCAAAAAATATACGATTTTTCCCCACCTCTTTTTCATATTTCTGGCCTATATCTAAAAAAAAAAAAAAAAATTCAAACTGGAAACACCAGGAGGCTTGCGTTGTGTTGAGAGAATCACCAAGCAGATGTAGTTGCTGCGTAACCAAAGGAGTACATTAACGAACTATCGATCGGAAAACTAAATATAATAATTAAGAAAACTTTAAGAATTGAACTTGTAAGAAAAAAAGTTCATTTATCGAATTTTGCAGCATCCCTAATTGAAGCAGTATCGCATATTCAAAACGAGCAGCCGTTTTATGAAGGCGGCAGGCGGAAATTTTAAATAGCTACAGTGGTGTCACTATTTGTTGTTGTTATATTCCTTCGTCTTTTTTTTTTATCAAGTCTGAAGACAAGCTTTGACTACTGCCTGCTTCGTGTCTCTTAAGTCGCCTTCTCGGCTGGTTGTCTCAATACATATTCCGTAGATTTTCGCCAAGCACTGCTGTCTCCTTTCGTCTCGTCTCGTCTCCTCTTGTCTCGTCTGGCGTGTCATCGAAGACCGGTAGAGCGACATGAATAATGGTAGGAATATAGGAAGTTGAAGTTATCTATGTAAATTGGAAAAGCAATAGAAAGCGAGTGCGTAGAGTTGGCCTTAAGCCCCAATTGTTCATTTAAACATTTTTTTTTTTTTTTAATAACTCGTTGCGATGTTGATCATATCATTAAATTCAGTTCATTTTATGAGCGAAATTCAAGCTTGTCTTGTTGGCCAAAACAATGGGGGAACACAGAGTTTTTCTGGCACTAAAGTTTCATTTATTTTGTGCGTCGTGTTTTCATGAATACCCCCAAACAATTGCGGGCTAAGTATTTTTGACACAACCCAGTGGGAAAAATGTAAGCAAAAATTAAATGAATCAATTCGTTCATTAATCGCATCGAGAGGAACGTTACTTGTACAACAGGCAACAGTGTGAGATGCATTTTAAGGTCCATCCAAGTAAGAAATGTCATCAACATTTTTAGGACTCATATACACATGTATGTATGTACAAAACAGAATTGTGTTCTTTCAAAGACAAATCATGTTCAATCGTGTGAAACGTTTAATCGAATGCCAGCTGGGGCTTCATTTCCACATGGGAACCTATCAAAACACCGTGTGTTACACGCACATCAATATATTTTTCTTGATGCAACTCAGGGGTGTACCGAAAAAACGAGTGCTTTGGTAGTGCTTATATTTGCCACAGTGGTATATTGAACAATAATAAGACATCAATCCAAAAAAAAAAAAAAAAAAAAAAATGTGGGGCAAAAGGAAGTTTAGAGAGCTGTGAACCAAAAACCAAAAATCCGAACAAATCATGACGTCCGATTTCGATGAATATTTAAATGTAGACTAAGTGAAAAATTTTGGCGCAAAAATTTCTTCAAAAAACTGTTACAACTAGTCCAGTTTGGGTTTAGTTCCCAACTGGTCCAAAAAGGACTAGTTGTTATCATTTAGAAAATTTATTTACTTTATACGTAGTTTCCCACAACCCTTTGGGCCCGGAAATATGCCAATAACTTGATAATCTCTTTACAAACCAATTAATCGTCGAATCAATTCTTCAATCATTCACTCATTCATTCCAACATTCGTCAAATTAATCATTTTGCCATTCATTCAAACATTCGTTCAATCAATCATTCCTTCATTCATTCAAAGACTTATTCAACCAATCATTCGATCAATCGTTCAAAGGTAGGCTAATCATTCATTCAAGCAAACTTAGGGTACCGTTCATTTGTTCATTACTTTATAAAATCATTCATTCTTTCATTCCACCATTCATCCAATCGTTCATTTCGTGATATCATCCATTCAAAATTGTAAATCCTTTCCATCGCAAGTGTGTACCTACTTTATTGTTTTTATACATATGGTCTAATTACATTTTGTACAAAAAAAAAATAAAAAAAATAAAAAAAAATAAGTAAATAAAAAACACAAACAAATAAATAGTTAAATGAACTTAAGCATCAATGACGTCATGTAGATGAATTAAATTCTGTGCAGCATCTCGTCGAACGGTTATTTCTTGACCTGAAATTCGCGATTTCGTGCGGTAAGCATACACATAAACATGCACATAAATAAATACATATATGAATTTTCGGTTGAAGAATTTTAATTGAATTTAAAAAGAAAATCGAAATTGATTTTTAGAAATTAGAAAAGCAAATTTTCTTGAGATGCGATCATCAATTTTAAAACCGTAGTCTAATGCATACATAAGTATGTACATTTACACTAGAATAGATAGATATTCAAGCAGACATACATATACTTTAAGGTATAATCAGTTACGCTGTGAGGCAGTTCTTGAGCTCATTCCTCTTACAAATCGAACAATTGCGTATGCATAAATAAAAGAGAATGAAAAACGCTTCTGCAAAATAGAAAATCCTTCTGCAGCTTCTTCAAAATGAATTTGGAGCAGTGTTTATAAAAAAGAGTTTTTACTGTCACCTTTTTTCCCTCAGATTTATCCCTTAATAATTACCCAGCGGGAAATGTCCCGCGGACATACCCGATGATGTCCTAGTGACTTCGGAGCCGGAATGCATGTTATTTCCGGTGACACTTTGTATGACATTTACACAGGAACTGACAGGGACTTCAGCGGTGACATTGTCATGCTAGGGTGTGCGATGGCGAAAAAAGCATTTGAGAGCAGCACATTGCTCTTTTCTCTCTAAATGTCAATTTATATTTCCCTCTGCCAGGGATCGAACCCGCGATCTTCGGATTCTGAGTTGAGCACTCATCATCCACTTCATGCTAACGCTGAACTGACGCTAAAACCTTATTTAAATTTCAGTAGCCAATGAGAGTCAAGCACATGAACAGCATCCCTCCACGATGACATGTCCTCCAAGATGCCATGCATGAAAATGTCACCTATATGTCATCGATGACATCATTGGTGACTTTGTCATGCAGGAGATAATTTTCCGCTGGGTAGCTTCCCACATACAAAGTCCACTATTATAACTTAGATTTTATTTGGCGTTTCTAAAACTTTTTTCCTTAAAAAGTTGCTTTGAACGATTTCGATCTGTTTTTTTCGGATTTTATTTCGGATTTGGCGTTGCCACCTTTCATCTTTAGAATAAAAACTTTTTCAATTCTGGAAAGAGTGTTGCCACAATAAATCACAGGGAGAAACATGTTGGCAAGACCGGTTCTGTTTTTTTTTTTTTCAGCCATATTTTTGCTAATACATAGTAAAAATTATCTTGCAACTTTATATAGCTTTGGAGAGGTAACTGTTCGGAGTAATACTTGAATAGATAAAATAGAGGCGTATCTTAAAAGATGGAAAGGTCTCTCCGAACATAGTTTTTTTGACTTACATATATATTTAAGGATTGTAGGTTGGGACACCTAAAAAATATGACAAAATCAACAGAAAGTCGGTCTCCGCTGCGTAATTAGTTGAGACGCCAACCTACGATGCGAGAGGCTCTGGGTTCAACTCCCAGCTCGGGCGTGGATGGTTGTTGCGTCGTTTTTTCTGTTTTTGTTTTTCTTCGTTTTCCTATTTTTCGTGGTATCAGAACGGGCCCATGTGAGGGCTAAGTGTGTATTACCCTTGGTGGCAGCCACACCAACCAATCAACCAACACCATAAAAAAAATTTAAAAAATTAATTAAATGAGTCGATATAACAGCTTCCAAAAGTCTGAGCTATTTATTAATTCCTAACCCTGCTAATTTTTGCAAAAAAAAAAAAAATACAATCGCGTCTTCATTCGCGGGGAAGTTTAAATGAAATGGATTGTGGTGCTTTTTTCTGGTTAATTTTAATTGTAAATCCTTCATCTAGACCATGCAAAAGTCCGGATCTTTGCCCAACGAGGATATTTCATTTAATTGCTGTTTTCTATTCTCGGGTTATTGTTGATAGGAAATTATCAATATCACTAGGCAATGGTAATGCCTCAAGCTACAAACTTTCGAGCTATTTGCATATGACCTTATATATTTTATAAAGTCTGCAATAAACAGTTTGAAACTTCTTGGGAGTATTAAAAAATAATTACATGTTAGGTGCAAATTTATTATATATTTCTTGCCCATTCCGCCAGAAATAGAATTTCTCACGCTCACAAAATGTAGAAAAACGCTTGACAGTCCAAACTCTTTATAATGAATTCTAAGGGACCGGGAAAAAATTCGTTTCATAGAGAATTCGGTATAAAGAGAAAAAAAGGCATTCAAAATACATATAGCGAAAAAGCATTCAGAAGCAGTGCTAGGACTTCTACCACTTTGATGGTAGATTTACCACTATTTTCACTTTCTACCATTTCTACCACGCAAGGTCCAAATCTACCACTTTTTATTTACTTATGTATGCATTTGCTTTAATTATTTTAAGATCCTTTAGAATAATTGAGAACATAATATATGTGGTTGAATGTTATGTAAGTATTATTGAAAAATATGTTGGCAGCTTCCTATTGTCAAGAATGGCAGTATTGGCGCATAACGATATTTTTTTTTATGTATATATGTGTAATAAAAGAAAATACCTAAAAACAAGTTATTTTCCCAATTTTCTACATGATCAGATGTGATATATTGTATTACTATTTTAAACAATTTTAAATCTACCACTTTTTATAAAAATCTACCACCTCTTCTTTAAAAATCTACCACATTTAATAATTTTCAAGTCCGAGCACTGTTCAGAAGGTTCGGTACGGAGAGAAATTCTTTATGGAGGAGTTCGTTATAGAGACTTTCGACTCATGAATGGAATGAATGGATGGAATGGACTCAACTTGAATTGGGAAAAAACCAACAAACCAATGTATGAGAAAAATTCCATTCCTACATGAAGATATGCTGAAGGAAATATATGTACATTGTTGTTGGGGTTCGCATGGTAGAGGCTGTGTTTGGAAATATAGCCTTCATTCATTGTCAATAAGATGTACCAAACGATGTTATTTGACATCTTTGAAGATTTGAAATCGGGACTGAAAACAAAAAAGTTTTCCATTCATTAATATAATGATCATTGATCACAAACACACGTCGTATACTGACCGGCAATGCACAGTGGTCTCCGCCCCATATACTGTGCGGTCAAAAATAGAAGGAGAAGTCGTAGAGTATTGAGATTTAGATGGAGCACTTCTGGGTTCTAAATTAAGAAATTTTGACAAAATCTTGGAAATCCGTCCACTACCACGCCCACCTCCCATATAACGACACCTTTAAAAAAAAAATTTTTTTTTTTTTTTTGGCCTAGGATTTTGAAACTGGGTACCTGCACATCTTACATGTGTCATTCCAAAGAAAAAGAAAAATCAATCATAATGGGGCTGCCATGCCCACTCTATGTTCAAAATCTGAACTTGAACTGTCTTTATTTAATAGAGAAAATGGCTCCAACATCCCCACGTTAAGCTATTAGTACCTATTCAAAAGTATGGAAATCTTTGACCAAATACATTCCGATTTGAGGTTATAATAGCTACATAGGCAAATCTCGGCACGAGAAAGCTTATTTTAATGAAAATAGTCATATTATCGATTATTTAAAAGTAAGTGAGAATGTGGGATATGCCATGACAAATGTTGTGGAGCTTCGGAAAGTTCGATTTTAGGCTAGAGTATCCATAAATTTTCGTGTGGACTAGCACGCTTATGGATCGCGAAAAAAGTATGAAACATGTCAAAACAGTACAAACATACCTTACTTTTGGAAATCTATATCATAAAACTGTCCGCAAACAAAACCATTGGATGGAATTCGAAACTGACTGAAACAATACCGACTGAATAAATGAACAACAAGCAATTAAAATAAATGTAACAATGTTTTAACTTTGCTTGAAGAAATGTAAGTGAAAGTTATGTATATGAAAATACGCACTATCGATACTTTTCTGTAGATTGGTTAACGGTCCTTCGTTACGGATAACAAAATAGTGATTTTAGAATTAAGCGATCTTGCATTTATGGCCTACTGCGGAACTTCCCGAGACAATTGCATACCCCTACGCAGTTCCCTAATATGATCCCTATCGAGCATACTTGGAGTTTTCTAGGAAAACATATTCAAAATCATCAAATCAAATCCTCGAAGGAGGTCTTTATTATGGCACCAAGTACAAAGTGGGAAAAAATGACCCAAAAGGTTACTTGTGATTTGGTCAAAAGCAAAACAAAAAAAAAGACGTATGAAACCATTATTGAAGCCATTGGAAGTCCCACAAAATATTAGGAGTCTTCTCTTAAACGTGAAAATATCGAAGAAAGCGGAAAAATTGTTAATTTTTCATACAAAACTTCGTTCATTAATTTCTAAGGCCCGATATTACAGTGCATACTTAAGTTAAGGAAGCTTGAAGACTTAAGAACACCTTAAGTGTCAAGCGGTTTAACAGTCAATTTTTATCCTAAGCTCACGAAAATTGTTTTCGGCAGGCAACATTTGAAAAAGCCTATATTTTTTGTTTATACTTTTTTAAAATTCGTAAAATTAGTGAAATTCCTTCATTAAACTAATTTGAAAACTTATTTAAGGAGCACTTAAAATTTTTACTGTTAAAATGCTATACAGACTTAAGTTTTACTTAAGTGCTAAGGAGACCTTAAGTATGCACTGTAATATCGGGCTTAAGTCTTTTTGATCTATAAGTTTTCGCATTTTTCGAGGCAAATACACATTTAAGGGAAGACCCCTAATATTTTGTGGGACCTCCTTTGGCTTCCATAATGGTGTTCATATGTCTTTTGACCAAATTTTTTCACCAAATTTCGTAATTGGAACCCGTTTTTTATGATAAGGGTTCGAGTCTATGTAAACTTTTTTTATATGAATTTGTGTAACTTTTTTGTTCTCTGCTCCCAGGGTTCTTCAACTAAGGTATATAAATATTAGGGGGATTAGAACCCGCAAAACCCTCCCCATGCGTAAGGGCCTGGTACGTACACTTCTTGCACCCACTGTAGGTACATTTTGAATGGTCTATCTCAAGTGTTTGTGGATGTTACACACGTATGCAGAAACGGAATATACCCTCGACACAGATTGTTTCAGGTATAAAAATAATGAAATTTTAATAGATTTAAATATCATTCACAGAAGTTGTAACAAAAAAAAAAAAAAAAAAAAAAATCATGCACAAATTAAAAATATAAATAAAACTGCACCTTAGAGGGCTGAGGATTTTTTTTTTTTTTGTTTTGTTTGCTTGAATGCCGTTCCACTGTGTAGGCTTGAAACAATTACCTGCTATTACTCCTCTGTTGACATTGACTTTGATGCCTGACACTCATGAAATGCAAAATTAGTTAAGCCCGAGCGTTTGGGCGTTTTTGTTTATGATTATTTTGTTAAAGGCAATGAAAATACCAAAATTATAATAATGAAAAGGGGGAATGACAAGTGCAAGCAATTGAGCTGTAAATTATTTCTATAAATTATTCAATGCCAGTCTGTGTACCTGTTTGTCTTCTCGAAGGAAACGTCAGCCTACATGGGAAAGTTCCGCAAATGCGAATTCCGCGTTACACGCTAGAATATTGCCTTGGATTGCTCTTGAAGAGAATATTCTTTCAGTTGGAAAATGTTTCCGAGTAGTTTCTTCTAACCAGTTTTTAAAATTTTTTTGTTTCCTTTTATATTCAATCTAATTAAGAATTAATTTATTGTGTCCTTTTTTCTAAAAGATTTTCATTCGTCCAATCGCTTTTTGGATGACAAGCTTCCATAAAAAAAAAAAATAATAATAAAAGAAACGAAACTCGATGTGATTGAATCGATCGTATTCGTCGCGGACGAATGTTAATTATGAATGCCATTCTCGGAATTTCAACTGTCAATTTCCCATATAGAGTTGCCATATTTGGATTCTTGTCGTACCTAAGCGTAAATTATGACTTCCATTTCTTTTAACAGTCTTATAACTCAATTCTGATGTTTCTATTTTTCCAAAAAGATATCTGAGATAATTCTTTCAAGATTTTGGGGTCAATTCCTTAATAAAATACATTATGAGTTTTTTTTTTTCTATACTCAATTTGTTGAGAAAAGAAATTGCAATTCGAAGATTTCGAAGCTTTCTATTCAATCTCCAAGTTTAGTGAACCCAAATCGATCGTTGGCTTTTGGATAATCTCTCTTAAGTTCATTGAATTTGATTTTACTGTCGATTCGATTAAATTACAAGCTTTCAAAATATTCGATTCCCACGCATTACTATATATACATACATGCACATAAAGATGTTGATAATATGTTGTCGAGTCAATGTGCACTGTGCGATCATTTTGCCCTCGCAAAACTTCTCTCTCTTATACAAATTGCTGGCTGGCGCGTATTCGAAGGGAACTTGCAACAATTTGAGATTACTCAGCCCGATTCTGAATATTGCCGGGGAACGAATTCCCCGTTGATTTTACTTCTTTCGAGACCAAAATTCTCCTTTTTCAAATAGATAGGGTAAGGAAAATGATGGGTATGGGTCAAATACCCATTCCCCATAAAATTTCTTCTCCCAAATATTTAAAAAAGAAGAAGTTTACTCTTGAGAAAAGTAAATTCCCCGGGAATTTGTTCCCCGGGAATATTCAAAATCGGGCTGTATAACATTTTCTTCTGTCTGGCTGCGGGTTGTGTTCGCAAAGCAGAGCTGTCACTGTTAACATATCAAAACCAAAAATTCTACTCAACGTTTTTGATTTCATAGATTTTGAAATCTATCATTTGGAGTTTAAAAATCTAATACAGTAGAATCTGGATATAACGAATCCCTGAAATAATGAACACCTGGAAATAATGAACGCTTTTTTGTTACAGGGACTTTTCTAAATAATCAGGCCTTAAGAGAGGCGGGTGGGAGATTGGCATGGGACTTTTTTTTTTATTTGATCGCACAAATTTTTGTGAGCGGGCCCCCGAAAAAAATCCCCCGGGCCCTAAAATTTATCTCTACGGGCTTGTAAATAATGAACAAAACATTCAATCTCAATAATACGAACAATCTGGATACAATGAACAGGACGTGCAAAAATTAATTCACTATATCCAAGTGTTTTTCTGAAAATTTCACCACTGTGGTGAGTTTCTTTTATATGAAAAATCGTTTCCACACCTATGGAAACTTTGCACAACGAATTCGGTGTGCAAATTATGCACCATGATGTGTGGAAATTTGTAAAGCCCAAGCCTACTGCGTCAACCATTTCCATATAAAAAATTATTCAAGGTAACCACCTATTTATAATTAAGCGGCTATCTCCAGCTCTGTCAGAAATGAAAAACTTCATAGGTATATAAAAAAAAAAAAAAACGCTTCAGAAATGAATCAAAAATTTTCTGAAGCTTTTTGTTTATATGAAGTTTGTCATTTATGTTCCATTTCTGACAGAACTGGAGATAGCCCCTTAAGCTGTGATGTTTTCAAATTAGTAGATTTTATTTTTGACCATCTCCATATTTCATTTTTAATTATTATTTTGGCTATTGGGTCCTTTTAATGTTTTCAAATTAGCTGATAGCGCGCCTACTTTACACACACACCTCGCTAACAGGGTCGTTCATGCAAAAGTGGAAACTTTGCCAGTGCAAAATATGCGCAGCTGCTTGAATACCACTAATAATTCGAGAGACATCCCTCTTAAAATGGGACTGTAACAAACGTGCACTCGGCGAGGCCAGTTTTTTATTTTTTTTTTTTTTAATAAAAATCCCTCAAGATTTGGACTTTGTTTATAGTGCGGATTTGGCGTTGCCGCATTTTTTAATTCGAAGAATTCCGAAAAAAAAGTGTTGCCGTATCAAATTGAAGTATTCAGTAAATCGTAGTTGGAATGTAAACTTGTTACCAATATTGAATTTGAAGTATTTCAGCAAAAAAGTATGCTTCACCTTTTGCAAGACGCTAAACCAAGTTCAAAGCGGATCAAATATTTGTTTCCCACTTACCTGCACGGAAGACCTCGCCGCAGCCATCGCAACGTGATGCGAATTGCGCGTCATAGCAATTGCCGCAATATATTTTATCAGCTTTGGCACCAAATTGCTTGTCAACTAACGACAAATGGCACTTATAGCATAAAAAGCATGCCTCATGCCAATGCTTATCCTTGTAGGAAAGATCCTGGATTTGAAAAAATAAGAATGAAAAAAAAAAATAAAACAAATTAAGAGAAAAAGAGAAAACGAAAAAAGAATTTCTTCTTTCATAATTCGATTGTCCGTGTTTAGATTTGGAGGCTTTTTCCGCAATCGATCTCGTACTTTAAGGGATTACGTAACATCATCAACACAATCATTAGTATTGTGGTGAAATATCTTAAAGTACCTATCCTAAAATCCAAAGGGTCGCCGAGACAAGTATATCTCTATGTAAACGCACAGGGGGCTTCGAAAGGGAATTTCAGAAAATTTGCGAGCACTTACTTTCCCAGTGTAAACACGGACATTCGAAATTTCAAAAAAAAAAAAGGCAAATTTCAAACCTTCGAATCGATTCCGATGATCTTGTTGCACTCCTCGCATGTGTTCGCGAAGACATTCTCATAGCATTTAATGCAGTACGGATGGTCATCGCGGATTACATAGCGTTGTCCGGTCAAGCTTTCGTCACACTGCCAACAACAAAAATGGCCGGAATGCCAATCTTTGTCCATAGCCTTCGTGTATTCACCGCTGAAAATTAACTGCAAAAGGACAAGAAAAAGAATGGTTTTTTTTTTTGCTTTAGAAAGAATTTGAAAAACAAACTTCATTGCATACTCTTCGGCTAAAGGACTATCAGGGATGCTCTAGAAATCGAATTTGAATAAAAGTAAAATTCGAAACCAATGTGATTTCAATAGAAATCTCTGCAGTTACGCATTATTTTATTCGAATTCGATTTCTAAATCATGCCTGTACGTAATTCTGTATATTTATATTGTAAGTATATGGGGCATTCCACGTGAAACGGACAACGAAAAAAAATTGTTTTGAAAATTGTTCATATTCGGCACAATTGTACCTCTAGAGGATTTGAATTAAGGGGTAAAAAATTTTGGTTGTATTGCTCTTAGTTTTCGAGATATAGTTAGGTATAGTTCTCCAAAAATCGACGAAAATAAAGATAAGGTTTTTTTGCATGCAAATTTTCGAATTAAAAATTGTTTTTTGCAAAAACAAAAAGTAACGGTATGCAAAGGAAATTTATTGAAGTTTTTGATAATGTTGGAAAAATTCAAAAAAAAATTTTTTTTCAGTGTAAAATCGGAGGTAAAAACTTTAAAGCTTAATTTAAACAACTTAGCCCTTTTTAATTATTTTTTTATTTTTTTCGAATTACAGCTTAACATGTTGAAAACATACTGTATAAGTTTAATAATGGGCACGAAAGTAGTTTGGAAGATAGAGCAATTCATACACACACGCATCGTACTTATATGATACATACTTCTGATTTGTCGCTGTAACAGCGTACAGCATAAACGTAAAGAACACTTTGAAAGCCATGGAGTTTCGATGAAGGATTTTAATTCAATGGTCACTGAGTCATCGAAGGAGTTATATGACGTTTCGAAAATAGTGAATAAGAAAGTAAGAAGGGGCGGAGGGGGTAAAAACAGTATTCCTCGGATATATGCACCCCCGGAATATAATCATTCTCTGCTTATATGCACGCGAATTCGTGTCATTTGTCTTACATTTTCATGCAAGAAGCCCCGCTTATTAGCACTATTTTTCGTGCTTATATCCGGGGAATACTGTATACATATGTATATCAAAAGTGGTAATTTTTAACTGGCATAGCTAGCTTTTGTTTCTCTTGTAATAGTTAACTTAAGAATTATGTACCTTTCAATGAGTCTGAAGGAGTCACGTGTCGTTTGTTAATAAATTTTTTTTATTGTATTTTTGATTTTGGATGCATTTTTGGATTTCTTTATGCGAGTCTTTTTTTGCGTTTTTCTTTGTGGAGAGACAGAGACAAGATTTGGTTACACTCTCCCAGATAAAAGTGTTGCTTTTTTTTTGGAGCTTGTTTATTCGACCGCAGGTTGATCTCCGGGGAGTCTTTGGTCTTTTTTTTTTTATGTAGAAATTTTATGTGCATGTGGAATTTTTTGAATAGGGGAAAAAGTGTTCGAAAATAAAAGCAACAAAAAACACAATCACAATGTAGAGATTTTCTTTTCAATCCATAAAAATGTTGGAGCGTCCAAAATATGTTCGCTTGTTGTCTGTATTCTCATGAAAAAACAAAAAAAAAATAGACAGAGATTGAAAAGAAAAAAAAAAAAAAAACAACCAAAATACAAAAATCCAGGAAAAAACCGCTAATCTTTTTCAACTTTCCCAGAGACAGTGAAAGAAATTATGCAGCTTTTTTTTTTTTTGTCCACATTATCCCGGCTGCCATAATTTTCTTCCCTTCTCAGGTCAGCTGAGCACTCGGCCACAAACGACACGTACCCCTTCTCTTCTTTGGTCTGGTCGACTTCGGTTATCTGAACTTCCGATTCGCGACGTTTCGTTGATTTCTTGACCTTCTTCGTTTTCTTAACATCCGTCGTTTGCATAACATCCACGTCGGCCATTTTTTGTTTTCTTCTTCTTTTTATTCCAAACTAAATTTTCCGATTTTCGATTTTCGTATTCCAAATGGTCGAACTTCCAATTATCCCGATTTCCCAATTTCACACGCGTCCCCACCAAAACGTTTCCGAAAGTACCCGAAAAAAATGCACTCGCGAAAGAGTTTATTCAACTCTGAACCGACGAAATACCGATGAAAAGCGTTTTCCCTTTTTCCGCACGAGTTTATCGAATTTCGGGATTTTCTTTCCTCTTTTTTTTTTTTTGTGCTTTGAATTTCCGCGCGCTCGGTGCTTTCGTTCTTTCAAAAAAACGACTTTGACTTTCTCGAGTCGAAATATCAACTGCCTTGTCTCGCCTTTTTGTGCGATGGCTTTTCCGATTTTCACAATTTTCCGCCTTCGGTTTTCCGCTTTTCAGTTTTCAGTTTTTCAATTTTGAAATGACTTCAAAAACAAACAAACAAACAAACAAAGTTAAGTGAAAATAAAAATATAAATAAAGAACAGCCGAAAAAAGTATACGCAAAGAGAGCACTTTTCCGCAAGCAAGAGATCCAAAATACCGACCGATCGAAGTCCCTCTCTCTTGCTTCTCTTTCTGGATCTCTCTCTCTGTCTGTCTTAGGTATATGCCAGTCTATTAGTGTCTTTGGAGATAGCCGAAAGGATGAGCGCGCGTATCACAGACCTATTCCGACCGTTTTTTATTTTTTTCTTTCTCTTTTTTAATACGATCAGTTCGATCATGCATTCGACCTGCGGCGTTTTAAAATACGAAATGGCAAATCTATTTCTATCGCATTAGTGAAATGAAAATTATGCCATATATTCATTTTTATTTTCCCTTTCACGTCAATATTTGTGTAGACTGTTTCTGCTTTGGGGGCACACGAGAATAAAAAAAAAAAATTTAAAAAATTTGAGAAAAAAACAACGAAGCCCACACATCATTTAGCGCACTGTGGACCCGTCTCCCGTGAGAGCGAAACAGAACCGAAGAGACAGAGTCCGCGAACGAGAACCAGTAAGGAGCTGAGAAACCGGAGAGCTTTGGCTTTGGCTCGGCGTGAATTACGAGTTCAGGTGCAAAGTTCGTTTCGAATTCGATAACGATCCGGATTATGTTAGCTTTTACACTTTTAATTAAGTCAATTAAACGATGCGAAAGCTGGAAAGTTCGGGGACTCTCTTCCTTATGCTTATTCTCATATATAAGTATGGAATAGTTTTAAAAGAATTTTGCCCTTTAATTTCCCAATGCAAAATTAATGTTTTCATTTCGGAATGCTTCGAATTAGAACGGAACGGACTACATTAAAACTTCGAGGGACAAAAATTCCAGCATAATTTTAGGCGACCAAATGAGTCGTTTTTTTTTTTTTTTTTTTTAGAATACCAATATTTAAATAAATAAGAGGACTGGGCAACGGCGTTTTTAAGCGAACGGTTTAAACGGTGTCCCTGCAAGATGGAAGTGGAATTAAATGAATTTTATGGTATGGCGATCATATTTCTTTTGTGTCACCTAAAAGTAGACTATTACGAAATCGTAATATTTAAAAAATAATTATAAACAAGTAAGGGTGTTATAGTCAGGCGAGCCTGACAATAGAATACCCGACACAGACTCACATGTTCAAATAATTTTTAATATCAAGAGGTGTTTAAGACCATAAGGGGCCCCATATACCGACTTTTGATAGATTTCTTTATGGAAACTGCCCCTTTGCCACGCCCACTTTTCCAATTTTTGTTGAACTATAATCGGAGGCTTAAATATACGCTCAAATTTTAAGTTTCATTAAAACATTTCGAAAAAGTCCGATTTTAAGGCAGTTTTAGGATTTTTGTGACAGACCCTAGTACTGGAGGTACCCTTAAAAATGGTTCGATCGGGTCCATTCTCGAACTTGTTCTTACTCATGTCCCCGTGAGCACGCATACCAAATTTTGTCGCGATAGCTCAACTCCTTCGATAAGAAACTTATACAACAGACGACAGACGAGACAGACGACGAATGTCTAAATCGAATCTCCTGGTGACGCTGATCATTTCTATATACATTATGTATGGTCTATCTCGACTGGTTCTGGGTGTTACACACAACCACACAAACGCAATATACCCTCGACACAGAGTGTGTCGGGTATAATTAAATACCTATACATAAGTATATATAATTTAAAAATATTATATGGATTATAACCAAATGTGAAATTAATTTGTCATACGCTTCGAAAGCACCCTGTATCTATCTACATACATATTTACGCTGCACATGCCATGCGGCCGTTGAAAATTAAGTTATTAAGTAAATACAAATTGTGACGAGCACTTTTTTGACTTTTACTCTCCTTTAGAACCTGCTCTTTTTTCATTTTGCAAAAAAGAAAAAAAAAAATGGAATTTTTTACTTCGAATGAAAAATGAAAATTTTTGAATTTTCCGAAAGAAAAGCGCGAGAAATCAAGTTCTTTTGTGCACACGACACGAAACCGTGGTGAAGAAGAGAGCAAGCAAGCTAGCAAAAATTGAATATGTTTAACGAATGTATGGAAACGAAAGCGAGCGTGTGCCACGTATGAGTGAATCCGTACGGACCGACGGACTGACGACTGACGGACGGACGGAGACAGACAGGCAAATGGAAAGGAAATTGTACAACATTAGCGACGAATTGTGTTTGTGCAGTCAATGTATACAATTAATTAATTAATAAAATTATTTTTGAAAATAAGAGAAAGAAAAACATTCACAGAATAATTCTTAATGTTCTTTCGATGACTAATCGAATCGAATCGAACCGAATCGAATGACAATGGAAAATGTCTATGAAAATAGCAATGGATGTGAGGAAAATACAATTTCTTTGATCGGACGTCTTCGTGTTTTTAATAAAAAACTTTTTATGACTCGAAATCGTTTTCATTGATCAATCTTGAGGACGAAGAGATGGGGGGTTCCATTTTCATTCGAAATTGAATTCTTTACTGCAGAACGGACTTCTTTCTCTAATATGAAGGAGTGCCGGAGTTCAGAGAGGGCGCATTAAGCTTATACAGTATAAGGTAACGAAAGATTATTGAGCGACTCAAAAGATCTTAGATAATTGCCGCACAATTTAAACTATCTCAATTCGATCCTTTCTGGGCTGCACTCGAAAATTGTGTTGCCACATACATAAAAGCGCTTTAGCAGGGGTAGTTTTTTTTTTTTTTTTTTGTAAATGAATTCAGCAAATACATAAATGAAAATTTTTATCGAATTGAACTTCTATACGTGGGAGGATCATATAATTCACACAGAGATTTTGAATATTCTAAGTATAAACAAAAGAATAGACACAAAAAATGGTCTGTAATGGACATAAATTGAAAGAAATTTAGGTATTTAAATATCTGGGGTTGGATACATCGATAGATTAACGGACAGATGAACGAAAATATGAATAGACCGATGGATAGAACAATGACTATTACAATCGACGTATTTCTACTGTACTAGAATGATTGTCGATGGTGTTCCTCCCTAAGGATGAAAATTGATAATTACAGCCCATTGTAAACGTCTTAATGTATCTTGAGATATAAGGAAGTAATAAACTTGGTTTTGACTTAGTTTAGTTTGAATGACTCCACAACATTTCCAATGAATGAAGAAACATTGATCGATTGCTTCGCTTCGGCAGTGCAATCATATTTTCTCGAATTCTTTTCGGTTGAATTCTCGCAGCCAATTAAAATGAAAAATCCATACTGAAAATATCTGGCTGAAAATTCAAAACGAAATAATAAATAAATAAATAAATAAAGTAAAAATTAATTAACCTTTCGCTATTGCCTGAACGATTTATAGGTTCGCCAAAATGCTAAATGGCCAAAATGCAAAAAATTCAAAGAAACAAAAATCTCATTTGTTGGCACATAAAATTGGGCCAAAAATAAATAATTCCAAACGGATGCAAGAGCATAGCGACTAGGGGCCCGAAAAGCAAGACCGCTTACGAAACTAGAATGCATTAAAAGGCCATGAAAGTTGGAAACAATCGCGCCAAAGAAAATCGTGCGAGCATCGAGAATCTGCATTCATATCGCTAAAATAGGTTACGCCCTCTCCGTTTCGTTTCGTTCCGCTGCGACGTTTCGCTCCACCACGGTCCGGTACGGTACGATCCGGTCCGGTCCGTTCGGTTGCCTTTCTATCTGTTCCGTTTCATTCCGAGGAATGGTCGCAAGCTTTTGACAGTTCAAGTACCCATCGAGAATGAATGCGTACGTGTCCGATGGGCCATTATTTTACCATGTTTCTTCTTCATGTGCATGAGCGGACCTAGAGGAGCCTAAGACGATTGGGACTTCGCCGACAGAGATGAAATTATTCATTATTAATAAAGCATTTCCTAAACGCTCGGATGAATTTATATCGTTGGCCTGTACCACACACACGTACGTAAAGCTCCAATGAGATTTTCATCCGTTTTCACTACGCTGCTGGCTGGCTGGCTGCCTGGCATCATCATCATCATCATTATCTTCAAGCAGCAGCAGCATTTCAAAGATCTAACGTAACGAGATGAGGTTCGGTGCGGGTGTGCCGCGACGGTGCGGAATGGTGAATTGAAGCAGCTCGCCGAAGCTATTAAAAATATCTATGTAAACGATTTTTCATAAAATATCTTTTCGATAAGGTGATGGTGGCTTCATCGCAAAAATTGCACCCAACAGCGACGTGCCTCAACGGCACGATCATCATCATCATAATCATTATTATTTGACTAAAAATAACAAATTTTAAAAATTCAATTTTCATTGAAGAAGAACGAAAACAAAAACAGAGGCCTTTTTTTTTTTTTTTTGCTCCTGTTAAAGCTCATTGCGAATGCAATTCAAAAATAACAAATAAAAGAAAATTCAAATTTATGACGAAAAGCGTTAATGACAATTAAAGATGTAAGACGATTTCTATTGGGGTGCCATCTAAAGTTTCATTGAGTATCGATTACTCAATAATTGTTATCGCAGCACTGAAATTCTAATTAAATAGGAGCCATTTTACTGCGATCATATGATTTTGTGTCCGATCTGAATATGAAACTTACATGCCATCAATAATTTCGCCTACAGCGACGAAGTGAATTGAGGAGACAAGTACAGTAGACCTAGATTACTCGGCGATCGTGGCTACTCCATTTAAATCACATTTGCTCCATGAGTACTAATTTAGGACGCTGAGTATGTATTAACAAAACGTTACGTACAAGCAATATCCAAAGAAGATCATCACAAGAGAAGCGTACTTATGGAGTAGTCAATAGTTTAATATCGAAAGGAGGAGTACTAGTATATAGCAGGGACGTAGCTAGAGAAAGAATGCCTTGGTAGTGCTTATATTGACCACAGTGGTATATTGAACAACTATAAGACATTAACCAAAAAAAAAAAAAATTTGGGGCGGTTATAGGAAGCTTAGGGAGTTGTGAACCAAAAACCCATAAAATCCAAAAAATTCATGACGTCCGATTTTGATGAAAATTTATATATAGATATATTTTCTTCAAAAACTGATTTTTGGATTTTGGTATGCGTACTCACAGGCACATGAGTAAGAACAAGTACGAGAATGGACCCGATCGGACCATTTTTAAGGGTACCTCCAGTACTAGGGTCTGTTACGAAAGTGGGCGTGGCACAAGGGTGTTTTTAGAAAATAGTAGGAGACACTACACCCGAAATTCAAATGGGACTTGAACGAAATTTGCCACTTATGCTTCCTTTGTAGCCATAAGCATCCTCCCTTGATCGGTCCATTTTTAAAGGTACCTCCAGTACTAGGGTCTGTCACAAAAATCTCAAAACTGCCTCAAAATCGGACTTTTTCCAAACATTTCAATGACACTTAGAATTCGAGCGTATATTTAAGCCTCCGATTAGAATTCAAAAAAATTGTAAGAGTGGGCGTGGCAAAGGGGCAGTTTTCATAAAGAAATTGAACAAATGTCTGCATATGGGGCCCCCTATGGCCTTAAACACCTCTTGATATTAAAAATTATTTGAACATGTGTGTCTGTGCTGGGTATTCTATAACACCCTTACTTGTTTTTTTTTTTTTTTTTTTGTATTATTTATAGTTAAAATGTTTTTCCCGCGTCTGCCACAACGCATCTTATAGTTTTATGGCAAATTAGCGTAATTTTTCATGATTGAAGCGTAGGCCGTCGGAAAAATTACACTCAATTTCCTGTAAATGGATTTTAATGAGTCAAAAAAATTTAAGTTCAATAAAATTTATCGCGAATTTAATATGAACGAAAATACTCGAAATGAAATTTACTGCGTTGCGATTTGTTGCAGTTTATTGTTGCGCTAATGCGATTATTGTTCAAAGTTCCATCGAGACAGAAATTTTGTCGCGGGTGTACCTCACTCGAAAATGGAATGTGTGTGCGTGCGTGTGTGTGTGTGTGTGTGTGAATGCCCGCGTGCTCAGTTTTGGTTTTTGGTGCATGAACACGAATTATCCGATTTTTTCGATCTTCCGATTTGCTGATTTGCACCCGGCACAAGAAAGAGAGCACATCCATGGCATAGAAAAAACACCTCGCGGCTCTTTGCATCGTTGGCTATTTTAAGCCATCAATAAAAATTCAATTTTAAATTTTTTTTTTTTAAACAGCACTTTAACAACATAAAAAAGCGCCGCATCGAACTATTTCAAATAATAAATAAATAAAAAAAAAAAAAAATTCATCAAAATCAAAGATTGCTTTGCCCACGGGATGGATGGAAAATTTGCAGAAAAATTTGATCAGTTCATTTTATTAGCAATTCAAATGGTTTAGTGTTGAGATTTGTAATCCTAAATAAGTACTAGGAAGATATATATATATATTTTGTAGTCTCCGTCTACAATCAATAAATTTTGAGCCAAAATTTGGGGGATTTATTTAAGGCAATTATTCTTAATTTTTGAAAAATTTCCGTATTTATCACAGATGAATGATAAGTGTTCCACTGCCTTTTCCATTACAAGAAATGAAAATTATTAAAAGGGGCCACGCATCAATATTGAAATATCGAAGTATTTTTCAAAAATTTCCGTCATTACAAATTTTTTCTCATTAACCCATTCATTCAACTATTGATCTTGGTAGGCCCAATTCTAGGATATCCAAATGGTATTGATGATACAAAGACGACCAACTAGCAAAATAGTTCTAAAATTGGTAATTTTTTACCTATTTTAGGGCAGAATATTTCCTTGCCCTGCCCTAAATATGGCATAATTACGTCCATTCGACGTAAGTGGGTAATAGAATGGAAGTCGTCTGGCGGTAATAATAGGGCATAATAGGGCATTTCGTATTTAAAGTCAGGGCATTGAGAAGGCATTTCGACCAAAAAATAGGTCGAAAAGAAGTCGAAATTACCAAAGTTTTACCTAAATTGGGCATAGAATGAAATGAAAAGAACGAATCGAAAACGAACGCAAAACGAAACGACAAAAAGAAAGAGATATAACAGGTTGGCTGATAAGTCCCGGTCTAACAAAGAAAAACACATTTTTTTTTGTCAAAATTCGTTTTTATTATTCAACATAGTTCCCTTCAAGAGCGATACAACGATTATAACGACCTTCCAATTTTTTGATACCATTTTGGTAGTACTCCTTCGTTTTGCCTCAAAATAGGCCTCAGTTTCGGCGATCACCTCTTCATTGCAGCCAAATTTTTTCCCTGCGAGCATCCTTTTGAGGTCTGAGAACAAGAAAAAGTCGCTGGGGGCCAGATCTGGAGAATACGGTGGGTGGGGAAGCAATTCGAAGCCTAATTCATGAATTTTTGCCATCGTTCTCAATGACTTGTGGCACGGTGCGTTGTCTTGGTGGAACAACACTTTTTTCTTCTTCATATGGGGCCGTTTTGCCGCGATTTCGACCTTCAAACGCTCCAATAACGACATATAATAGTCACTGTTGATGGTTATTCCCTTCTCAAGATAATCGATAAAAATTATTCCATGCCCATCCCAAAAAACAGAGGCCATTACTTTGCCAGCGGACTTTTGAGTCTTTCCACGCTTCGGAGACGGTTCACCGATCGCTGTCCACTCAGCCGACTGTCGATTGGACTCAGGAGTGTAGTGATAGAGCCATGTTTCATCCATTGTCACATATCGACGCAAAAACTCGGGTGTATTGCGAGTTAACAGCTGCAAACACCGCTCAGAATCATCAACACGTTGTTGTTTTTGGTCAAATGTGAGCTCGCGCGGCACCCATTTTGCACAGAGCTTTTTCATATCCAAATATTGATGAATGATATGACCAACACGTTCCTTTGATATCTTTAAGGCCTCTGCCATCTCGATCAACTTCATTTTACGGTCATTCAAAATCATTTTGTGAATTTTTTTGATGTTTTCGTCGGTAACCACCTCTTTCGGGCGTCCACTGCGTTCACCCGTCCTCCGTGCTCATTTCACCACGCTTGAATTTTGCATACCAATCAATTATTGTTGATTTTCCTGGGGCAGAGTCCGGAAACTCATTATCAAGCCAAGTTTTTGCTTCCACTGTATTTTTTCCCTTCAGAAACAGTATTTTATCAAAACACGAAATTCCTTTTTTTCCATTTTTTTCACAATAACAAAAGTTGCTTCACAAAAGACGCTCTATCTCACAAACTAATTGACTTACAGACGTCAAATTTTGACACGAATCATTTGAAGGTTGCCACTATATAAAAATAATATGCATTTAATACTAGCGACGCCATCTATGTGTCAGACCGGGGACTTATCAGCCAACCTGTTATATATATAAATAGATAATATCTTACTCATTCATACGGATTACTTCAATACAACAATGAACGAAAGATTTTCGATTTTCGATTATGAAATGAATAATAAATTAAATATGGACTTGATTAAAAAATATTTTGCGATTCATAAAACCTTACTGTATATGCGAGCTTGGATTTATGGTGAAAGTGTTCCTTGTACTCCTTCATTTCATCAGGGGCCATCTCATTGATGTGAATTAAATAAATTTTTCTTTAAAAAAAAATTATTTTTCGTATAGAAAAAACAGATGCAGAAGAAAGAAATGGCGGAACGTAAAATCGGGCCACAAAGTCGAATTTCCTTCATTTCCTTACCTAATAGGAAAAAATGACTTTCAGCTCTTTCTTTATAGTTATTTTTCCTTAAATTATCCCTGTTAAGGAATTTATTACTTATTTTTGCTCTAATAAGGCATTTAAACATATTAGGGAATTCATTTCGACCTAATTGGTCATTTTGCCTTAAAATGGCCCTAATTGCACATATTTCGACCAATATGTGTCAAGCCATCTGCCCAGCTGAACGAGAAATCAGCTGATAGTAGATCGCACTTCTTTGCTTGCTTTCGGCTTTCAGTTGTTTGTTCTTTTAGTGGATTTTTATTAATTTTTAAATTTTTGCACTTTGAAAGTTTATAAAACGCACACTTCTTACAGTCTCAACAATACTTTACGTAATGGTCCTTTTTTTAGGTGAAAATAGGGCATACGTTTATTTTAGCTTTATTTGTTTTTCCTTTATAGGCATTTCGACTTAAATGTCGAATAAATCAAGGCATCTCGACTTATAGGGCATAAAGGCAACAAAACAAGTTTTTTTTTTTTGACCTAATATCGTCCTAAAAGTCGAACGGACCTAATAGTCGAAATTAAGTCAAAAATTTAGTCCATATGCCATAAAAAACTTACCTAATTTGGAATTCAAAGTTATGGCACTATTAGGGCATTTAAGAAGGACTGTTTTAACATATTTTCGACGTAAAATATTTTTTTAAGTCACATTTTGACTTTCAAGCCCTAAATTATGTAGGTCGAATTTAGGTAATTTCGACCATGTAAAACTTACTTTTAAGTTAGGGAATTTTTAAGGCAGAAATTTGGTCAAAAATAGGTAAAATATAACCAAAATAGGTCGAATGGACCTAACGCTGGTCATATTTCCCTATTTTGCTTGTTGGGGAGTTTTATGTATATCATTCCCTGGGAGTCAGTTAAAGATCCAGTCGAACAGCAAAAGTTTTAAATAGCCCAAAATGGTAAATCAAAAACATCAGATTGCAGATTACCATTGATTTTGCAACTTTACTGGAGTATTTTTGAATTATTTTTGGGAGGATGTTAATGGCTACAAAGGAAGCATAAGTGGCAAATTTCGTTCAAGTCCCATTTGAATTTCGGGTGTAGGGGACAATTTTCGAAAAACGCCCTTTTGCCACGCCCACTTTTTAAATTTTTGGAAATCGTATTACTTGCCTTGAAACATGTTCAAATATCAAATTGCATCAAAATATGTTGAAAAACTTTCGATTTTAGAGCAGTTTTTGTGATTTTCGTAACAGACCCTAGTACTGGAGGTACCCCTAAATGTGGTCTGATCGGGTCCATTCTCGAACTTGTTCTTACTCATGGCGCCGTGCGCACACATACCAAATTTTGTCAAGATATCTCAACTCCTTCGATAAGAAAACTGTATACAAACAGACGGACAGACAGACGGACATGTCTAAATCGAATCTCCTGGTGACGCTGATCAATTCTATATACATTTTGTATGGTCTATCTCGACTGGTTCGACTGGTGTTACACACAACCACACAAACGCAATATACCCTCGACACAGAGTGTGTCGGGTATAATAAGAATCATAGTTCCCAAAAAAGTGTTTATTTGAGAAAAGTGGGACATACTGTCCAATGTCGCTTCGAAATCATAGTTGCCTTTAGAACACTTTTGTAGGGAATTTTTGCTTCATAAGACGAACACAACAGGATTTCTTCGTTCTTTTATCAATTGCGTTCGAGCAACAGGTGTACGGAGGGGTCGGCATAAATAGACCGATGACCTTAATAGCAAATTTGTCTTCTTCCAAAAATTAGGGTTTTCGCATTTGGAAGTCGGGGGAGGTCGTTTTTAGACCGACTTATGCAGAAAAGCTTTTTCTGCCAAGAATTTTCATATGATTAAAAAAAAATTTTTTGTTTTGTTTTGGCAAGATTCTTTGCTTTCTGCGATGATTTAAGATTTTCAAGTACCGACATAACGCTTTAATGCATACAAGTGGAACTGATGAACTCGCTTACATAATGCCAGACGCAATTTAAGTCAAATCATATGCGACTGCCTGCCCCCCGCCCATCTATCCGACCCTCCGTCCGTCCATATTTTCTTGCTAGCACTGCTCCGATGCCAAAAAATATGAACACAAAAACCAAAACAAAAACATAGAAGAAAAACATTAAAACACTTAAAAAAATTAGTGTCGACAACGTACCGAGCAAATGACACACTTTTCCCTAATTATGATTGCTTTTTCGTTGCTCGTTTTGAATTTGGCTCTCAGACTTCAATGGCATTTGAAATTTAAGCTAAAAATGCAATTTGAAAAAGTCAAAAGAAATTAAAAAAAAAAAACTAGAATCCTCTCACTTTTTTTCCGACAATTCGGTTGCTTGTTGTTGATGGTGACGAGGTAAACGTAGAAACAACTAGCATTTCAAATCCGAGCAGAAATTTTGACAAGCCAAAAATCGCAACGAAATACTGAGGTCATAAAAACAATGTAAGTTGAATTTTAGAAAACAGTTCTTAATTTCTGTTGACCGAGAAGCAGAGACAGAGAGAGGATAACACAAAGAGAAAGAGGGGGAGAGAGGTGAAGAGAGGTGAGAAAGCAGAGAGAGTGAGAAAGAGAGGAAAAGAGGGAAGAAGGGAAAGGGAAGAGAAGAGAGAGAGAGAGAGAAAAGAGAGGGAAGAGAGAGAGGGAAAGAGAGGGAGAAGAGGAGAGGGAAAGAGGGAGAGAGGAAGAGAAGAGAGAAAAGAGGGGAGGGAAAGAGAGAGGAGAGAGAGAAGAGGGAGGGGAGAGAGGAGAGAGAGAGGAGAGAGAGAAAGGAGAGGAGGAGAGGAAGAGAGGGAGAGAGGGAGAAGAGGAGGGAGAGAGAGAGAGAGAGGGAAGAGAGAGAAGAGAGGAGAGAAGAGGGGGAGAGAGAGAGAGGGGAGAGAGAGAGGAAGAGAGGGAGGAGAGAGTAGGAGAGCGAGAAGAGAGAGGGGGAGATGAGGGGAGCGGAGGGGTGGGACATGAGATTTAGGAGACAAATACCGTTAAATAGAAAAAGGAAGAGAGAGAGAGATATATTCAGGTAAAAGAGAGTTTGGATAAGATCGAAAATCGCCATGTATTTAGGATATTGAGCAAAAGGATTGTTATGGCATTTCAGAATCGAGGAGGCAATACTCGAACTACTGTAGGACAAAGAGGTCCTCTAGAAGAGAGAGACACAAATTGCAAGGACACTGCAGAGACACTTAGAGGAAGAGAGGACACTGGTCAGAAGGACATAGAGGACAGAGACGGACACTAGAGGAAGACTCGAGACCTTTCCGAGATTTTTTTGACTTTGAAGATTATTGAGTCATTATAGTACTGTCTTGATATGTCCACTCTCGAACTAGTCTTACTCATCCAGCGGATTTGTACAGGCCTTAAAAGTCATGATTTAATTATTTGTAAACAAGTGTAGTTAATAAAACAAGGAATTTCAAAAAAATAAACAAAATTTCCCATAAAAGAAAATAAAAATTGAGTATTTTTTTTTTTAGTTCATTTCAGCTTTAGCGAGACTTTCTGGTTGTACTTTTTAAAAAATATCTCTGAGTATTACTTTCCATTGAAAAAATTCATTGAAATGAAACGAAAGCTTTGTGAAATATTAAGAAAAAACTATGCGTTGGAAATTCATAATTAATTGCATATTTTTAGGCTTTTCTAAAGTAAAAATCTATCAGTGACATTTCAAGCTCTTTTTCCAATTCGAACAGTTGTATACAGCGTTCGGACTAGGGAAATCCCATTTCGTAGTAAAAGACCGACAAAATCGGAGTAGAAATGAAATTTTTAGTAAATTGGAATTTCTTATTTTCGCACCAAAAAAAAATAAGTCAACAATTTATTTTACGCAAACATTTATAACTTTAATTTACATATTACTTAGATTTTTTTTATTCCTATTAGTCAAGATTTAGATACAGAGACATCTGTATGAAAAACAATTGGTTTGCGAACGAGGGAACACAAAAGAGTCATTCTCATGCAGATCTCATTACATATAAATCGCAACATAGACAAAATTATTTTGAGTTTGGTGAAGTTACAAAATCGGATTAGATTTCAGATAAAGGGTAGTGGCGGAGTAGATTTCAAAAATTAAAAAAAAAAACGGAGTAGATCTACTCCGATCGGATGTCCGAACGCTGGTCCGAACGAATTTGATCGACGGTGGTGTAGATATGTTGTAAGTGGGGTAGGCAAACACGCATGGGTAGCGAATTTCAAGGGCTTTTATGATTGAAACACTCTGTGTTGAAAGTATATTGCGTTTGTGCGTACGTATGTGAGAATGAGCCTGATCGGACCATTTGAAGCGATACAGTAGAGACTCACAAAAGTATACACTGTAGTGTCCGACCGAAGGTGGATTTTTAGCCGAAGCCGAACAATCGGTAGAGTTGAAGACTTCGGCCGAAGACCGAAGGCCGAAGCCGAATGCAAAACATTTTACAGTAAGGAAACAAAATCAGTCTTTATTCATTTGACAAGCACAAAAAACAAAATAACACCTCAGCGCTAAAGAAATGTTCACTGGCCACGCTTGTTGGAGGGGCAGATAAATATTTCTCGGCCATGCGTTTAATGTTGAAAAATTTTGTGCAATTGTGCAAAAATTTACGGCAATAATTCACTAGTGTAAAAGGTCTCAATGAAGCAATTGAAAATCTATCGTGACTTTTTTACTTCCATTAAAATGCAAAAATATTCGGCTTAAATATTCGGCTTTTTCCAGCCGAAGCCGAAGCCGAAGATTAAGAATTGGCCGATTATGCCGATTACCGAAGCCGAAGCCGAACCTTCGGTCGGACACTAATACACTGGCTTAAGTTAAAAATCTTCGAAAGAGTTCACAATCGATCGATTTGGCGGATCGATTTGTTTAAAGGACGATTTGCGATTTTTTTATCGCAATGTAAGTGTATTTTAGTTTTTTTAAATTTATTTACATATAATTATTTTGCAAAACTTATCATATACTTATGTAAAATTCATAAGCCTGGCTCATGCAGCGTTAGTGCTAAGCCCCAAAAAGCAATTTAGGCGCATTTAGCTTTAATGTTTTAAGGCGCTTAAGGTGCTTTTAGGACTAACCATGAACGCTGCATTAACCTCTCCGGAAGACTATCATTTGAAAGTTTCAAATATCAAAAAGTTCAAATTTGTTTGAAGACTATGAGCCTAAAAGTAAAAATCAACAAGTAAGGGTGTTATATTCAGGCGAGCCTGACAATAAAATACCCGATGCAGACACATATGTTCAAATAATTTTTTATATCAAGAGGTGTTTAAGGCCATAAGGGGCCCCATATGCCGACTTTTTCAATTTTTTTTTACTTGTAATCGGCGGCTTAAATATACGCTCAAATTCTAAGTTTCTTAGAAACATTTCGAAAAACTCCGATTTTGGGGCAGTTTTGAGATTTTTGTGACAGACCCTAGTACTGGAGGTACCCATAAAAATGATCCGATCGTGTCCATTCTCGAATTCGTGCTTACTAATGTGTCTGTGAGTACGCATAATGAATTTCATCAAGATAGCTCAACTCCTTCGATAAGAAAACTGTATACAAACAGACGGACAGACAGACGGACAGACAGACGGACTGACAGACGCACATGGCTAAATCGAATCTCCTGGCGACGCTGATCATTTCTATATATATTTTGAGACCTTTCCGAGAATTTTTTATGACTTCTCGAACAGACCCTAGTCCTCGAGGTACCATTAAGTATGGCTTGATTAAGTCCACTCTCGAACTTAGTCTTACTCATCCCAGCGGGAATTTATGTAAGGCCTTAAAACGTGCATGATTTTAAGAACAATTAAACCTGCTGAACACGAATTCGGAGTCATATTTCCTCCTCAGTTTTTTCCCCAAAAGAGTTAATTTTCTAGAATTCATAAAATAAAAAATTCAATATCCCAACTTAAATTTTTTGGTGTGCAGAATAAAAATTTACAGTCGAAACTATGCTATGACTCTTAATTTTCCCTCAACACTGGGGGGTGGCTGATCAGGGTGTTGAAGGGATAGTTCAAGGTAGTTAAAATCCTTAAATAAGACGGAGACTCAAAGCTGAATCCATGACTAGCTGTGCCAAGAGCCACACTGACTAACATCGCATGGCTTCAGGTATAATTCAGATAGAAAGATGAAACGAACGGCCACAGATGGCACTAGTTTCCAGCATTTATTGACGGTTGATCCAAATGCGCTTTTCCTATGGAATTTGGCCTTCTTAGCACGATAAAAGTATTCAAAAAGTTTTTGATTGGAGTCAATTTTTATATTGATTTTTGAAAAAGAAAATTTTTCAAAGCGATTGGGCAGTGTTTTCGAGCAGGACTCGACAGTGCACCATTCGATTTGAACAAATTATCCCTTAAATTAAAAAAAAAAAAAAATTATCCCTAGTTTTAAGATCGAAAATCATGTATTTTGTATACCTTTTCACCTTATAACATATTCATTTTTTCCTTTCATCGGCATCCAAAATATCGATTGAGCAAAAGGATTGTTATGGCATTTCAGTCCGATCGGGTCCATACTCGAACTTGTTTTTTCTCATGTTCCTCTGCATACGCATACCAAATGTCAAGATATCTCAACTCCTTCGATAAGAAAACTGTATACAGACAGACGGACGGATATGGCTAAATCGAATCTCCTGGTGACGAAGATTATTTTTATATACATTTAGTATGGTCTATCTCGACTGATTCTGGGTGTTGCACAGTTAAATAAATATTAATTATTTGTAAACAAGTGTAGTTAATAAAACAAGGAATCAAAAAAATAAACAAAATTTCCCAAAAAATAAAATAAAAATTGAGTATTTTTTTTTTTAGTTCATTTCAGCTTTAGCGAGACTTTTTGGTTGTACTTTTTTAAAAATATCTCTGAGTATTACTTTCCATTGAAAAAATTCATTGAAATGAAACGAAAGCTTTGTGAAATATTAAGAAAAAACTATGCGTTGGAAATTCATAATTAATTGCATATTTTTAGGCTTTTCTAAAGTAAAAATCTATCAGTGACATTTCAAGCTCTTTGTCCAATTTCGAACAGTTGTATACAGCGTTCGGACTAGGGAAATCCCATTTCGTAGTAAAAGACCGACAAAATCGGAGTAGAAATGAAATTTTGAGTAGTAAATTGGAATTTCTTATTTTCGCACCAAAAAAAAATAAGTCAAAAATTTATTTTACTTAGATTTTTTTATTCCTATAAGTCAAGATTTAGATACAGAGACATCTGTATGAAAAACAATTGGTTTGCGAACGAGGGAACACAAAAAAGCCATTCTCATGCAGATCTCATTACATCTAAATCGCAACATAGACAAAATTATTTTGAGTTTGGTGAAGTTACAAAATCGGATTAGATTTCAGATAAAGGGTAGTGGCGGAGTAGATTTCAAAAATTTAAAAAAAACGGAGTAGATCTACTCCGATCGGATGTCCGAACGCTGGTCCGAACGAATTTGATCGACGGTGGTGTAGATATGTTGTAAGTGGGGTAGGCAAATACACATGGGTAGCGAATTTCAAGGGCTTTTATGATTGAAACACTCTGTGTTGAAAGTATATTGCGTTTGTGCGTACGTATGTGAGAATGAGCCTGATCGGACCATTTGAAGCGATACAGTAGAGACTCACAAAAGTATACACTGGCTTAAGTTAAAAATCTTCGAAAGAGTTCACAATCGATCGATTTGGCGGATCGATTTGTTTAAAGGGCGATTTGCGATTTTTTTGTCGCAATGTAAGAGTACTTTAGTTTTTTTAAATTTATTTACATATACTTATTTTGCAAAACTTTTCATATATCTAAAATTCATAAGCCTGGCTCATGCAGCGTTAGTGCTAAGCCCCAAAAAGCAATTTAGGCGCATTTAGCTTTAATGTTTTAAGGCGCTTAAGGTGCTTTTAGGACTAACCATGAACGCTGCATTAAACTCTCCGGAAGACTATCATTTGAAAGTTTCAAATATCAAAAAGTTCAAATTTGTTTGAAGACTATGAGCCTAAAAGTAAAAGTCAACAAGTAAGGGTGTTATATTCAGGCGAGCCTGACAATAAAATACCCGATAGAGACACATATGTTCAAATAATTTTTTATATCAAGAGGTGTTTAAGGCCATAAGGGGCCCCATATGCCGACATTTGTTAAATTTCTTTATGAAAACCGGACCTTTGCCACGCCTCCTTTTTCAATTTTTTTTTACTTGTAATCGGCGGCTTAAATATACGCTCAAAATCTAAGTTTCATAGAAACATTTCGAAAAACTCCGATTTTGGGGCAGTTTTGAGATTTTTGTGACAGACCCTAGTACTGGAGCTACCCTTAAAAATGATCCGCTCAAGAAAATTTTTGGGGAAGATGATAGTGATTGCAAAGGAAACATACATACATGCCAAATTTCGTTCAAGTACTCCGGTTTTAGAGCAGTTTTTGTGATTTTCATAACAGACCCTAGTACTGGAGGTACCCATAAAAATAATCCGATCGTGTCCATTCTCGAATTCGTGCTTACTAATGTGTCTGTGAGTACGCATAACGAATTTCATCAAGATAGCTCAACTCCTTCGATAAACAAACAGACGGACAGACAGACGGAACGGACATGTCTAAATCAAATCTCCTGGTGACGCTGATCATTTCTATATATATTTTGTATGGTATATCTCGACTGGTTCTGGGTGTTACACACAACCACACAAACACACGGAGTGTGTCGGGTATAAAAAAAAGTGTAATGGATAACGGTATTAATAATTTTTGAATGGATTTTTTTCTTTCAATTTAAAACAACTTTACGTCACACGCTCCATTTGACTTTTTCTTTAATAGTTTATAGCATGCTTCTAGGCATATTTAAAATGCATCTTTATCGTAGAATCTTGTTTTACTGGCGGAATTTGCATGTCCAGGGCTTGTCTTGCCAAGTGGGGAAGAACCTTAAGTAAAACCCAAAGAAAAGCTACCTCGGAATGGAGACCGATTTCAAATACACACATGTATCTTTGAATTGAAATTAAAACTCATAAAAAAACATTCATCAAAAATTGAATTGCTCGTATATTTATCAAATATTTCGTTTATTTATCATGCCGAATTGGAAGACGCTTGAGTTTTATTCAAGTTATTATTTCTGATTCTGAAACATCAAATCAGAATGAAGACCAAAAAAAAAAAAAAAATGAAACAAAGCCAAAATGAAACTTGAAAAATTTAATATTTCCGTTCAATCTTATTCGTGAGCATGTGTGTATGTTTGTGTTTGTGTTTGTGCATTTGTGTGTGTCATCTTATGAGTGTAACTGTTTTAATCGCAGAATGGACTTGGGCGATATATGCTAACGCGATGACATTTTCCGTTGGGATGCTTCGAAATGTCTTTGTGTATTCGTATCAATGCTATAAGCATTTAAAATGAGTATATACAATACAGTATATGTTTATAGGCATATGTATGTATGTATATATGTATGTACAATAGAATTTATATATAACTATACATATATATTTTTATATATACACAGTTAATTTTTGTTCCTTCGTATATAGGCGTAATATATGCAGCAGAGAAAGTAGAGGAAGGTCCTTGGACATTTTAAAATATTTGATCGTCGTGCCTTATATACGAAAAATGGCTTTTCACGGCCCGGAGCTGCACTGAGCGTCTTGCGGTTGCAGTTGCATTCATTCAGGTGCATACACAGCGGGGTGGGACGAATGCGGGTGCAGATGCGTTTTTTTTTCTATAATTTTTTTTTTTGCTACTTTGTGTGTTTCATAAGCGTGTCTAAAGAAAAAAATCAAAAAAAAAAAGTAAAAAAAAAAATAAAAAGAAAATTCGTCAATATCGTCAAAATGCAACGAGTCCACTTTTCATTGAGAGAAAAAAGTTAAGCACAACAGGAGTGAGATAGAGCGATGGAAATGGATAAAAAGTGCGAGCGTGCGAGTGGAGCGCGTTAAAAAGGGATAGCAAGAGCAATTGCAGAGCGAGGATAATGGATGATTTTTTGTTTTGCTAATATTGGAGCCGTTGACGAGCGGATATTGCGGATTAAAAAGGTTTTGGGGTTAACGAAGTGAATTACTTGCTAGACTTTGAGATGCCCTCAAAATAGCGGATAAAAGTTGGCGTCCTTAAGAATGTCGAATGATTCGATTGGGATGGTGGCGGATGCGAGAGCGGGAGCGGATGGAGATGTTGTCGTGACCGTTAAACGTTCATTGGTAATCGTTGTCGTTGTCGCTTTCGCTGTCGTCCTTGTCATTTTTGTCACTTTTGAATTCATTGATGCCAAAGCCGATGCGGTGGATTCGAGATCATTTCCGCTTATCGAAGAGGCTTGCGTCTGCTCCATAGCTATATTTCTGATCGATTCCATTGATGTTGTACTCACGGATTTGCTCTCTGTACATGGGTCTACTGCAGCTCTGCCATTCTTAAGATCTTCAGTCTGTTGCTCTTGTTCTTCTTTTATGTCATGAGACACATCAAAGACGACGACGTCCTTCGCCTTCTTTCGTTTTTTTACTTTCTTCTTCGTTGGCGTTATTCCATCGATCGAAGTTATGTTCTCGGTAATTTGTTCTCCCGGAGCTATGCTAGTTCTTGGCGAGAGCATAGATATTGTATCATCATTGGTAATGCTACTTCGGGATCCGCGACGTGAACGTGATTTCCGCTTTGGCGCTTCGCATTCTAATGGCCTGCTACTGCTGCGACGACAGTTATAAGTTTGGCTATCCGAATCGTCCTCATCGAGAAGCTTGCTCTCCAAACTCTCTTTCGACTCTCGATGGGATTTCTTTTTGCTCTTTTTCTTTTTTGGTTTCTCCCCCTTTTCATGTCCGCTCCCTTTGTTTCCGTTGCTAAGTTCCTCCTGAAGATTATTCGTTGCGTTTTCTCTTGGAGTCATTTCATCGAAGTCGACATATTCTTCGCTCATGAAAGTATCTCTATCTGGACTCCGGGTGTATAGAGTTATGCTCTCACCTCCTAAACTGAACTTTCGACTATCCTTGTAGCCTTCGAATTCTCCAGCAATTTCGTTACCTTCATATAAATCTCGATCGGGCGACAGACTGTCGAGATTAACGCTGGAGTCCCCATTCTGTGTCTGCATATCCCTATTATCCTCATCGTCTAATTTGAAATTCTTCCTCCAATTATATTCTCTTTTCGGCTTATAATCCATATCGACTTCATTTTTATCCAACGTATTACTACTCTTCGATTGCGGTCCATATCCATATCGGGATCGCAAACGTGTGGATTGCCTTGATGCCGTGCTTGCATCCCCCAGATATCTTATCTCGGTATCGATTTTTTCAGTATCGGCAAAACTCACCGACAATTTTCGTCCTCCTTCCCCACGTTCCAGTTTTCTGGTCTTTGCCCAGAGTTCATAATTATCTTTATCGCTAGATTCTTCGTTTTTCTTTTGGGATGTGTCATTCTGGTTTTCGGGTTTGCGTTCGTAGTTTCTCTGCATTTCCAATAAAATTCTATCGAACTCCCTCAGGATTCCCGACTGCTTTCGATTCTTAATGGCCTCGTCGTAAATTTGATCGATCTCGATTTCAAATGATTCTGAGTCCGCTCCACCAATTGCACCCTCCTCGCCCACATTCAAATCGACATTTTCTTCTACATTAACCTCATCTTCGTTGTCGTTCAGAATGTGCTCTAGACCATCTGCTGCCTGCCAATCGGTAGCACCGCGATTCGCATAGTGATCCATTGCCCTTTCGGCTTCTTCACATTCGGACTGCTCGTGGTGCGACTCATCGGTTGGGCCGCGTTCATTATAATCGCATATATCCGTATCGATTTCGTCATCGACTTCTACGACCGTTTGTCTTTCGTCTTCACTATTCTCCGTTTCCTCATCGTCATGGTAAATATCCATGCCTCCGTCAATCTCTTCACCAACCGCACCATTTTCACCAATGTCATCCTGACTTGGTACTAAGTTATCACCACTTGAGCTGTAAAGTTCTTCATGTATCCATGTGCGTGTCCCATCCAAGGATCGAACTTCTATTTGGGATATCAAAATGAAGTCATCCGTTGGATATTCCTCAACTTGTTGTTCCTGATTGAGGGAAAACCGGCGGTAATGATGATATTCCTCGGGTTCAATATCAAAATCATGATTTGCGTCTCTAAATTTTACAGCCATCATATCAGGCATATGAATCACTGCCGAATCAGATGCTCTACGATCGTCCAGAAAGTCAGCGTTAAGATGCCGTGAAAAATTCTGAAAACTCTCAGGAGGTGCTATTGAAAGCCTGTCCAATACTGCATCCTGATATTCTCGTTTCGCTGCTTCGATTTCGATTGCGATCAGGTCTTCATTATTATGTTCATCAGTTGGTGAGCGGCTACAGCTTCTAGATCGTCGAAATCCTGCCATCTCCCGACGCATGTCTTCATGCAGCTCAGTGCCTTCAAATGATTTCTCCGTTTTTGGTCGCGCTCCATGCTTATTGCTATCTTGGGCTTCGCTCGAGCTACTTTTAATGAGTTCTTTCAGTATTTCATCTTGAATTTTTCTTCTGTCAGCAGCGGTCTGCTTTGCTTTCCCTATCGCATTTTCTGAGTCATGACTTTCCAGCGAAGGCGAAGGGCTTCTTGACCGCCGGAAATGGGCTGCCTCACGCCTCAGTTGTTCGTATTCACTTCCCATCTCCGTCGACTCACCCACGTAAGTCGAACGCTTAAAGCCGCTTGAAATCATTTCTGATTTTATACGTTCTACATCCTTGCATTCTTCGGATATCGTACGACTGTAATCGGGAGTAGTCGGTATTCCGGATTGTTGTTTTGCGAGATAGTTTTTAACTGGAAGATCTGGTAGCACATCAGTTTCTTCGATTTCCGAGTCTCTATCCGAATTCTGATAAATAGCCGTTGGTGTGAAGATCCTAAGTTCTGTTTCTTCGTGTGCGGTTTTTAATTTCTGAAGCGCTTCTTTATCCAGATGGCGCTGTTTTTCGGCCAAACTACTCTCGATCTCTCTGTTTCTTTTTCTAATGTACGATTGTTTGATGATTCCAAATTGAGCATTCTGTGGAAGTTCGAATCGATCGCGTTCGGCGATTGGGATCGTGATGGCGAACGTGATCGCTCGCCTCGCTCGAGAGGAGCTTCTTCAGAAGTTTCTTCAATTTCGTACACATATTCTACGATTAGACGAGGATTCTGTGGACTAAATGCACTTCTTCTCAAATGATCTGCCAGCTGATCGTTTCGTTCGATTAATATTTCCCGTCTATGATTGATGCTTCCACTCAAATTGGCGGCAGACGGAAGTCTCATGGGAGATTTCGATCTTGATCTTGATTGTTCAACTCGCAAAGCTGCCACCAAGGATGCGACATCCTCTTGACTACTATCGTCGTCATCTTCATTGTCAGACTGGTCTTCTACATGTTCTACGGTTATTTTGGGCGAACTTTCACAGTTCATATCAATATTCGTAGAAAACTTTTCGAAAAGCTCATCATTCTGCTGTATAAGCCTGCTTCGTCGATTCTCCAAGCTGCGTTCTAAATTTTCAGTCGTTGGCAAGGGTGAACGGGATCTGGAGCGCCTTCTATCTATATTTAAATTATATTCCGGCTTAAGGCCCTCTTGTTTCGTATCAATGTCTTCGGCAAGCTTTTCGAAAAGCTCATCATTCTGCTGTATAAGCCTGCTTCGTCGATTCTCCAAGCTGCGTTCTAAATTTTCAGTCGTTGGCAAGGGTGAACGGGATCTGGAGCGCCTTCTATCTATATTTAAATTATATTCCGGCTTAAGGCCCTCTTGTTTCGTATCAATGTCTTCGGCAAGCTTTTCGAAAAGCTCATCATTCTGCTGTATAAGCCTGCTTCGTCGATTCTCCAAGCTGCGTTCTAAATTTTCAGTCGTTGGCAAGGGTGAACGGGATCTGGAGCGCCTTCTATCTATATTTAAATTATATTCCGGCTTAAGGCCCTTTGTTTCGTATCAATGTCTTCGGCAAGCTTTTCGAAAAGCTCATCATTCTGCTGTATAAGCCTGCTTCGTCGATTCTCCAAGCTGCGTTCTAAATTTTCAGTCGTTGGCAAGGGTGAACGGGATCTGGAGCGCCTTCTATCTATCATTTTATTATCATTCGGCTTAGGCATTTTGTTTCGGATCAATGTTTTCGGCAGAGACTTTTGAAAAGCTTCTTCTTCTGCCTCGTATAGCTGTTCTTTCGTTTCAAGCTGCGTTGCTAATTCAGCCGTGGAAAGGTGAACGGATCTGGATATCTGATTTGTTGCTTCCTTGCGGAGCTTTTGGATCAGATCGTTCATTTCATTTGATGCAAATTCAGTTTCTTCGTCGAAATTTTCTCTTTCCGGCTGCGATTGCTATCAACGATTTCTGGAATAAGATTACTTGTGAATCCGATGTTGTCTTTCTTGCGGGCGTTATCAGATCTGTTCAGTATTCAGTCGCTGTGCTCTGTCGGACACGTACGATTTGACTGGATCTATGGCGATTCTCGTGAATAGATAATCTTGTAATAAATTGACGATACTTTTCGGTTTTCGTTTCATCCTGTCTACTTACCACGTTTTGTACTGGATCATCATCGGGATAGCTCGATGAGAGAATTCTTAATGAAGACATTTTCGGTTCTACTCAAAGATTAAGCGGACATGAAGCTCCGAAGACAAGTATGGCATGAAAGCGAAAGGGAGCATTCGGGAGTTGGTGAGACTGCGGCGAGGGATTCGGATTTGTCAGAAGCCGGTAAAATCAAAGAAGTCCTAAAACTCATGTCACTACCCTCATGATCAGGCCGTGTTCGTCACGCCACGGTGCTTGGTCATTCCTTGTCGAATTAACTGTTATTTTCGGTGTCGTCGGAGACTCCAATGAATCTCGAACATTCGTTACGGCTTTTGTGGGTCTCTCCTCTGTCTCCTTCCAACGTTCTTCGTATTGGTCCATTTCATCGATACGAGGACTACGTCTGAGCCGAGGTGAAGCCGACGCTTGCGCTGGAGATGAAGACACCTCCGTTTCCTGAGAGGATTTAAGCTAAATAAGCATTTAAAGCGTGAACGAGCAGCCAACGATCAATATATAAAGCGAAATGGAGTAAAGCGTTTTAAGTTAGAAAAGCAAAACAATTGATCTTATAAAGAAAGTGGTTCTTAAGGGATGGGTCTCTAATTCCAACTTACATTGGTGTCTTTACTTTTTTCCGCCTCAGTATCGGCTTTAGTTCCATCATTTGCTAACGCATCACGTACCTAAGCAATTAGAGGATGAGAAATGGTGATCCATAGACGGCGAATGGAACTTCATGCTTACCTCTTGCTCTTTATCCTTCTCGTTTAGCTCTTTAGAGTGATTTGAGTGAAGTTCCGTTATGGCTTGTTCATTTTGCTGATCAGTGGCATCTTCGAACGATGAAGATTTTGCTTGGTTTTCTCCACCTAAAGTCGTGAAGTCCAACTCGATTTCCTCTTCATCGATGGACATTGCCTTTTCCCGTCGCCAGAATTCTGTATTCTTATAGTGTTCCGGTACAACCTCGCCCCACGGATTCGAGCCCTCTTCCCCCAACATTTCTAATGATGTACGAAGGTTAGTGTCTTCATTGGCTTTTGCATCTTGCATTGGACTACGTTTATGCCGTCTATGATGGTGACTCTTCACTTTCAGATTCGGTTCGCTCGTATATTTTATTGGAGTGAAGTCGTTTTTATCGCCTTCTCGTATGCTCTTCGATTCCTCTTCTTCCAATGATGTGAACATTTTGAGTTCTTCATCTCGCGATGCACGCGAATCCCTTGAAGAGTTCGAACTACCGCTGGAGCGGCGCTTTTTAAAGGCACGTCTTCGGCCAGAGCCATCTTCGCGCGTTAGTGGATGAACTTTGAGGCCGTCCAATGACCGTAAGTAGTCTTCGGTGTATTCAACGGAGGGTGTATTATCCTCACCATCCGGATCCTGACGTTCATGTTGAGGAACAGCTATTTTTGATGCGTTCTCGGTCCGGTCGTCATTTCGTCCGATGGTTGTGTACTGAACGAAGAATGTTTGCTGGAATGCGGCTCGTTCGAGGATGCATCATCGGAGATACTTGGGAACAGCAAAGGTTTTGACGATAACGTAAACGATTCATTACTTCCCTGGCCGAATTGGGTTTTAACGGTTTGTGGCGCCGAAGCATCTAAACGTTTGGCGGAACGCTTAACGATCGGCTCTTCGACAATTGGAATATTACTCGCTTCCAATATTTTCTGTTGCAACTGAACCATTTTCTCTTCGGCTTCAAGAAATTTTCTTGCATTTTCTTCAATTAATTTTTGTTTCTCTTCACGTGCTCGTTCGGCGTCTAGGAATTTCTCAGACGCACTTCCCTGTGCGTGCTTTTCACGTTCCTCTTTATCTTTTTCTTCCCATTCCCGTTGTTTTTCGGCTGCAAAAAGCTTCTCTTCTTGTTCTCTTTTTAATCGCAATGCTTCATTTTCTTTCTCTTTTGCTTGCTGATCGGCTTCCCGTTGTTTTTCCGCTTCTAAAAGTTTCCTATAATTCTCTGCCTCTTCAGAGGCAGCTTTCGCCTTCTCCTCCTGCTCTTTCCTTTTACGTTCTTCTTCAGCTTCAGCTTCTGCTTCTGCTTTCGCTTTGGCTTTGGCTTTCGCTTCAGATTCGGCTTTGGCATCCGCTGCAGTCTTTGCACGCTGGCGAGCGAGTTCTGCTTCGGCTGCTTCAAGTTGTTTTCGTGTTTCCTCCTCAATTTTACGGTGCGCGGCGAGTTCTGCTTCAATTTCGGCCCTTCGCTTCTCTTTCGAGTCTTTGGCATTGATTTCCGCTTTCAGACGATCGATTTCCGCTTGATTCGGATCGATGCGATAGCCATCGGTGTAAGGCACACCATCCTGCATAACATTCGTACCGGATTGCTTTTCCTTTTCCTTAGCATCGGCTATTTTCCGTTGCAGCTTCTCTTTGAGCTCTTTCAAGCTCTCGTCGTTGAATTCTCTGCACGGTGGATGCTTCCCGGTGAGATGGCACCATTGGCGAAGCACGAAAAAGAATTCCAAAGCACCAAAGTAGCTGACAACCAGCGAAAATATCAATTCACCCAAATCAGCAGCAATGTCATCCATGGCGAATGGCAACTTGCATAATCAGCGCAGCGGCGCCACTAAATCAATCAATCAGCCGAAATAATTAAACGAAGTCGTCGCAAAACAAAACGGTTCGATTCGATCGGATCGGATCGGATCGATTACTGTCAGCGTGATATAACCGTGAGAGGGTGGCCGATACGTGTGTTAGAATGTGCGCAGTTGGACCCAAGCGATTCGTGAGAAGGCGCTGAACCCCGGCAATATGTGAGCCAAGAATTCGGAATTTCGAGTTAAAAACGCGCCAATTCAGCCGAGCCAAATCGAATTGAATCTGATCAGCGGCGGCGACGGTCACAGCGGCGGCACTTCGGAAGGCTGGCGACTTCGTTGATTGTGTAACGCGACAAAACTCGCTGGACGGAATTTTTTTTTTTTTTTTTGCACTTTTCTCCAAAAAAAAAAAAAATGTTTCTCTGGGATTTATTTACTTTTCTTTGCACACACGAATTATTGTTTTTATTTCGTTTTTTTTTTTTTCTTTTTCTTTTCGCTACAACTTTTCCAGGGAATTCTTTTCGTTGACGTTACCGTTGGCCTCTTGTTGTTTAGTTGCTGAACGACGATACTCCGCCGTAATTGGGATCGTTCGTTGGAATGAATGCTTTAGACTAATTGATCGATTTGCGACTAATTAAAAGGAATTTGCCGCGTGAGAGTTTCGTCTAATCGATTTGAAATTGGCCAATAAGAAATATACAAATAACAAAAGAGAAAATCTACAAAGAAAAAAATCAGAAGAAGAAGAAGAAGAAGCAGGAGAAAAAACGAAGAAGACGACAACAAAAGAATTGAAAAAGAATCGAGTGAAGGCGACAGCATGAACAAGGACGCGACTGATAGTTCGAATTTGATTGTGATTTCGATTTGTTTTCGTAAATTTTCTCTTATTTTCGATGAATTTCCTGATGACGAGTTGCACGCTTTCCACCAAAATACAGCGCGCGTCCTAGTGCTGTCGCTGTTGCTTCTGTTTTTGTTTTGTGTGAGTTTTGTACGAAAATAAATTCTTGCCGCACTTCTTCTCATGCGCTCACTTCTTGCCCGCCATGCTTGCCGTTGGCTAGCTGCAGTTCTATTCAGCTATTTTCATCGTCTTCTTCATCGCGTTCCAAGTGCTTTTATCATTTCAGCGGGTATCATCTTCATCATCGCGATAACATCATCATCATCATCATCGTCATCATACACATCGCTGGGAAATCGGCTTCAGGTTCGGTTCGTTTCGTTTCGGTCGGGCTCGGTTTGTTTATTGCTCAGAGGCACAGCTGACCGACAAACTGACCCTCAACACGCAAAAATGAACGGGACGGACTTTATCATTCGGACGGCCATAAGAATGAACTAAGAACGAGGCGGACAAGTGGACAGTTCACGCGAATGGCTTATGGTGTATGCATTTGTAAGCATGTTGGTATGTCTGCATTTCTGCATCATCAAACTTAAAATAAGCACAAGGCGAATTCATTTCGAGAAAATGAAATAAAAATAAATAATAAAAAAAAAATGGGGGGAAATTTGACGAATTTACAAATGCCGAGACACAATTATTCTCAAGAGTCCAACAAGAACTCCCTCAAACGTAAAATTCTTATTGCATGCCAAATAAGAATGAAGTTGTCGATTTTATCGCATGAGAGAAAAAAGTATAAAATTACGCCTAAGGCCATTGGAGACTGAATAAGGGGAAAGGGAAATGTATACTAGTAACTACAGTAATCCCAATATAATATAATATCCGGCTTGACAGTGTAAACAATATTCCTGGATGATTGCTATATGTATGTATGTATATCGCACACTAATCACTAAACCGGCACAATTCAAATTTGTAGGAAAAGAACATTTGGAAATTTTACATTGAGATTTATTGATTCTCCAGTTAATTAAGAATAATATAAATTAAGAAAAGAAATTGATTTTACAGGCGTCGAGAGTTCTTTTGATCTTTTATTCTATACACTATCATATTGAGGTAATTTCTCAAACTATCCTCGTAATAAAATGATCGCGAAACAATGCAATGTCGCATTTTTTATTTATTTTTTTTTTTTATCGTTCGTTTGGCCTACATTTGAACATGAGATCACAGGCGTGAAAGTCAAGTCAAGTGAAATGCAACATAAAATTTGATAGTGAAATAGAATTTTTTGCGTTCATTGCCATGAGATTCTCATTCGTAAATATGCATATATACACAACTAATATTGAAATGACAACAAAATAAACATTATCCATTCGTATCTACACATATATTCCCATTTGATAAATGATCAACAGAAAATGAAACCATTTTTATGCATTTCGTTTATCTAACATAGTGTATTGGTGAACGTTATTAACGACGTTTCCAATTCTTTATATGGGAATTATTGATATTGAATCTAAAATCAGCTGTCGTTTATAGAAACTATCGGACCAAAATTTCGTCAGCGATCACCGTTTATGAATGTCAAATTCGGTCTTATGATTGAGAAATGAAAAAGTTCAATCTGTGGCATTAGAAATGAAGAATTCATTCGAAAACGCCAATATATTCCGATGATATATTGTTGATGAACTAATCTTGTAAATAGATTGATAGATGTCGTTTGTACTTTGCGACGTAATCAGCTATTTCTCTTTTAAGGGACCGTTATATGGCTTCGCCTAAAGCTAAATAACGACATTCAATAGTACTTTGGTTATTTCGCTACTGAAGATACGTAATTAAATATGATTACATTGCAAATCATTAAAACAGATTCCTTCGATTTTACACACTTCACACAGACATTGCATGCCACCCCGACTGCAGGACTGGGTTTTTTTCTACCCACTTCGCTGTTAAAGGGTTAAATTAAAGGGTTAAAGGTGAATTATTTTTTTTTTGCAAAGTGTGTCAATAAAAACACTTCTTCGTTCCGATTAGATGAAAAATCGTAAAAAAGAAATCGGTCAATTTTTGGTTGTGTGTAAAAAGGGACTTATGAGGGACATTCAGAAAAAATTTCGATTGTTTTAAAAATGTTTTGAACATTGCAAATTTGGCTCGTGAACAACCCCTCTAAACATGACTCTATATGACCCCAAAATATTTTTAAAGTAGTCTGATCTCTTCTCTACCTACACATTAAAACCAATTTAAGATACCTTTCACCTACCTCAAGCTAGGATTTCCTATTTATAAGTGGCTTCGAATTTAGGGTATGTTAAAAATTCCCAATGGGGTGTTGAGGAAATATGAAGGGTCGTAGCGTAATTTCGACTGCATATTCTTGCTCAGCGTACCCGAAAACGTATTCCGGGGGGACACGTATTTCGATTTCTTACATATCTATTGGAGAGAATTCAACTTTTTAGGGTGGTTTGATAAGGGATGCGACTTCAAGTTCTTCTTCAGGACACCAAAAAATGTAAGTTCGGCTACTCAATTCTTCCTTTATGGCTATAGAAAATTAAGGTACATAAGGTACGGTATGTCAACCTTCTGTAACAGGACTTTTTTTTTTTTTTTTTTGGTTTGCCGGTGTTATTTAACAGCTATGAATCAGAGCTTTGTTTGAGAAAAAGAAAATGGAATTTTAGAATTTTTCATTAGTGATATTTCACACAGTAAGTTTTTTCGAAGTAGTTGACCGGTTATAATTATTCTTTATTTAAATTAAAAAAAATTGCAAAAAATTCTTAAAGGTTTGTTATAGACAAGGCTCGGATTTTCTTGATATTAATTAATTTAAAGCATACCTTATGGAGTACAAATTTTGTTCAACTCACATAAAGTTAAGATTCAAATAAATTTTTAACTTCAAATGCATTTTTTTTAATTTTAAAAGCGGTTTGAAGTTCAACTTCGCTAAACTTATTCGCAAAATGTTGGTAAGAAAAATTTTTGCCCCAAAAATAGCTTTAAACTTATAAAAGTCAAGAAAATCCGAGCTCTGGTTATAGATAAAGGCCAGAAATTTAAAAATGGTAAAAAACGCACAAGTTTTTAGATTTTGTGCAATTTGTAACTGCTAGATGGAATTTTTGCGGATCAGTTAGTACCACAATATTTTTTTTTTTTTTTTTTTTTTTTTTTTTTTTTTTTTTGAGTGCAGGGCTACAAATTCGTCATAGATAGGGAAGAGAAATAATAAACGATTATAAGATAGAGACAAAGAAAGTGCGTAATTAATTATCGCTTCCTTTTGAATCGATTTAAAAACGAAATTTCGACAATCCGAGTAAACAAAATATAGGGATTAGTTGTTTTACCCACCGAACACTTTCAGAAACTCAGTCGAATTTTGGATACATTTTATGTGTTGCACAGTGTAATTTGTTAGCGATACTTTCCTATGCACTTGGTTTTTTTAATTCTATCGAGTTATGAATATTATCAAATGACAAAAACAAGGTAAGTACATACATATAAAAAAAAAGTATCGAGCATGAATAACTAAATTACCGATAGTGGTGTGAAAACGACGAATATTTATTTATTTGGGGGAAAACTTTTCAAAAAGCAAAACGGGAGTCGAAAGATAGTTTTTTTTTTTGTTGCTTATGATAAAAAAAAATTTTTTTTAATAACCATTACAATATCGTTTAATTTAATAGCATTTATCTTATTTCCTTCTTCTGAAAGTAAAACGATTTATTTTGCCAAAAAAAATGTCCGTCAATCACTTTTGACATTTGGCGTTCATTCGTAGTTTTTCTTTTATCTGTTCACCAAATGAACATTTAGCGAAAATTACATATACATATGTATGTATGTGTGTATATACATATTCTTATACGCAGCGTAAGCAGGTATTTTAGTTTTGTGCGGATCTTGTAACAGCTAGAACTAAGCTCCGTAAATATAGACATATACATATATAAGCATGTATTCTTGATCATTATCGAAGATTAAATCGATTTAGACATGTCCGTCTGTGGTCGGATCTCCTTCCAAACGGGTTGACCAATCAAGTAAAAAAGTTAGCACGCAGGCATGTTTGGCCCTGATGATAATCCTAAGTGAAAATGGGCGATATACGCCCACTTCCACGCCCAAAAATGAAGATTTTTTCCGTATCCTCCGAGGCAAAAGGCGTACAAGCTACAAATTCGAAGCACCAAGACGAATAAAAGTATGGGAGAAAATGTGTGTGGCTCGCTCACTGCCACGCCCACAGAGCTTTTTAATATCCAAATATTGATGAATGATATGACCAACACGTTCCTTTGATATCTTTAAGGCCTCTGCTATCTCGATCAACTTCATTTTACGGTCATTCAAAATCATTTTGTGAATTTTTTTTGACGTTTTTCGTCGGTAACCACCTCTTTCGGGCGTCCACTGCGTTCACCGTCCTCCGTGCTCATTTCACCACGCTTGAATTTTGCATACCAATCAATTATTGTTGATTTTCCTGGGGCAGAGTCCGGAAACTCATTATCAAGCCAAGTTTTTGCTTCCACTGTATTTTTTTCCCTTCAGAAAACAGTATTTTATCAAAACACGAAATTCCTTTTTTTTCCATTTTTTTCACAATAACAAAAGTTGCTTCACAAAAGACGCTCTATCTCACAAACTAATTGACTTACAGATGTCAAATTTTGACACGAATCTTTGAAGGTTGCCACTATATAAAAATAATATGCATTTAATACTAGCGACGCCATCTATGTGTCAGACCGGGGACTTATCAGCCAACCTGTTATGTATGTATTTTAACGCGTTTCAATTCTTTATATGGGAATCATATAGAACTATAGCTGCAACTTCGCCCAAATTTTGGCGCGTTATGGCATGATTTGGTGAAAAAGTTCAACTGTGGTGAACCACGCCATAAGCCGAGTGTTGTGGTGAACCACGTAATAGAAAGTGTGGTGTACCACGTAATAGCTTTTGGCCGAAGTTGCAGCTATAGTTCTATATGATGGGAATGAATTGATTAATTGAATCTAAAAAGAATCAGCTGTGTTTGATATTGATAAAAATCTATTGCGGATACCAAAATTACCCGATTCTTAGTCGATACTACACTGTATTAAATAGAATGTCACACATTCGGTCTTCAATGCATTGTAGAAATGAAAAAGCCTTAATTCAAATTAACCATTTGAAAGCATGTACGAAATGAAGAATTCATTTTCGTAGAATTAATTATGATTTTTTATTTCCTGATTTCAATCAGAGCATAGCTTTTAATTCCGATTACGATTAGAGTAATCAATTAGTTTACATTTTCAAAAGAATTATAATGATAACATAATCCTTATGTGAGAAATATCTGATTGATAACTGATTATGATTACAAGCAGGGTTGGGCATTTTGAACTACCACTAAATTGCACTACCATTAACTCTTTAGTGGTAATGAACAAACGAGTTTCACTATCACTAAACGAATAGTGAAAATTAAAAAAGTTTCACTATCACTAAACGTTTAGTGAAAATGAAATAAACATACACTGTCACGATGCCTTCAGTGCTAGTGAAATGAAATTGCACTATCACTAAACGTTTAGTGCTAGTGAAAAAATACTGGTTTTTGAGGAAGTAAAATGCATTACAATTTTGTTTCAATTAATCTTTATTTGCCTTATTTAAAACCAACATTTCGAAATTGGAATCGCTGAGATTTTGCCTCGAAGACCGATTTACGATTCCAGCGAAAGAAAAGAGCCTTTCTACTGGCGCAGATGAAAGAAGCGGCGTGTTGTATTTCAAAAATACTTTTTTAACTACAGGAAACCTATGCAATGATTCAATACTCCTGTCATCATCAGCAAGGTATAAAATTGTTTCAGTCGCCGAGGTTCGATTCCCGGCACAGGCGAAACGGAGTGTAATGTTCCAAGCCTAGCACTGGTTTTTAAAAAAATCGCATGTTAGGGGCACACTACATAAAAAGACAAACACTCACACAAACACAAGAAAACCCCTCGTGGTATCACAATGGGCCAATTAACGGCCTAAGTGGCAGCCACTTCAACCTACCTACCTAAGGCTAAAAAGGATTAGTTGAAGCAAAATTGTAATGCATTTTACTTCCTCAAAAACCAGTATTTTTTCACTAGCACTAAACGTTTAGTGATAGTGCAATTTCATTTCACTAGCACTGAAGGCATCGTGACAGTGTATTTTTATTTCATTTTCACTAAACGTTTAGTGATAGTGAAACTTTTTTAATTTTCACTATACGTTTAGTGATAGTGAAACTTTATTTAATTTTCACTATTCGTTTAGTGATAGTGAAACTCGTTTGTTCATTACCACTAAAGAGTTAATGGTAGTGAAATGCTTATTGCATTTATTATTTAGTGCATTATGCCCAACCCTGATTACAAGTAATCAAATTTGTAATCATAATTACTTGCGACTATGAAAAGTAATCAGAAATAATCGAAAGATAACAAATAAATAATCAGACTACTTTTGAAGATTGTTTTTTTTTTTTTTTTTTAGAATTTTTTCCATTATATGGGCTCTACGCTCTAAAGCAGCAAGTAAATTTCTTATACCAAGCACATGTAGAAAAAACAAAGAAGTACTTTGGCTTACTTTCGCTACTTGAACGCATACGCTAATTACAAGTAATCGGACTTACAGGGTTGCATTTAACTCATTAACGACTGACCCTAGATTCCGTTGTCCGATTTTTACAACACTTCACACAGACATTGGTGTTTATATTGACAAAAAAAAAATTTTTTTCCCCTGCCACCCCTGAGCCTGCAGGACATGGGTTTTTTTCTACCCACTTCGCTGTTAAAGGGTTAAATAAGAGGGTTAAAGGGTGAATTATTTTTTTTTGCAAAGTGTGTCAATAAAAACACTTCTTCGTTCCGATTAGATGAAAAATCGTAAAAAAGAAATCGGTCAATTGTTGTTGTGTGTAAAAAGGGACTTATGAGGGACATTCCAGAAAAAATTTCGATTGTTTTAAAAATTTTTGAACATTGCAAATTTGGCTCGTCAACAACCTCTCTAAACATGACTCTATATGACAACAAAATCATCAGGGGTGTTGAGGAATATGAAGGGTCGTAGCGTAATTTCGACTGCATATTCTTGCTCAGCGTACCCGAAAACGTATTCCGGGGGGACACGTATTTCGATTGCTTACATATCTATTGGAGAGAATTCAACTTTTTAGGGTGGTTTGATAAGGAATGCGACTTCAAGTTCTTCTTCAGGACACCAAAAAATGTAAGTTCGGCTACTTAATTCTTCTTTTATGGCTATAGAAAATTAAGGTACATAAGGTACGGTATGTCAACCTTCTGTAACAGGACTTTTTTTTTTTTTTTTTTTTTGGTTTGCCGGTGTTACAGCTATAAATCAGAGCTTTGTTTGAGAAATCATTAAAAAGAAAATGGAATTTTAGAATTTTTCATTAGTGATATTTCACACAGTAAGTTTTTTCGAAGAAGTTGACCGGTTATAATTATTCTTTATTTAAATAAAACAAAATTGCAAAAAATTCTTAAAGGTTTGTTATAGACAAGGCTCGGATTTTCTTGATTTTAATTAATTTAAAGCATACCTTATGGAGTACAAATTTTGTTCAACTCACATAAAGTTAAGATTCAAATAAATTTTTAACTTCAATATGCAGTTTTTTGAGTTTATAAAAGCGGTTTGAAGTTCAACTTCGCTAAACTTATTCGCAAAATGTTGGTAAGAAAAATTTTTGCCCCATAAAATATGCTTTAAAGTTATAAAAGTCAAGAAAATCCTAGCTCTGGTTATAGAAAATGGCCAAAAATGTTAAAAAGAGGTGAAAAAATCGTACAAATTTTTAGAATTTGTGCAATTTGTAGCTGCTAGATGGAATTTTTGCGAATCAGTTAGTACCACAATAGTTTTTTTTTTTTTTTTTAGTGCAGGGCTACAAATTCGTCATAGATAGGGAAGAGAAATAATGAACGCATTATAAGATAGAGACATAACAAAGTGCGCAACTTAATTATCGGCTTCCGTTTTTGAGATCGATTTAAAAACGAAAATTTCGACAATCCGAGTAAACAAAATATAGGGATTAGTTGTTTTACCCACCGAACACTTTCAGGAACTGCAGTCGAATTTTGGTATACATTTTATGTGTTGCACAGTGTAATTTGTTAGTCGATACTTCTTCCATATGCACTTGGTTTTTTTAATTCTATCGAGTTATGAATATTATCAAATGACAAAAACAAGGTACATACATATAAAAAAAAGTATCGAGCAATGAATAACTAAATTACCGATAGTGGTGTGAAAACGACGAATATTTATTTATTTGGGGGAAAACTTTTCAAAACAGCGAAAACGGGAGTCGAAAGATGTTTTTTTTTTTTTTTGTTGTTTATGATTTAAAAAAAAATTTTTTTTTTAATAATCCATTACAATATCGTTTAATTTAATAGAATTTATTCTTATTTCCTTCTTCTGAAAGTAAAACGGTTTATTTTGCCAAAAAAATGTCCGTCAATCACTTTTGACATTTGGCGTTCATTCGTAGTTTTTCTTTTATCTGTTCAATCAAATGAACATTTGAGCGAAAATTACATATACATATGTATGTATGTGTGTATATACATACTTCTTATACGCAGCGTAAGCAGGTATATTAGTTTTGTGCGGATCTTGTAACAACTAGAACTAAGCTCCGTAAATATAGACATATACATATGGGGCATTTCACGTCAAGTGTACCGCTCAAAAAACTTCATACCTGGGATTTCGATGAAACTTGGTGGAAATGTTGCGCTATGAGAGTACATGAATTGTGAAAAGGAGGGGAAATATTGACCGGGTGCCTAGATACAGGGTGTTAAACTTTCGGTCCTTTTTGTATTCAAAAATTTCTACGTCTCGCAAATTGGCAAATGAAAAAAATTTGATAAAGGATTTTTATAGATTTTGTCTGTTTTCCGAAAAAAAATATTACGATTCCAGAAATTATTATTGATGCAAAAAAAATGGTTTTTAATTTTATACAATTTTTCGCCGTAATGCGAATTTCCTTTGAAGTAAAATTTATTTGAAAAAATATTCGTCAATCACTTTTGACATTGCTTCATCGATTTTTCTTTATCTGAACCAAATGAACATAGCGAATTAAATACAATGTTGTATGTGGATTCATCTTCTTATACCAGCGTAACGATCATTATTTGTGAGGTAGTAACCAGCTAGAACAGCTCCTAAGATAGACATATACAGTATATAAGCATGTATTCTTGATAATTATCGAAGATTAAATCGATTTAGACATGTCCGTCTGTGGTCGGATCTCCTTCCAAACGGCTTGACTAATCAAGTAAAGAAGTTAGCACGCAGGCATGTTTGGCCCTGATGATAATCCTAAGTGAAAATGGGCGATATACGCCCACTTCCACGCCCAAAAATGAAGATTTTTTCCGTATCCTCCGAGGCAAAAGGCGTACAAGCTACAAATTCGAAGCACCAAGACGAATAAAAGTATGGGAGAAAATGTGTGTGGCTCGCTCACTGCCACGCCCACAAATGAAGATTTTTTCTTAATTCCGTACGGAAAGGCAAAACATAGTGCATCAATATTTTCGGGACGCTAGGCATTTATATGAAAGTCGGCCTTGACCGACCTTAGCTTTCTTAGATACTTGTTTTCAATTTATTTATGTGCGTTAATTTTTGGTTTTTATTTTCATCGCAACATTTCAATAGATCGTAAATATTTTGCAATTTTTAAATTATTTCCTAGTGGTCAATGATGAAAGAAACTATGGCACTGTCATTCAGGAAAAGTCTATTGAATCGGCTGATTATATTATTAAACGTACACAGTCAGTTCAATTTAACTTGATATTACAATATAATCCAGATATAACGACCCTACAAAGACCGGCGAAACTTGGACGTCTTAACCGGACGACGCACAAAACGGTTTGGAACGGAGATTCTGCACTTTACATATTTATTTTTGTGTGTGAATTTTCCGCAACTTCTTTGTATTTATATTAAAAGCAGAGTTGTTAATTCAACTTACTCTCACTTTTGGACGGCAAATTGATTATCTAAGATTTTTTTTTTTTTTTCGATCAATTTCAAAACGATTTTACACTTAAGATTCTCACAAATTCTCGTCTATACAATTCAGAACATTTTGTATACTTTTGCCTTGTGCTGGCACCCCTAGCGGTATGAAATCGTTTGGCAAAATAAATTTTGAACGCAACGTAACCAATGGGACTGTCCTCCTGACGTCCTGTTGCGACTTTATTAATGAAAGTGCTAGAGTAAAGCACCAACACAAGCACAAAAAGAAAATACACACAAATATATATATATACCCAAGCCCACACCCGCAAAATTTATGAATGAGCCATACCCAGTTCCATTATATCAAGCAGTTTTAATTGGAGTACATAAAATCCCGTTGTTGGTGATTTAAAAAAAAAAAATTAGCTTTTTCCCATCCACCTTTGCGGTCTAAAGGGCATGAAAAATAAAAGAGAAGGATAATACGAAGAAAAACACGCAAAAAGGGAATCGAATACGTTGGGGATTTCTTGAAACTTGTGTGCTAAACGGGAGAGAATGTATCGTTGCGAATGAAAAAAAAAAAAAAAAAAATGGTGGGAGGAATTTTTTCGTGTCGTTTCATCGTGCGTAGGCCGCCCACAACATTGTTGTGTGGCGGAAGGATATTCCAAAAATATCTTTTTCTAAGCAATGGCAAATAATCATGAGAAGAAGAAGAAATTATTGCTCACCTCATCGCAGCCAGCACAGCGTGGCTTCAGCATTTCAGCATAATGACGTTCACAGTAGATTTTGTCCTCGTGAACGCAATAGGTCAAGTCGACCAAATTCTCATGGCACGTGCTGCAGGTGAAGCAACGCGGATGCCACATAACATTCTCAATGAATTTCGGCGCAGCAACGACCATGTCACCAGCAGCGATCTTCCCATCACAGTTATTGCAATGCTCATCATATGGCGCATCCTTGATATAACCTGAACGAGGATGAATGTGAATTAAGTCTTAATTCTCGAGGATGTCGTTTAATGAAAACCGATTCGGACGAGCGTGAAACAAAAGCACTTACCAATGTCCAGCGCGATTTCGTTTCGTGCTGTTACGAAATCCTCAAATGAGGCTTCATGCTGCTCCTCCAAATGCTTGCAATGGTCCAATGAGAGATCTTGCTTGGGCAATTGATAGGCAATCTGCTGCTCTCGATACCTTGCTCCTTCCGAGCCGATCTTCGGCACCTTATCCTGCGGTATCAGCTCGAAGTACCGATTTATACGTGACGAAGCACGTATGCCCGGCGGTACCCAAGTGTAGCCTAAATCACGCGGCTCCACACCGGAATCAGCTGGCGAGACAACCTTGAAGCCCAACCGTTCGTGAACGTTCGTCGTCTGTTGCTGGTAGATCGCGTGCGCCTCACGCGGACATTTACAAGATTGACAGGTTTTTCTGAAATGGTCAGAATTTTTTTTTTTTTTTATGTTTAAAAAATTATACATTTTTATTTACAAAAATATTTGTACGAATAATCATCCTCCATGCAACTTTCAAAATTAACCGAAAAGTCAAAAGCTTTGCCTTAACATTTTCAAAGAGCTTTTTCTGAACATTACAATGTTCTACATATGTATGTTACTATAAATTCAGAACTTTAACGGCAAAAAGCTTCGTTCTGTTAATTAGCAGAAAAGCTTTGGTGAAGCTTTCGATAAACAGAAAAAAAAGCTACCTCGAAAAGCTTTCACAACCGCCCATTTATCCAAATGCGTTACAAGGAAAAATCTTAAATGAAAATATTGACCTGTAAAACACTCGATTGACTGCTCGATTTGGTAGCTTTTCTTTTCTTCGCATTTTTCTCATTTCTCATCATCGTACTTGGGCCTTGGCTGCTTACCTTACAATGAGATCATAGATTTCCTTTTTGTCAAAGACCTTACAATAAGCGTGGAGTACATTGAGACATGCATATCGAACACCAGACCATGGCACGTATGACGACGCCAATGCTTCCCATAGAGGACAATCAGCATGGCGGTCCAAGTCAAGCATTTTCACCATTTTATTTGAAAACTTAATGTTTTATTTCTTAAGAGGTTTGTTGTTTTTCTCGTAAATAAATAAATAATTTTTTTTTCTCTCACGAAATCCTTCGTCAGCTTCATTTAAATTTGATGTCCCACAATTTTCGATGATAACATTTCACAAAGGATTTTAATTGATCGCATTAATTCAGTTTTTTATTTACTAAAATAAAAGATTAATGATGAGGAATGAGAATAAAAATGAAAAATGCAAAATGCAAAATGAAAAATTGAAAATCGAAAATGGAAAATGTGGACATTTTCTGTGTTTATGTCTCCAGTCGAATCATCCAACTGAGGTGATGATCTTTTGAGTTCTTTGATTTCCTGCCGACCGATCGATCGAATCGATGCTCGGATTTGTGCGTTGTTTGTTTACAATTGTATGAATTTTTGGCGTTTTTATTACGTTTTTCCATATGCTTGCCATAATTTACAGCCGAGTTTATTGCCGGAATTAAAACGAATCGCATTAAAAAAAAATAAATAAAATAAAAAAAAAACAAGGTAAAAACGACTCATCCGATTTGGATTGTTTGATTCTGAATTTATTAGATAAATTCAAAGGAAAGAGCAAAATAAACTACAAAATCACAAGACACGAGACGACATTCAATTCTTTTAAAGCAACTATAATAATCACTAAAAAAAAATTTTCTTTCCAACATATTTGCAAATGGTCCATACATGCAGTAGAATCACGATTATCCGAAACGAATAGGACCAGGAGTATTTCGTTAAATCGAAAATTTGGAAAATATATTTTAAGGTCGAATCAAACAATAGGGGTTCTCATTTAACGTGTATTTGCCTCTAAAGCCTCGAAAACTCGTCATCCAATGAAGGCTAAAAACTTAATGAATGAAATTTAGATTGAACAATTTTACACTTTTCCGCTTTTTTTTTTTCACTTTTAATAATTAAATTTTTATAATATTTTTTTTTTTTTCATTTTAGAAGGCCTTTTAAGCACATCCATTTAGACAACATTAAATAAAAAAAAATTTTAAAAAATCGACTAACCTATGAAACTTAACCCTTTCATTACTGGCGGGACACATTGGTCTCATTCAATTGTTCAAGTTCCTTTCCTATTTTTCCTGGACAAAACCACAAATAAAGCTTGACAAATGGGGCATTTCACGTGGAGCGGGCAACGCAAAAAAGTTGATGATCTGAAAATGGTTCATACTCGGCTCAATTATACCTCTAGATGGGATTTTTTTTTTTTGTTGTTCTTTGTGTTTTTTTTGTTAATATGCGACGATAATGTGAGCCCCCAAGAGTGATTGTGAAATTTGTTGAAATATGTGCCAATCTGGTCCGATAAAAATCGGCGCAGATTGCACTATTTGCGCAGATACTGGCGCGTCCGGCGGACTTTTTTTTGGCTCCGCGCCGACGAGTTTGTCCGACGTAAAGCGTAATGACATTCGTCAAGAATTTTCACCACGCTACTCCTTTAGAAATGGAGTCGCAAATGCACCCCTGAGGAGTTATAGGGCAGTGTGTCGAAAAAAATAACTCTCCCACAATAATGGTACATCGTAAAAAACAAAAAAAATCTTAAATGCAGTTTGAAAGTCAATTGTATGGGCTTTTAGGCAAAATTAAATTGATGGTAAAAATTTGACCCATTGGGGGAAAAATAAACGGTCAAAGTGAAAAATTCGGAAAAAACTTTCAATTTTTTTTTTACTTTGGAAGCCATTTTGGTATGAAAAGTGTCCAATTAACAACAAAATTTTTTATTTTATTCAAAATTCTAGATCGATTTCCTTTAATTTGGTACCCCATATATCTAATAAATTTTTTGAAAATAAGATGAGAAAATTAAATATCTAAATGAATATCTATCTGAACTGTATCAAATCTAAAAAGTTCGACTTCATATTCTCATCTTATTTTGTTATGTTGGTTCTTCTAAACATGCACAAATTAAATCAGTTGATGCGGAAAAATCTTTTACCAAGTATAAAGCGATTTTCAGTGAAAATTCTTTTAGTTTGTGCGCCTTAAGGGAATTTTGAAATTTTTTTAAACTCATTTTATAGCGCAATTTTTAGAGTATTTTCGAATTTAAAAACAAAATCCGAGTCGTGGTCATAATCATTTTTTCCACATGAAAAAGGTGGGTGTTTAAAAAAAAAAAAAATTAATCCGACTTGAAAGGAAATAATATGAAAATAATTCGGAAATTAGAGCCGTGAGTGAGAATGAGCTCAGATTATCGGATGTCCGGATAATCGATATTCGTATCATCGATACTCTACTGTATTTGGTTGTATATGCCATAATCCGGACATTCGTTTTCTCATTTATTGGAGTGTAAATAATAAAGTTTTAACATTTAATATTGATCCAAAACAAGGCCATTAAAGACCAAAGATAAGCTTCGTTCCTATTCCGGCTGCGTTTATTAAATGAATTCTGAAAACTCAAAAAAGAGAGGTAGTCAAGCGACTATTCTGTCTCACACTTTCAACTCAGCTTTACCATTTGAGTTTTAATCTAAGAGAAAAAATAAATAAAAACAAACAACACTTGAAATGTGCGAAAGTCGAAGTTGAAATGGAAGGGGGAAAAGGTTTTCGGTTGATGGAAATCCGGATTTAAAAGCTTCGTCCTCAGATGCCATGACGATGCGTACTATCCTTACGAAATCATAAAATCGTTAACATGCCGCAGAGGTTGGAAAAGCCGAAAACAAAAAAATGGATACGTTCAAAAATCAAGATATAAGAAGAAAGGGTGTTATAGTCAGGCGAGCCTGACAATAAAATACCCGACACAGACGCATACGTTCAAATAATTTTGTTTAAATCAAGAGGTGTTTAAGGCCATAAGGGGCCCCATATGCCGACTTTTGTTAAATTTCTTTATGAAAACCGCCCCTTTGCCACGCCCACCTTTCAAAATTTTTATATATTCTAATCGGAGGCTTAAATATACGCGCAAATTCTAAGTTTCGTTGAAATATTTCGAAAAGTCTGAATTTGAAGCAGTTTTGGGATTTTTGTGACAGACCCTAGTACTGGAGGTACCCTTAATAATGGACCGATTAAGGAAATTTTTCGGGACGATGTTTATGGCTACAAAGGGAGCATGCACAAGTGTCAAATTTCGTTCAAGTCCCGTTTGACTTTCGGGTGTAGGAGACAATTTTCGAAAAACGCCATTCTGCCACGCCCACTTTTTCAATTGTTCAAATATCAAATTTCATCAAAATATCTTGAAAAAATCCGGTTTTAGAGCAGTTGATTTAGTGATTTTCATAAAAGACACTAGTACTGGAGGTACCCCTAAAAATGGTCCGATCGGGTCCATTCTCGAACTTTTTCTTACTCATGTCCCCGTGACTACTCATACCAAATATCGTCAAGATAGCTCAACTCCTTCGAAAAGATAACTGTATACAAACAGACGGACAGACAGACGGACAGACAGACAGACGGACATGGCTAAATCAAATCTCCTGGTGACGCTGATCATTTCTATATATATTTTGTATGGTCTATCTCGACTGGTTCTGGGTGTTACACACAACCTCACAAACGCAATATACCCTCAACACAGAGTGTGTCGGGCATAAAAAGCACTCAATGTAATCACAAATAAATAGATAAGTAAGGAAATGTGTACATATGTCGAGCGGCGAGTGTGTCAGAATGTGCGAGCAGTGAGCTAAGCTATGGAACTTAACTTAAAAATCCTTCGAAAGATTTATTTATTTATTTTATTTTATTTAATTTTATTTATTTTTTTTTTTTTGCTTTTTTTATTTTAATATTTTACGAAACCGTATCGAAAATATCCCTGAGGGAACCCTTCCCCATTTGAACGCTCAACACTCATATGTTGATGTGTATGTATAGATACGGTTTCATTTACTTTCTTTGTCCAAGATTCATCGAGCTGAGCGAATAACAAAGATAAATGGAATCTAGTCAAAAAGGAATGAAATCAAAACGTCCAATGGTTTCACCGTTTGAGCAAATCTCATCAAAATGTTGCCCCAACATGAATAGAGAAAAATAAAAATAAAATAAAAAGGAGAAAAAATAATTAAATTTGATCGAATCAGTTGAGTGCAGAGAGTCGATTCATTTTAGCTTTATCAATTGCGTAGATTGGGTAATCTTTTCGAATTTTTTGTGCTGACGTATTTAGAATAGGGTAAGCAGTGTTGCCAAACGAGAAATCGACCTTTGATTTCAGCAAAAATCTGAAGGCTTTCAAATGTTGACAGGAATTAAAGAAAAACAAAAAAAAGGGAATGCATCTTCTCTATTTATCGTACCTTCATCTCCTTCACCTCCTTCACCTCCTTCATCTCCTTCATCTCCTTCATCTTCATCTCGTTCATCTCGTTCATCTCCTTTATCTCCTTTATCTCCTTTATCTCCTTTATCTCCTTTATCTCCTTTATCTCCTTTATCTCCTTTATCTCCTTTATCTCCTTTATCTCCTTTATCTCCTTTATCTCCTTTATCTCCTTTATCTCCTTTATCTCCTTTATCTCCTTTATCTCCTTTATCTCCTTTATCTCCTTTATCTCCTTTCATCTCCTTTATCTCCTTTATCTCCTTCATCTCCTTTCATCTCCTTCATCTCCTTCATCTCCTTCATCTCCTTCATCTCCTTCATCTCCTTCATCTCCTTCATCTCCTTCATCTCCTTCATCTCCTTCATCTCCTTCATCTCCTTCATCTCCTTTATCTCCTTTATCTCCTTTATCTCTTTATCTACTTTATCTCCTTTATCTCCTTTATCTCCTTTATCTCCTTTATCTCCTTTATCTCCTTTATCTCCTTTATCTCCTTTATCTCCTTTATCTCCTTTATCTCCTTTATCTCCTTTATCTCCTTTATCTCTATCTTTATCTCCTTCATCTCCTTTCATCTCCTTCATCTCCTTCATCTCCTTTTCATCTCCTTCATCCTCACTCCTTCATCTCCTTCATCTCCTTCATCTCCTTCATCTCCTTCATCTCCTTCATCTCCTTCATCTCCTTCATCATCTTCATCACCTTCAACAAGTGGCAACAATGCCACCCCGTAGGAAATACTCTCATATATGAAATATAAATACATAGTATCGTGCAAATAATTTCGGTTGGGGTGACTCTCAACTTCCCCACTGTGGTTTCTAATCCATTCATGGGACATGAGCCATTTAAAATCGTCCTTTCTTATCAAAAACCTCGCTTAAACATTAAAGAGGGAAAGACACAAAAAAAAACAACTAAATAAATAAATAAAAGAAAAGAAAAGAAAAGGAAAAGAAAATAAAGATTAAAAAAAAAATCGGCATTATTTGTCACCGCACGATTGGCTGGAAAATTGATTTGTTCGATTGAATGATAAGAAAAGCGAAAAACGATTTCTTTCATTTGTTTATTCGCGTGGATTCTTCCTAATTTCAAGCCGCACTTGTACATACATACATTGTATATTTATTTTTGCATATACGAGTATTTGCCCTTCTTTTTATCGGAACTTTTGGAAAACAAATACGGGATTTTGATGACATTCAAAGCGAGGGTAATCTTTAGCTGCATGACACAGGCACAGACACGAATGAATGTTAATGATCGCACGATGATAACAGAGTGAAAAATCGTTTTGTTTATCTATGAAAATAAAAGTCAATGGTATGCCCATGTAGGTGGTCAGACATGACGTCCTGCTCCACACATCTTCAATAATTGTGGCTACGTTGAAGAAAAAATGGCAGCAAAAAAAAAAAATAGTTTTAACCCATTGCTCCCGTTCTACAATCATACTGTTCCCCGCTTGTCTTTTGTAAGATTTCAGCGGATCAACAAACATTTTAAGGACTTTTCCGAATTTTTTACATCAAAATCGTTTTTTCTGTGTTTGATGTTTGTTGTTGACGATTATTTCGAAAGATATTTTGACGAAGTGTACCCACGGCCTTAAAATGTACGCGATAAGCGTCCCTAAAACCTGGATTTTCCCATATGTAAATGTAAACCTCATTTGCTTTTGTTAGATATTTTCATGATGAGGTGTCGAATTAAGTTTCAGAGCTGCCAATTTCAAGGTTTTTCAATTTCCCCGATTTTTAGTTTTTTTTTTTTTTTTTTTGGAATTTCGATAGATTTTAACTTAAAAAGCATTTTGATCATTTAAATCCCTAGGAATATATAACTTCGTGTAAATATAATCAATTGTTAAGTAACAAAGTGTTGGTCCTCTTTGAAGAAGAAGGAAAGGCAAAATAAGAGGGATAGATCAAAAGAAACATATAAAGAGAAGAAACAAGAAAGAGAAGCAGAAACAGAACAAAATAAAAGAGAGCAAAATAAAAAGAAAGAGAGAGAGAGAGAGAGAGAGAGAAGAAGAAAGAGAAGGAAGAGGAGAGAAAAAAGAAAAAACAAAAGAAAGAGAGAAAAGGGAAGAGAAATAAAGAAAAACAAAAAGAGAGAAAGCGACAGAAAAAGAAAAGGAGAATGAAAATAAAAGGATAAAAAGAGAAAAGAAAAAGAGAAAGAGAAAAATAAAGAAAAGAGAAAAGAAAAACGAAAAAAAAGATAAAGAAAAGAAAAGAAAGAAAAAAATAAAAGAAGAAAAAAAATAAAAAGAGAGAAAAAATAAAAGGAAAGATAGAGAGAGCACGAGGAAAAGATAAACAGAAAAATGAAAATAAAAGAAGAAAAATAAAAAGAGGAAAATAAAGAGAGAAAAAGAAAGAAAGAAAAAAAAAGAGAGAAAAGTAAAAGGAGAAAGAGATAAAGATAGAAAGAAAGAGAGAGAAAGAGAAAAAATGAAAGAAAAGAAAAAAGAAAAAGAGAAAGAGAACGAAGAAGAGAAAGAGAATAGGAAATAGAAAAAGAAAATCGACCAACATTGATTGCGCGCAAAAAAAAAAAATGCTGAACTTGAGCATAAATTTTTGGTTTTTAGGTTTTCGAGTTTCTGCAGACGACACAGAAAGTCAGTGACAATTTGAACCCCGAAAAAAAAATCAAAGCGAAGAAAAAATCGAAAACAAAAACAAAACGAAAAAAGAACACGAAAGGCAAAGTACAAAAATAAAAATAATTCTTTTGCGTTGCTTTTAGTAGCTGTAATTTATTTTCAGCCGGGTCAATAAATTATTGCAAAATCCCACATTAAGACCAGAATATTTTGTGGGAAAATGGGGAAATGCCGTACGTGTGCTAGCTGCGTTTATTGGGCATGGTCGACCAAAATACCTTCAGCGTGTTTTTTTGTTTTCAGTTTTTCTGTGTCTGTCTGCGCCATTGCTGAGTTCTCTATGACAGCTGATGACAGCTCTGCTTTTTGATATAAATCGAATTATTTCGACTGTCAGAATGACATTCCCATTCCCTTAGAAAAATGCAAAAAAAAAAAAAAAACTGTAAAAGGAGGAAAACATGGCATCTCTAAGCATTGCGGAAGCGTTCCTGTCAACTCAATCACGTTTATCTCCTACAAAATTGACTGCGACAAGGAGGAAATCAACTTATCTTATCGCACCTGTACAATCTCTATAAATAAAATGTTCCAACGGTAGGGCCGGGCCGCCTTAGGAAAAGCTGTCAAACTGAATATTTTAACAGTCCCAGCTGCTGAGCACTACGGCTAAACGCGATTACGGCGATTTGGAGCCGAAACAGTGTGAAGATGAATATTGACAGCGACGTATCATGAAGACGACGAGGCGCTTCGCTTTTCTTTTAAGCCGTCACGATAATGAACGCCATCATGATGAACGTATGTACATACAATGCACACATACGTACATACGTGCGCGTGCATGTTCATATATGAACGGTATGTATGGTGTTGTGTACGCCAAGCTCAGCTGCTTCCAATTTCATTTTCGCCTGCTGCTCATACGCCCGTGTTCGCCCTCGTTGTCATTCAGATAAGCGCGCATTTAATTTTTTTTTTGTTTTTTTTTCTCACGTAAGTGGCTTAATTAAATTTGGACTACAGCGATACGGACTCGAGCGTAGGCGGGCGTAAAACACTCATGAGTACCTACTGATAAAACCAAATAACTAGCTTAGTATGTAAACAAAATATGTGCTTAACCCGTTCGTTACCCACATCCCACATTAATTATGCATCTGCGTACGATGATAATCGGTTATCTTTTCTATTATGATGATTATTGTCTATGAAAGCGTGGAAAGAAGATCTCAATAATCGTCAGTAGGGGGTTAATGAATGCATCTATTCGACGGTTTAAATGATCATTGTTTCTGTAACGCATCAAAAGAGCAAGAGCAAGACCGAGACCGAGAGCAAGAGGCCTGTGTGATTATGTGAAAGATAGATTGAGATATAGACTGAGCGGGAGGAAGGTAGGAAGGAAGCCCACGATTGTATGTAATTGAGTTTCCACGAAAGATGAGGTGAGCCGGGTCCATGAACTGATATTTCAAATGAATTCAGAGAGTGAGCTAATTATTAAGGCGCAAACAATTGAATTGAATTGTCCGTGAGAAAACGGCGCTCATAGTCAGGCCCGTAGAGAGAAATTGGAGGCCCGGGGAATTTTTTTTCCGGAGTCCCGTCATAAAAAACTTGCGACTCAAAAAAAAAAAAAAATCCCATGCCAATTGTGGGGCCCCCCTTTTCCATCCCCCCTCTCTACAGGCCAGATCATAGTTGTATGAACAATATTTGGTGGGGAAATTCAGGGATTGTAATCGCCACAATTGAGTTTCTTGCACTTGAATTCATTTCTATCAGAAGACGCCAGCGAATTCAGCATTCACATGTCATTCCAATGTATCCACTTTCAGCTGAATATTAGAATAGCATAGACCAAGAGCAATTCATGCTTAACGTTTATTTTTATCCTTTCAACTTAAAATAGAAAATGTGGAAAACAAAGACGAACAGAAACGACACAGTTAACATCAACGGCGAGCTGGGATTTGAACCCAGAGCCTCTCGCATCGTAGGTTGGCTTCTCAACCAATTGCACCTGCAACGGAAGCCGACCTGCTTACATTTACATACAGACTAAGAACTTTCCATTGAGGAAAGGTAGGCTCGCAGGCTTCTGACAAGAGGAAAAGTACCATATATTGTACATGCAATTGCACGTAAAACGGCCCTGTAAGCCGAACCCGTCACAGGTTTTTTATGATTATTCTGAGCGGAAATCATGTTTTTTGCAGTGCCGAAATGTGCCTGTTTACACGTACGTCAACAAATGGGTGGTTGTGGGAGGAATCGCCGCTCTCCTCTCTCCCAAAAATTGCATTTTCTTGAAGGATGTTGACGGTTTGTGTAAACGGGCGCAATGCTGTTAACCCTCTAGGCCCCAAAACGGCCTCTAAAGGAGATTGCTAACATCCTTAAACACACTTTCTTTTTGGCTTCGTTGCATAACACAAATTTGTGAGGTTCCACGAATGAAACGTTTTCCAAACTTTGGCTACAATTTTTATATTTCTGAACTGAAAAAAAGTAATTGACGGGTATGACCATCATAATGGACCTCTTTTGGGAGTCCTTTTGCATTGAAGATTGATTTTCATTTAGGGATGCTGAAATAAGATAATTGAAATGCTTGTCTCTGGTTTGATGTTTTCTAATGCAAAATATAAACTAAACAGCACCGCTTGTTCAGTGAAGTTTCTCCATTATTCGAATCACAATGAATTATCGAAGGAATTTCGATCCACTTCTGAAGACATTAAGATCAAAGAACTACAGTATTCCCTGTATATATGCACGAACAATTGTGTCATTTGCCTCAAATTTTCACACGAAAAACCCCGCTTATAAGCACGGCTAAAAATCATATCATATCAAATTACAAGTCTATTTAAATGAGTCAATTGAACGACGGTAAGCTTTCGTGACGAAATTTCAATTCTTTCCGCATTTTAAACTGCATCAAAAGATGAGCTTTTTAACGAAATAAAACTGTTCGGGAGTGACATTGCATTGAAAATTGTCTGAAAAAGGCAGCTTGTTGCAGAAAATTGGGTCTTGAATCCTCGATAGCAAACGGTTTAGACTAGGGTTGCCAACTTTCTAAGGGCAAAATAAAGTATAAGCTTATTTAGTAACTAAAAATTAAAGTATTTTACTAAAAACTAAAGTACTTTTAAATTCTGTTATCAAAATGTTCACAGTTCATATCAAATATTTAAAAAAAAAAAAATATAAAAATAAATAATATGCTTCCATACTACGATATATTCAATTTAAATTATCTCTCACACTGAAATACTAGTAACTTACTAGTAGCTAGTCCACTTTTGTTACTTAAATATACACTTTTTATTGCTTGCAGAACTATGTAGTTGGTCTATGATTTGTTTCACCTATTTACAATTAACTTTATATTTGAATAAATAAGTATGTTGGCAAAAATTGCGATTTTTCCGATTGAACATGTAGTCAATCTGAAAACCATCTACTACGAATGCTTTTTGTATATATGCACGGGCTGTGTTAATAAGCGGGATTTCGATATAAGCATTCCCCGCTTATATGCACTAGTTTTCGTGCATTTTGGACGGTGCTTATATCCGGGGGATACTGTACATGTCAAACCAGCTCAAAAAGCTATTGCCACCCGATTCAGCTCGGGTAAAAGAATTTCATTCAATCTGTGCAGCAGCTTTGACTATAATATCAATTGAGCTCAATCCGAGAAACCAAACCAAACCAGCCTCCCCCGCCCCCCATCGCCCTCTCGCGTTCAGGCATTTGAGCAAGGCTGGTGGTCATATTGTGCATTTGTTCGATTCCGTCGGTCTCAGTCTCACTGCAATATAAAAATTCCGGCAATGAGAATCAGTAATACGAACCGTGCGCCGACGGAAAATATGAAAAGTTCTTTTGAAGAAGAGTTGCCAAAAGAGGTGAAATATTGGGCGATCATATTTCGGTTCGGGTTCTGAATCATAACTTTCATCATTTTTTGGTTGATTTTTTTTTTAATTCGAATTTCTTTAACTGCACACTTCAATGTGGGATTTGCCGCTCATGTGTACATACATACATATGTGTGTTATGAGTGTATGTATAAGGAAGTATTAACGGGTTTTCTGCACTGCTCTTCACTTCATGTGGCGATTGAACTGAGAGAAACGTGCATGATTAATGTCGGAATTGCAAACTAATGACACAGGTGTTTTTTTTTTAATTTATTAATTTTTTTTTTAAATTTATTCGCATATATATAGTATATATACATATATGTGTGTGTTCGTGGCTCAGTTGTTGATATGATTCATTCATCTTCATTTCCCAGTTTATAGGCTCTGCACATTTTGCTTCATTTAATTGAATTAAAATCTCAAGCAATGCAAAGAAATTAAGAAAATAAATAATAAAAGGTTTTGAAAAATTTTCAATCGGAAAAGTGTGAAAATCATTCGTGAATGCGGAACAAATTAAAGATAGGGCGGCTTTCTTTTGCTTAGCCGAGAGAAGCACCAATTGCCGGAATTCCGCGTTCTTTTTGGATTATTTCATTTTCTTTCGCTTCGGCTTTGGCTTTGGCTTTGGCATTTGTCGAAATTGCTATTCCATTTCGATTCTAATTGGAATAAACAATCAGGTAGTCGATAATAGCACGCACCGAAATAGAATTCGATTTAAAATATTTATTACTTATTTATTTGTTGAAATTTTTATTTATTTTTATTATTTGTTTGATTTTTCTGATTTATTTGCAATTTATTTATTTTTTTATATTGGCTCTTATTTTTCATTCTCGCCGTTTTAACCGCTTATCGCGCTTAATTGATTAATCTTTCCAAAAAAAAAAAAAAAATAATAATAATAAAAAAATTGCACTCATTAATCACAGCTTGTCCGTCTTTGAGGTCCATTGAATGCTTCCAAGAAAAACAATCAGAGCATTGGAGCAAAGAAACTGACTGACTGACTGACTGACTGACCGAATGAAGGCATGAATGCAGTAATATAGGAATGAATGAATGAATGAATGAATGAACGAATGACCGATTGACTGACTGACTGATCGGCCAAATAACTTCATTTAACGAAATGCGGGATCGAATATGCGGGTCGGCGTGTTTATTTCTTCACTTCAAAACTTCGTCTTTTTTTTGTTTTTATTATTATTGTTTTTTTTTTTTTGCTCCAAACCGACGACTAAAGAAAGGGGACACAGTGACTTCACGCCGCGCCGCACATCCACACGGTTTCGCAAATAAATTCTGACTGAAAGACCGACAGAAAGACTGAACGGAATCACACGGCAAGCAGCACCGGCAGTAGCAGTAGCAGCAGCGCAACGGTGTTTGCTGTTTGATGCCCCGAACAGCTGTTTGGAGGCACTGATATGGCCAGACGTTGACGGTGACGGTGTGCCGTTGCCGTCGAAATAGTCATCGCTATCGTCACCGTCACCGCCATCGTCATCGCTATCAGCGGGAAATGGTAAAGCCAATCAACATATATATTTTTTATTTATTTATTTTTTTTTTTCGTGTATTTTCATCGATCCCTTCGCATTGTCGCCACGACCATCGTCGTCGTCATCACAATCATCATCCCCCAAAATGGAAAACTTATTCGACTTAACAGCTGCAATGCACAAAGCACAAAATGCGTTGCACTCCAATCCAATCTAAACCAAAAGGTCTCCCCACCGTCGTCGCCCTCCTGTCTTCCTTTCTGGTCCACACACAATATCCCTCACCACTCCACTTGACTCAATTTACGTTCGGTGAAGCCGCAGTAACACAATTAACACACCTCCTCCCTGGTCTGTGCGAGTCGAAAAAGTCTTAAACCAAAATGCAAGCAAACAAATCACAATTTAAAGCACTCAATAGGAAATATTGAAGCGGTGACAACGGATAACTGTGACCTGTGTATGGTGTATATTGTACAGTGTACAGTCTTTGAAGCGGACACATACGGGACCGAAAAAAAAAGATGTCCGCTTACAGAGGTGTCCGTGTTTTAAATGAAAGCAGTTGAGTGGCAGGAATGCTAGAGCATTGCCGAAAAGTGTCCGCTTAAGAGGAGTGTCCGCAACTAGAGAGTAGGTACACTTTATATGTTTTGCATCTACCTAGTTATAATGAGATTTTCTTCTTGATGCATCCAAAACAGGTCCTCAACTCGAAAGGATAATTTAACATGTAGTGAAGAATTTTCCAATCGGCATTATTGGCGTCCTGTGTGTCATTATGATTGTCAGCCAAGCTATTTTTACATTGCGCTTTGCGAAAAATCACATGCCGTGAGATGGGGCACCATAAATGAGTGGCTTAAATGACTCCTCATGGCATGCGCTTGCAGAGTGCTCCGATCGTCTCAATCTGCGGCGCCAAGTGAAAAAAGACAAATTAAAGAAAATAAATTAAAAAATCCCACGAAATGTCATGATGAACGACACTCAGTTTACTGTTAAATTTTTCCCCTTCTTGAGGATGAATTTCTCATGTTGGATTTGAAAGCGTTTAGAATTACAAACAGCAGAGATGCGGCTACTGGCAGACTTTTCTGGAGAAGCTGCTCAACGCAATGGTGCATGCTTGTCTCAAATGACCCCCGGAGAACAGGGAAACTGAAACTGAAACTATCCGAATCGTATCTGACTTCGGATTGTAGAAATGGTGCGGAAAACCCGACACAGCCATGTATGTATGTATGTTTGTTTGAAAAATTTTTCAAATAGCCCCGAAGACCACTATCATTAAGACAAGGTATTCACGAGTTATTTAAGGGGGTCTTCTCATTGAAAACCCGTTTTTTGGACCCTTTTTAAAAAAATTCTTATTTGAAAACGCAAAGAATAATTGAAAACTTTTTTTATTTATTGTATTACAAAAGGTTCAAAGTAAATAAAAAAAATTTTTTTGCCTCGATACGTGGGCTGTTCAAAAAGTAATGAGACTTCAAAGTTGGTGGTGAAAAAAAAAGGTGCCGTCACGGCGGCCACGATTCCGGGTCTCCGGAGCGTCCGAAATGGAAAAAAAAAACGGGGTTATAATCAGTATAGATGTAATTCTCGGGTGAACCTCAAGCTTAATTTTGTGATTTTTTTTGACAAAATGGCGGCCATTCAAAAAAAAATTTCAATTTCGGGCTTTTTTTTGTAGTTTAGTGTAAAAAAAAAAAATAGTAAAAATTTTTTTAAAATTATGGTCGAGGTTCACCCGAGAATGGTGACAATTCTGCGTCGATTCCACTTTGTTTCATGAAAATCGGTTCAGTTGAACTGGAGATATCATGGCCGCCAGTTCGAAAAACGTGGTTTCGAGATAAACGCGTTTAAAGTTTGAAGCAACGCAAAAATTACTCGTTTTAGCGCAGATCTTGCTCGACAAAGAAGGCTATATCCTCTAAACTATTTCGAATTTCAAAAAATCCTTTTAGGCATATTCACATACCCAGCTATAAATAATGCAAAAAAAAAAGTCGAAAAAAAAAGTTGCTAACATGAGAAGACTCCTTAAGCCATAAGGAGCCCATGCGACGACATTTGTATTTCTATGAAAACCGAAATTTTTCGCACATCCATTTTGTCACATTTTGTGAAATCAATCCGAGCTTGACTAAACGCTCAAATTCCAAATCATTGAAATACCTAAAAAAACTCTGATTTTGGACAGTTTAGTCGAGATTTGTGACCAACCCGAGTACTGAATAAGTAGCTCAAATGGCTTCAAGTTCCATTTAAGTCTAGTCTAAGAAAATTATCTGAAAACGCTTTGCAGCCACTTTCTAATCCTTTGCTTACATCTCAGTGCCTGAAAATCACGCATACAATTGTACATACCAAATTACGTCACATTAAATCCGTTTCAGAGCAGTAACTGGTCCAATATGTTGACCTAATTGTGTCCCAGCCTATTACGACTTAATAGTAAAGAGAGATTTAAATCAGAAAAAAAATAGCATTGTCAAAAAACGAAACGATGAAAATCCTGTTTGGTCATTTCAAATACCCAAGCTAAATAATGTTGCAAATAAAAAAATCGAAAAAAAAATTTTTGCTCCACATGAGAAGTTTTACGCCCGATTCGAAGGCCATAGCTTTCGAGTCCAGCGAGTTATCCGACGACACTTTGATTCATTTTCTTTATGAAAACCGAAAGTTTTTCCACATCCATTTTGTCACATTTTTTGAAAATCTAATCCGAGGCTTGACTAAACGCTCAAATTCCAAATTTCATTGAAATACCTCAAAAAACTTGAATTTTTGGAGCTAGTTTGAATCCAAAGGCGACGTTCTTGTGACCAACCCGAGTACTGTAGGTAGCCTTCAAAATTTTCAAGTTCCATTTAAGTTCTAGGTGTAAGAGGAAATTATCGAAAAACGCCTTTTTGCCATGCCCACTTTTCTAATTTTTGGCAATTGTACATTCAGTGCCCTAAAATCACATACCAAATTTCATCCAAATACGTCACAAAATCCAGGTTTCAGAGCAGTTATGAGATTTTCTTAGGAGCCTTAGTATTGGAAGTACCCCTAAAAATGGGCCGACCGGTTCCATTCTCCAACTTGATCTTACTCTTGTGCCCCCCCA
>CM035806.1:158790666-159023166 GCA_020466095.1 Chlorops oryzae | reverse complement strand
TTCCTCTTTACTCATTCTCTATATCTCTCGTTCTCTGTCTACGCTCTATTCTCTCTTTCTTCTTCTCTCTTCTTACTCTCTCTTATTCTCTCTATCTGTCTCCATCTGCTCTATCTGTCTCTATCTCTCTCTATCTGTCTCTATCTGTCTCTATCTCTCTCTATCTGTCTCTATCTTCTCATCTGTCTCTATCTCTCTCTATTCTCTATCTCTATCCTCTCTATCTCTCTCATCTCTATCTCTTCTCTCTCTCTCTCTCCTCTCTCTCTCTCATCTCTCTCCTTCTCTCTCTACCTCTCTCTTCTCTCTCTATCTCCTCTCTTTCTCTCTCTCTCTCTCTCTCTCTTCTCTTCTCTCTCTCTCTCTCTCTCTCTTCTCTTCTCTCTCTCTCTATCTCTCTCTCTCTTCTCTCTCTCTCTCTCTTCCTCTCTATCTCTCTCTCTTCTCTCTCTCTCTCTCTCTCTCTCTATCTCTCTCTATCTCTCTCTATCTCTCTCTATCTCTCTCTCTCTCTCTCTATCTCTCTCTTCTCTCTCTATCTCTCTCTATCTCTCTCTATCTCTCTCTATCTCTCTCTCATCTCTCTCTATCTCTCTCTATCTCTCTCTATCTCTCTCTATCTCTCTCTATCTCTCTCTATCTCTCTCTATCTCTCTCTATCTCTCTTCTTCTCTATCTCTCTCTATCTCTCTCTATCTCTCTCACTCTCTCTCTCTCTCTTCTCTCTCTATCTCTCTCTTATCTCTCTCTATCTCTCTCTTCTCTCTCTATCTCTTCTCTATCTCTCTCTATCTCTCTCTATCTCTCTCTATCTCTCTCTATCTCTCTCTCTATCTCTCTCTTCTCTCTCTATCTCTCTCTCTATGTCTCGATCTTTTACTTTTTTTCTATCTCTCTCTATTTCTATGTCTCTTTTCATTACACTCCGATATTCTCCATCACTTCCCATCACCCTCAATCTCTCTCTCTTTCTCTCTGTCTCTCTCGCTCTCTCTCCCCATTCAATACTACATAACTCAATCACTAATAATATATTAAAGTAAGCAAACATACGTGGTCTGCCGCCCAAAAAAAAATCAGGAAAAATTTCAAATATTTTCCTCAAACAATTATTAGGTCTGTGAGCAGTTACCTTTAAAGTCGTTCTTGACCGACCTTAGCTCATTCATTTGCGGCGTCGTTTTTAATTTCATCTCGGTTGCATTAATCAACGTCAAACATGTACGACGAACGGCTAATTGGTTGAAAGTGTTGACATTGCAATCAGTTATGATGTAGAAGTGATATGAATATCCTTTTGCATAATCGCATTGCAGGCTTTAGCCACCTAAATTGGTGCATATTATATATATATATACATATATTTTTCCAGATGAAGTTTAAAAAGTTTAACGTTGGCACTCTTATCACGAATGGGTTAATATATTTATTAACGCATCATATCGACATTACTTACAATTATGTATCACAATTTGATTTGTTTTTTCATACTGTTCTAATCTGTATGAAGATGCCCTTCAGTAATGTACTAAAACGAAGTACTCTGAGGTGTCTCCGAATATGACTGGTCAAAATGAAGGGTATATAAGATGTGAGAGTTTACTAGACCTTCAGTTGCAACAAGTGGTCAGAGTGGTGTCTGATATCCCTGAAAAATTTAGTGTTTGCTGCCACTGCCGTATAATTTGATTATATTTCATGAAAATATTGCGAAATTTTCATTGAATGTCGTCAAAGAAAAATTCACAAAAATCTGCCTATTTTTCCACCAATCAATTCGTGACTAGTCGGGGAGTAGTTGGATATTATTAGGAAATACTGCAGAGTCTCGCACTCTACATTATAATTTTTAATTTGCGTTAAATGCAAAGAAATACTTATAGCCGAAACGAAAGGGGAATAAAATAAAACTGCAATACCCATTACAGATTTTCGCGGTCTCTTCTACATACATACATGTACATACATAAAAATTTATATTTATGCGTCAAACCAATTAAAGAAATCCCAAATTTGGGCCAAAAAATACAATCGTTGGCAAGAAACCCCACCAATTACCGGTTAATGAAAAACTTTTCGTTGGAAAATTATAGATTTTCCATGCCAAATAGATGTATTTAATTCTCGTAAATTGTTGAAAGCTCGGCCGGCCTCACGCGTTTGTTCGCAAATGTGTTATTTTCTCGCTTCTTTCTTGCTTACTTTCCTCCTCATTATGCATCAAACGAAATGGCCAAAATGAATTTATGAGGCATTTTTATTATGGCGAGCGTCGGTTGTTGCTTCTTTGCAGTCATGAGTGAACTCGTCAAGTCGTTAGACCAATGTCGAGCGTATTGTTGTTGTTGTTCGCGTGGCTTTTGCATTGGCCGTGACTTTAACTGGACCCGAAGAAACTGCGGCGAACAAAAAACTATAAAGCCTTGCCCCAGAAAATGAAACAAAGTTATCTTACGTTTTTATACAATGTCTGCATAGAGAATGTTTGTGCGTTTGTGTAAAAAACCGAAAGTCATATCATTGTATGCACCATATGTATATGTGCGAGCCCATATTCAAGGGCGTAATTCCGGCTACGATGAAAAGGTGCCTGCATTTTAGTTCAAAATTTAAGTTCTTAAAGGAAACTGATGTTGGCTGATATTCCGTTCAAACGAAGGGAAAAATAGAATTTTTAACAGTAATGCAATAAAATGCAATCTTCAAAGTGGGCACGGCTCCTTGATACAAAATGTGCAAAAAAAAAAGTAAGGGTGTTATAGTGAAGCGAACATGACAATACATTACCCGATACCGATAAGCAGTAAGCTCTAATGTCATATTTAATTAAAATATCTTGAAAAATTCGAAATTTCTGCGATTCTTCTGACAGACCCTAGTAGTGGAAGTTCCCTTAAAAACCGACTGGCCAAGTCAATTTTTGTCAACGTCTATAAAAGAAGTCTATATGTGCCGAATTAAGTTGAAGTCCCATTTGAATTTCGGATGTAAGACGACATTTTCGCAAAACACCATATTTTGCTACGGCATTTTCTCATTTTTGGAAATTACATTCAAAGGCTTGATTACGTCCAAATATTTAGGGTATTCCCTTAAAAGTGAAAAGATTGAAAAATCGTAAAAGTGTAAAATTTTCATACAAAAATTCGTTAATTAATTTCTAATGATTTTTTATTTACGATTTTTCGAAGTTTTCGAGGCAAATACAAGTTTAAGGGAAGACCCCTATTATATTTGATCAATGTAAATCTCATAACATTCCAGTTTTGTCCAGTTTTTCTGATTTGCGTGACAGACTCTTGTACCGGAGGTACCCTTAAAAATGGTTCAATCGCGTCCATTCTTGAACTTGATCTTACTCATGTCCCCGTAAGCTCGCAGACCAAATTTCGTCAAGATAGCTCAAGTCTTTCGATAAGAAAACTGTATACAAACAGACGGACAGACGAAAAGACAAACGGGCATGGCTACATCGAATCTGCTGGTGACATTGATCACTTATATAATTCTATCTTGATTGGTTCTGGGTGTTACACACAAACGAAATATACCCTCGAAACAGAGTGTGTCAGGTATAAAAACATCGGGTGACATTTTCGATGTTATAAAAGTATTGTTTTACACGATATATCGCTATTCCTAGAGGGGTATTAAGTTGATGGTCAGTTTTTTTTATTCATAACACACTGTACTTATACTAATATTATTGTTTCTTTTTTTATTATCTTGTCTTCATCTTTATGGGCTTTTTCGATTTACGTTCCACGCTTTCTTATTAGCGAAAAAGAACAACAACAAAAAAACCATTGATTTAAGCTTTCCGGCTTTTAAATGTACCCCCACAGCACATAAAATTCGGCAGTTAAAGCATTAAATCATCAAAAATAAAAACGGAAAATATGTCTTTTTATGAAAAAATAAAAATAAAGAAAGAAAAAACATTACCATTTTCCGCAGTTTTTTCATTTTCGCATTCAAACGTTTTCTGCTTTTCTGTTAAATGAAATTCGATTCATTCCTTTGATTAATGCATTCAACAGTTGACATTTTCCTTCGTACAAACTGTGTGCAGTCCCCAAGCATCAACATGTACGCTTTCGTGTCCAATCCAGCGGAAATTCGCATCCTCCAATGCTAATTTGTCAAAAAATGAATAAGCAAGTAATAAATTCTTTCTGATACATAATATTTGTGACCATTCACTACTCCTCTCTTCTTCTTGTTCTTCGATTCTATTCTCTATCTTACATTTTCTCTCTCTCACTCTCCATTCTCTCTTCACTTCTATCTTCTCTTCTCTTCTCTCTCTCTATTCTCTCTATTCTCTCTCTATTCCTTCTCTATTCCTCTCTCTATTCCTCTCTCTATTCCTCTCTCTTCCTCTCTCTATTCCTCTCTTTTCTCTTATCCTCTCTCTATTCCTCTCTCTATTCCTCTCTCTCATTCCTCTCTCTTCTCTCACTCTCTCTATTCCTCTCTCTATTCCTCTCTCTATTCCTCTCTCTATTCCTCTCTCTATTCCTCTCTCTATTCCTCTCTCTATTCCTCTCTCTATTCCTCTCTCTATTCCTCTCTCTTTCCTCTCTCTATCTCCTCTCTCTATCCTCTCTCTCTATTCTCTCTCTTCTCTCTCTTTCCTCTCTCTTTCCTCTCTCTCTCTTCCTCTCTCTTCTCTCTCTCTTCTCCTCTCTTCCTCTCTCTTTCCTCTCTCTCTCTCTCTCTTCCTCTCTCTTCCTCTCTCTTCTTCTCTCTCTTCTCTCTCTCTCTTCCTCTCTCTCCTCTCTCTTCTCTCTCTCTTCCTCTCTCTCTTCTCTCTCTTCCTCTCTCTTCTCTCTCATCTTCTCTCTCTCCTCTCTCTTCCTCTCTTCTTTCCTCTCTCCTCTCTCTCCTTCTCTCTCTTCCTCTCTCTCTATTCCTCTCTTCTCTCTCCTCTCTCTCTCCTCTCTCTCTTCCTCTCTCTCTTCCTCTCTCTCTCTTCCTCTCTCTCTCTCTCTTCTCTCTTCTCCTCTCTCTCATCCTCTTCTCTCTCTCTCTCTCCTCTCTCTCTCTCTCTCCTCTCTCTCTCCTCTCTCATCCTCTCTCTCTTCATCTCTCTCTCCTCTCTCTCTCTTCCTCTCTCATCCTCTCTCTCATCCTCTCTCTCATCCTCTCTCTCATCCTCTCTCTCATCCTCTCTCTCATCCTCTCTCTCATCCTCTCTCTCATCCTCTCTCTCATCCTCTCTCTCATCCTCTCTCTCATCCTCTCTCTCATCCTCTCTCTCATCCTCTCTCTCATCCTCTCTCTCATCCTCTCTCTCATCCTCTCTCTCATCCTCTCTCTCATCCTCTCTCTCATCCTCTCTATCTCTGTCTCTCATCCTCTCTATCTTCTGTCTCTCATCCTCTCTCTCTTCGTCTCTTATTCAAAGCCCAATGTACAAAATAGTTATTGTGAACTATCCCTAAGAGATAGACACATGGGCCAATATTCTTTTTAGTACCTAAATTTCTGTCTCTGTCAATGAAATTCAGTGTTCCAAAAAATTTATTCATAACAAAGTAAAACACTCTAGTCGAATTGAAAAAAATCAAATATTACCAAAACTCCATTTTTTTTTACTCGAAAAATACGGTAACATTGTTGTCTTGCCTTGTCTTGTCTAAAATGAGTTTTGGTAATATTGGTGTTTTGTTTTTTTTTTTTCAATTCGACTAGAGTATTTTACTATGTTATTAATAACTTTTTTGTTAAAATTAAATTGTTATTAATTGGATTTGCTCCTTCATGAAAACTGAAATTCATCGACAGAGACAAAAATTTTGGCATTAAAAAAGAATTTTGGCCCACATACCATTGGAGGCATTGTATACTGTTTTAAAATGTACAATCCAGTATCTCAATATTTTAATCTATCTCGTAGGGTTCACAATTTAAGCACAATAAAACGACACCTCAATGTAAACCTCTTGAATTTACAGTGATTCTATACTATATTTTTTTTCTCATCGATAAAGATATTTCCTACTGGGTATGCGACAAACGGAATTATTTATCCATGTTCTTAAAATAGGCGTCGTCTTATCCATATGAATTGATCTTTTGAAGGCCAAGTTCATTTCGAATTACAATTTCGAGAATGTCTTTGGGAAGAATCAGTGAAAAAAATTACACGATCTTTACACTGAGTTATAAAAGTTTGTTGCACGAAAATTTGACCGACATCGAAAGCGCGATAAATATAATTTTCCACTTTAATTGCGTATTCGATGAAAATAAATAAGCTCATGTAAATCACAAATAAAGACGCGGCAAATTATTTGAAATTCATTAAAATGCGAACTTAAAAGCAAATGCTACAAATGATGAGCGCCCATCAATTACTGGAGGAGATAAATAGGTGCGAATAAAATGAAAAATTTTTATGCATTTACTATTTACGTGATTTCACTAGATTTCCGTATGAGTTAAAGTAGCATTCATATTCGATGACTTATGCGGAATAAACGAGGTCAAAAGAGGAGCGTTTTTATGTTTGAAAGTTGGCTTGAACCTTATTTACTTATTTAGAAAGGGGGGCAAAAGTTACTTGTTAATAATTCTTACCCTGTTTTTTTGGCGCCTTCGGTCATCGCCTTGCATTTATGGGGAACGAATTTGCTTGATTTCCGGCGAATGGCCAAATGCCGAGCTCGTGATGGGAAAAACGGTTGCTTCCGTATTATAATCGGTTGAACGAGTATCGTTAGAATCTGGTCAGGCATATTTAATTTTTTTTTTTTTTTTTTTAATAAAATGGAAAATTGTAACAATCACAGTTCGCGTCAAAATATTTATTTTTCTTTTATTTTTATAATTTCATATAAGATTTTTAATTATGAAAGACGACCAAAAAACAAAAAAACAAAAAGCCTTAACTCAAACAAAACAGAAAGGCTTGATGAACGAGTCAACGCTGAGCAAAAACTGCGAATCAATTCGAAGCCGCGGGTTATTTTTGTTATAAACACACGCTTATAAACATACATATATACATATATACAAGAGGTACATATGTACATATATGCATTGATAAAAATGGCTTCAAAAATCTATTTGAAAAATTGTTTTCTGATATATTTAATAATTTCTGTTATGAAAAATCTGAAAGAGAAACGGAAAAAGGAAGGACACGGCTGATGGAATACTTTTGAGAGCAACTCTTATTAAAGTAACGACTTCGAACAACTATTGGTGCGCTCGTTAAGTTAAAGTTCAACAAAAGTCCTCAAAATAAACAAAATGAAAATTAAAAATTGAAAAAAAAGCTGTGAGCTGTGAGAGCTTTTGTAAATAAATTACAGACACACACGATTGTCAAAGCTGCGGCAAAATACTTTGCGCTTCTAAGGAAGTAAGTCAACAAATCTTCGTTCTGTCATGAGCAAATCGTTTTGTCACAATGACATTTACCATAACCCGGCCATGTGCCTATTTGCTCGTGAGTTTGTCTATGCTGAATGCATAAATACCAAGGCCAATCGTATGCATAACTGACATGCCAATAGGAAATAACTATGCTATGACTATAACACAAGTCAAGGCATAACTCTCTCAAATAAATCCGTACCCGGTTCTGATTTCTATGTGCCAATATTAACTCAAAGTCTGAGTAGGCATATTACTCTGTTCAGTCGAGAAATAATCTGTCTCACCTCGGTTTTGGTCTGTGCTAAAAACATAAAAAATATTTCTTATCTCCTAAATTTTCTTAATCGAGATTTCTTGATGCTCTAATCGAGAATTCTATTTAGGGCACATCTCAGTCAATTTAAAACGTCTGTGCCAAAAAAAGTCTCAAAAAATTTCTCTTTAAAATAATTCAAATTTAAAGTTTTCTGATGCATTTCATGAATCTTGCTTTTAGAGCCTCTCTCAATTTCAAAACTTTCTCAAATCCGAAAAAATTTCTTTCCTAAATTATCCTCAAAAGTCTAATTCTCTCTCTTATCTCTTATCGTCTGCTCTTTAACCTCTCTTTCTCTCTCTTTCTCTCTCTTTCTCTTCCCTTTTCTCCTCTCTTTCTCTCCTCTCTCTCTCTCTCTTTCTCTCTCTTTCTCTCTCTTTCTCTCTCTTTTCTCTCTCTTCTCTCTCTTTCTCTCTCTTTCTCTCTCTTTCTCTCTCTTTCTCTCTCTTTCTCTCTCTTTCTCTCTCTTTCTCTCTCTTTCTCTCTCTTTCTCTCTTCTCTTTCTCTCTCTTTCTCTCTCTTTCTCTCTCTTTCTCCTCTTCTCTCTCTTTCTCCTCTCTTTCTCTCTTCTCCTTTCTCTCTCTCTCTTCTCTCTCTTTCTCTCTCTTTCTCTCTCTTTCCTCTCTCTTTCTCTCTCTTCTCTCTCTTTCTCTCCTCTTTCTCCTCTTTCCTCTCTTTTCTCTCTCTCTTTTCCTCCTCTTTTCTCCTCTTTTCTCCTCTCTTTCTCCTCTTCTCTCCTCTTTCTCTCTCTTCTCCTCTCTCCCTCTCTTTCCTCTCTCTCTCCTCCTCTCTCCGCCTCTCTCCGCCTCTCTTCTCCTCTTTCCTCCTCCCTATCTCGCATAAATATATGCTGCGTAGTTTTAAAGATCTAAGCATACAGACGGATACGGGGCTACTATGGTTTATGTATCAGCTGTTTGAAGCTAAATAACGATGCCACTTGTCGCTACAAACAATTGACAGTTGTAAAATTTTCGTTTGCGTTTCTCTTCTTTTGTGGAATACAAAAAGGATTTATTTTTCTTGTGCAAGAAACAACATATCTCCATTCATTTGATATGGGAAAAAATTCCTTCAAGTCATTGCTCTTCCTTTGTGCATGCGCTTTTTTAAAACATCAAACTATAACGTGTCGAAATAAATGCATCAGCATTATTCATACCTTCCGACACATGCCTTTTTTTTACGGCTTTAAAACCGTACCCTCCCCTTAACATGGCGAAACAAGAATAAGAGCTGAAATACGTTCCGTCTGAACAAAGCATAACGATTCATAATTAGAGTCTAAACCCCGCAATATATGTAACTCCAATCATATTTACTTACATTCTCGAATGCCTAAAATCGACATTCGTTGCAATACCATTCTATATGTACATATTTCCCTATAGGTGTATGAAATAAATTCCATCCTAATGTTTTGATGCTGTCATGTCATCGGATTAGCATATTGGCAAAAGGATTGACAGATTTCATATTCAAATGGAAAGTTCTCAATCGCTATAACATATGTACATAAGACCGTCTGAATTTACATATTTTCCACGATTGACAAGATAATGCACACATATGGCTGTACGTATTCTACATATGTTGTGATGTTTCAAGTCAGTTTGTTTCTCGAATTTCCATTCCGTCCATCCAACGTCAATTCTTTTTCACTTTTCTTTGGAAATACGTAAGTTTGTATGTATAGAATATAATAACATATACAGGCCGATTCTAAATATTCCCTGGGCGTTTTTCCGTGCGGAAATGAAAAAAATTCTGCCATTCTAAGCACACTGGAGAAGTGAATATAATGGAACGAAGTATTTTGAACTTTTTTAAGCAAAGGTCATCAAAATTTGCCCTTCAGTGACGCTTCAAATACTTCCTCTTTCCGCGAAGAAAACAATCTGGCGGAAAAACTCCCCGGGGAATATTCGTTTAGAATAAGGCTGATATATTAGGCGTACTCTAGTGTTGTATGGAGATCCTTTAAAACAAGATTTCGACTAGCTAGAACACGTTATTTTGTGCGGTTTGATAAAAAATAATGCATGAGCCAAAAAATTAGGAGGCTTGGGTGGGGGCAAATGGCTCCTCATCGGGGTCAAAGATAGATATTACAGAGAAAACTAAAAGCTGCATAACTGACCCTGAGTCACTCTTAGAGTAGTCAAATGTATGACTGACTCCGCTTAATTTTTTATTCCCAACATTCCCAACAACCAACAGATAATAAGCAACCAAAAATTCATAACTTCATTCGTTGCAAATTTTTAAAAGTTCATAGCTCAGCATCAAACGAAAAAAGATTTGGTGTACACACACATCCACGTCTGCTGGAAGTATAACCCCAGCAGCGTAAATGCGAGTAATTAACCCAAAAGCGAGTACTCTTCAAATACTCCACACCGGAGTACTCACAATAAAACAGATTCACATATGAAAGGCGAGTACATATTAGGGCGTTTCAGACGTGAAAAATGTGTTGAATTTCTATAACGGCGGGGTCTAAAAAGGAAGATAAGGTACTAACAAAAAATTCAGGCTTGATTGGATTGAGGTTTAGAGGTCGCTAAGATGGCTTGAATGTCCGTTAAAAAACGCCTTTAGCAAAGCTAAAAAAATTTATTTAATTTCTGTAAATATAGATTTTCCAATTTGACAGATTCTTAACTTTTTCTGTATACTTTTAGGGGCAGAAAACATAAAAATTTGTTTCAATTGATAGTTTTCCCGGGAAGAGTTCGATGTTTTACCGATAAATTGATTCATAATATGTTTAAGCGATTCGAAAACATTTATTTGCATATAAATTTGTTTTTGTAATTGACTGAAATTTTGCCTTATGGACAAAATTTTGAATTTTTGGCTTTGATGGATTTCAGCGACTTCTAAACTTCAATGAACAAATTTTTCATCATACCAGAATTTTTGTTATGCTATGTTCTCACTATAGGGGTTAAGTTCTTAACCCGATACTTTAACTCAAAGCGTTCATATCAGCTTTGAGCGAGTTAGGGTTTACTAAAGTCATATGACCCAGCCGGAAAGTGGACTACTTCTGCACTACTTCCGAAGTGGTGAAAATTCATACTGCGGCTACTCGCATTACTAATCCTAACTGTTAATGAAGTTTGTTAAAGATGGCCGCTGTTTTCATTACATGCATGCGATAATGTCCGGCTTGGGAGTTTGAAATATAAAAAACGCGCAAGGTATAATCTGATATACTATATCATCGAGAAATTGCGAAATAAAAATGGAATTTGCTTTATTAGAAATGTTAAAAGAAGCTGAAAATAGTCCAAAGGAATATTGGAAGCAATAATATTAGAAGATCATTGCAATAACCGCAGGAACCAAAATAGATTAATGGAGCTAATGATGAAAGCGGCATCATCAAAATGTTCCAAGACCTGTGATCAAAATTAACATATCCAAACACATCCTTCACCTCTCATTTGCTGCACGGGAAAGCTTCCCTGTCAGTGCCGTATTAAATATAAACCGGTTTTTTGTATTCGGTGTTAGCAAATGTAACTGAAATTTTCAAATGCAGACTCTGCGCTAACCTCAGAGTTAAATGTTAACCCGGGGTTTATTTTCGGGTTAGATGATTTTTTTATATGCGTTTTGACATTTGAAACCTGGGTTTCGCCGATAACCCTAACCCGGCCTAGTGAGAACAAGCATTAGTACCTTATCTTCCTTTTTAGACCCCGCCGTTTTCGAAATTCAATACTTTTTTTCACGTCTGAAACGCCCTAGTACATATACTAAAGTTAAAATCCCTTATGCTAATGTTCTCACTAGGCCGGGTTAGGGTTATCGGCGAAACCCAGGTTTCAAATGTCAAAACGCATATAAAAATAATCATCTAACCCGAAAATAAACCCGGATTAACATTTAACTCTGAGGTTAGCGCAGAGTTGCATTTGAAATTCTTCAGTTACATTTGCTAACATCCGGGTACAAAATACCGGGTAAACATTTAATACGACACTGGCAGGAAGCTTTCCCGTGCAGAAAATTAGTGGGGTTAAGGATGCACGTATTTGGATATGTAAATTTTAATCACAGGTCGTGGCACGTTTTGTGATGTCAGCTTTCACTATTCAGCTCCATTAATCTTTTTTTGTTCCTGCGGATATTGCAATGGTCTTCTAATATTATTGCTTCCAATATTCCTTTGGCTTTTTCAGCTTCTTTAAACATGATCTAATTAAAGCCAAATTCCATTTTTATATTGCAATTTCTCGATGATATAGTAATATCAGATAACTTTACGCGTTTTTTATATTTCAAACTCCCAAGCCGGACATTATCGCATGCATGTAATGAAAACAGCGGCCATCTCTTAACAAACTTCATTAACAGTTAGGGCTAGTAATGCGAGTACCGCAGTATGAATTTTCACCACTTCGGAAGTAGTGCACTTTCCGGCTGGTTCATACGACGTTTGTAAACCTTAACTCGCTCTAACCTGATATGAACGCTTTGAGTTAAAGTATCGGGTTAAGTACTTAACCCCTATAGTGAGAACATAGCATTAGAGACCGAAGGTCCGAAGGTGGATGAGTATGTGCATTAATGAACGCTTGCTGCTTTGCTTAATTTGAATGTTGAGAGGCAAAGAGGAGGAGAAGAAGAAAACTTAAATGTGGAACAAAAGCAGCGTACGCTTCTTGAAAAATTGAGGAAATAGGCTATTGAGGAAAAACCATCTATTTTATTATTATTAAATCTTATCAATAACTGTAAAATAAATACAATTTTAAGTCAAAATTTTAATTTAAAAAAAAAAAACATCAACTAACCTCCTTTGAGCTAAAGAACATACTCCCAGAAGTACTCCCTTTTGTAGCTAATTAGCGAGTAGTGGTTTTCCAATGCCAACTTAATGTCAAAAAAATACAGTTCATCACATACTTGTACTCCGTTTGGGGGAGTAAGCGAAGGTTACTCTAGATGTACTCGCTTTCGCTGCTGGGACTGACGAGAGTACTTAAAAACAAAATTCACAAACTAAATTTTTTTTTTTTTTTTGGTCGTCCGCTTGGCATGAAATGCCTCATATACTTATAAATTATACTCAATCATATGGCCGTGAATGTTCACGAGGAGTCACTGTAATGTTTATTCTGCACTCTGCAAACCGAGTGCGTTGCCTTTCTTTATTTATAACTTCTTCTTTCTCGTCTGTAAATGTTGATACGTCAAAACACAAATCAAAATTAAAATGACAAATTCGAGCGTTGATTTCTGCATAAAATTTCAACACAACATTTCAACAAAAATATTCTTTCAGTGACGTCATTTCGACGAATGCAAATGTCATAAATTCCAAAAAAAAAAAAAAAAAAAAAAAACATTTTCAATATTTTTCAATAGAAAATAAAGCGAGCAATTACTTTTAAGTCATGAGATTTCACTTTATGATATTTCTCCCATGAGAGAAATTTATTCATTTGCAGAAATGATCCGAAACGATCAAGCTTCTTGGGTAAAAGAAAAAAGTTTTGATTGAAACTATGCGAAGCAGCGAAACACAAAGAGAATATTATTTATCAATATCATCGATATTAATCGATTAACGATTTCGATTTAATCACACTTTCCTGTGTAACCATTTATTTATCCTATTACGCCAATCGAAGTTTGTGTTTTTCCTTTACATTTTTCTATAGAATAATTTCCCCCCCATTTGTAGACCGAATTCGGTCATTCGGCTTATTGGAATTCATGAAATATATGTACATATGTATATACCAGAACATGCCACATGTTTCGGATTTAAGATCAAAGAAATTTAAACATATGATCACGAAAGGGCACCACGCATTGATAGAATCAAAAATTAGAGCATTTTCCTCAATAACTATAAAATTTATTGTCTGACTTCGAGACGACGAAGAGGGCGATGAAGGGCGACAAGAACAAAAACACGAAAGGTGAAAGCAGGAACAATTCCATTCCATTGTATTCTCTTTGGTTTTTTCTTGTTTTTGGCCAAAGAAATTATTGCACTTGTGGTCAATGCGCTAAGCTCTTTACGCTAACATTGGCGAAACGCCAAATCCAAATCGGTCCGGACGATTTCATCTTCCTGCTTTCCGGCCCATACCATCGTGCATACAAACGTACATTAGAAAATTGGCAATCGGTGTCCAAAAAAAATTTTAAAAAATTAATAAAAAAAAACATTGAACTTAAAATTAAGCGAATTCATTAGGAAACATGTTAAGGCGATCTTCATTAACATCGTCCAGAGACAGATATTGCCTTCATATCAATTAGTAACACTTTTACATTTCTCTCTGCGCCCTTCTCTTTCTCACTCTGGCATCCCATTCTACATACTTCATTCTAATCCAAATAATAATTTGAACCGCTTGGAGATTGGTTTTTCGGACGAAAACAATTGTTAAGAATTGAGGCGATAGCCTAAAAGCGGAAATCGACAGGGAAAACATTTCTAAATAACGTTTTTTTTTTTTTTTTTAGTACATACGAATTATATAAAGTCAAGTTCTTTCGTTACACTGGAGGAAGCCTGTCGCCATATGGCCCCATGTCTATATTGACGTCAATATAGACAAGAGAACTAGTTCCAACGTCAACAGTATTTAAGGGCGGTGTCATTATAGAAACTGTAATGTCAAGAGGTATAGTTCATCTTTATTGACCATGTCAACAACATGTCTCCTTATAAAGCGAAAGAGTACTCATTTTGTCTACATAATAGTAACGACGTCAATAGATCGTCAATAGTTCGTCAATAGTTTTTCGGTCTACTGTTGACATTCAATGACAACTCAATGTTAAATGTCAATAACGCGAAGCATTGCGACGGGTTTAACTGGTCAGTAGTACTGTTGACGCAGCCAGTAGAGAAAGAGTATAGATTCACTATTGACATTTCCTGCAGGGTATGTTTGAAAATTCGTATAAATACATTGTTAAGGGGCTCTCTCCAGTTCTGTCAGAAATGAAACAGAAATGAAAAACTTCATATAAAAAAACGCTTCAGAAAATTTCTGATTCATTTCTGAAGCGTTTTTTTATATGAAGTTTTTTATTTCTGACAGAACTGGAGAGAGCCCCTAAGTCAAAATTTTAATTTAAAAAAAAAAATAAAAAATTTAAAAAAATATATAAAAAATCAACTAACCTCCTTTGAGCTTAAGAATATACTCCCAGGAGTACTCCCTTTTGTAGCTAAATACCGAGTAGTGGTTTTCCGATGCCACCATAATGTTAACAATTGGGTCAAATTTTCTCAACTGGGCCACTTTTGAATCGATAGTCTCAGATTTCAGTGATTGATATGGCATTCGATAGCCTTGGAGGTAAAAAAAAATCCTTGCAAACTTATTTTTTGAAAAAAAAAAAAAAAATTCCCGTTAGTTATTGGCCGTCAAAATTTTCGGTAATGGTTTTTTTTTTTTTTAATTCATAACTCGCGAACGGTTTATCGAACCCCGACATTCATTACATCAAAATTTTCGTAAATTAATGCTTTTTTCTATAAAAATATAATTTTTAATAAAAAATTAATTTTTCCAAGAAAAAATTCCGATTTTTCTTTTAATCGAAAATTAAAAAAAAAAAACTTCTCCGCCTGTAGAATTTGTTTTGCAAATTTTATTCAATTCTTCAATCTTTTAGAAAAATTTCGGTGGGAAAAAAATCAGTATTCTCCAGTAGGTCAAAAGTTATGCATATTTTTGTGACCCCACTCCTACCTTTACCGGTTAATAAAGTACGTTTTCACGCGCGGGCGCTACTCCTTATGTTAGAAAAAGTTTTAGACGGGTTAATTAATTTTAATTTAAAGGATTAGTTAATCAAATCGAATGATTCACTGTTGAGTTCTGTTCGAAAAAGCTTCAATATACCCAAAAACCAAAAAAATTTTAAATCAATTTTTTTTAAACGCTTCCATAAATAAATTTTTTTTTTACTTTTTTCGTGTCAAGAAGGACAAATTCCATAAGAAAAGTGCTTTTTGATGTTCAGAAGAAATAAAAATTAATTATTTGTTAACTAGTGAAATTTGCTTTTCGTTCAATTGGAAATTGTAGAGCCGAATGTACGTACTACCGAATGCCCGCTGTAATTCATTTGATCTCCCTCGAGTAGATTAGGTCCCAATCTTTTTGGATCCATGGCTGATTGAGAGCCAATTGCTTTATTGTTGTCACAAAATTGTTGCGTACGCAAAAAATTATTTCGGAATAGGTTTTAAGGCATTACAAAACAATTAAGGGTGTTATAGTCATGCGAGCCTGACAATAGAATACCCGACACAGACACACATGTACAAATAATTTTTTAATATCAGGAGTTGTTTAAGGCCATAAGGGGCCCCATATACCGACTTTTGTTAAATTTCTTTATGAAAACCGCCCCTTTGCGACGCCCACTTTTCCAATTCATTTTAATTCTAATCGAAGGCTTTAATACACGCTCAAATTCTAAGTTTCGTTGAAATTTTTGGAAAAAGTCCGATTTTGGGGCAGTTTTGAGATTTTTGTGACAGACCCTAGTACTGGAGGTACCCTTAAAAATGGACCGATCAAGGGAGGATGCTTATGGCTACAAAGGAAGCATAAGTGGCAAATTTCATTCAAGTCCCATTTGAATTTCGGTGTAGTGTCTCCTACTATTTTCTAAAAACACCCTTGTTCCACGCCCACTTTCGTAACACTAGACTAGGTACCCTTAAAATTGGTCCGATCGGTCCATTCTCGAACTTGTTTTATCATGTCGCCGTGAGCTACTCAAAAAAGATAGCTCAACTCCTTCGATAAGATAACTGTATACAGACAGACAGACAGACGGACAGACAGACAGACAGACAGACGGACAGACAGACAGACAGACAGACAGACAGACGGACATGTCTAATTTGAGCCTCCTGGTGACGCTGATCATTTCTATATATATTTTGTATGGTCTATCTCGATTGGTTCTGGGTGTTACACACAACCACACAAACGCAATATACCCTCGACACAGAGTGTGTCGGGTATAAATATATAGCGTGACTAATTTCTTCTGTTTACTTGTGTTAAACCCCGCAAAACCGATCCCTGCGTGCACATCTGATTGTTGTTCTTTACTATCGTATCTTTTCTTTTAGATAACTGAGCTTGGGGAGCTCTTACTTCTGCGCAATGGATAAAGTTTAGCCAAATTAAATATATATTGAAGAAAACCTGACAAAACTTTTTCGATGAAAAACAATCATCCATTGGACATTAACATGAATATTTGAATAGATCAAATCAAAAAGATCCAACTGTAGACACACGAATAAGATATGAAAAATTTGAGTAATTATGACAAAAACAGCAAATGCAGCTGGGCTGAAGCAAAAATTCACACAAATCGAGAGTTTCAAATTTAAAATTAAAAGGCGCCATCTCTTTGACGCAAATCAAACTAATATTTAAAGCTTTTTTGTTCAACGCAATTAAAGTTCATTCAACAGAATGTTAGGAAAGCTGCACAATGCACCGTAAGCTTCTTGCTAGGGATGTGACGAAAGTTGGTATTTTCAATTGAAAAACCTCAAGATATTGTTTTTGAAATACACCTTCCTATTTCTATCAAATATACGATTGATTGGACTGCGTTTGAGTGTCGGCAGACCCATGCGAAGAAGGAACTATCAAAATACATAACCCTGACCTACCAAGGACCGAAAAATTTAAATACCTCGGGTCGACACTTTCTGCTGACGGGACGATCGCTCCGCGGAGTCACTGAGAGATTAACTCTGCTTGTCTAATATGCCATTCAGACGACATCGGAAGCCCGGGATTTCGGCACTTTTGCGGATTTCAGTCGATATCCAGTTTCCATAAAAAATAATTATCAAACGAAATGTGCTCAGAAATTGGATTTCAACGAAATCCTAAGGGAAATCCGGAACAAACTGAATGCAACTCTGTGTTTTTCGATAAGTATCGATGAAATGCTGCAACACTACTGTCAAATTTTGAAAAAACCAAATTAAACAAACAGGCAATGCTGCCACACGCAAACGAAAAATTCCCTACAAACTAAAAAAAAAAATCCCTACAATTCTTTACGTTTTTCCCTATCACAAATATCGTTATATTTTTTTTAAATAATATGCCTCTTGCCTACAAAATTGTATGAGTGGCCATCAATATGGTAGGCTAATATTTTTGAGAATCTTTCAGGGTAGTCTGGAACTCCGACTCGTACTAAAGACTTTTGAAATTTGGTTTTTTTTTTTAAACAAAAAGTTTCTTCCAAAAATTCATTTTTTTTTTTGTTGTTGTTCAAGTAAAAATGATTTCATTAAAAATATGAATAGGCCTGATGTTGTAGCGGTAATTAAAATAATTTTCAATTTATTCCAAAAGGCCTATACAAATACGCGGTATTGTAACCGCGGTAGATGGACACAATAAAACTCGACCTCGAGGCTGTAGGACTTATCACAGAAGATGCAACCGACAGAACAAAATGGGAAATCAAAGTAAAGCACAATATTCTTAAGGCCTTTCCATGCATGCTCTTCGTATTAATTACAGCTAAAAATTCAGTGCAAGAAAATAATAATAAAAAACCAAAAAAAAATATTATTTCAAATGATTTTTTGGAGATTGGTAAAAGATTTTAAAAGCATTTTCTAAATGCATTAATTTATACACTATAACGGCATTTTTCATAATGTTTTTTCTCCCTTTTAAGACATTTTCCCGAGCCCTTTTAATACTTTGTCCGTCAACCTTTTTTTTTTTTAACCCTTCCTTGTATATAACTATACTACGGTGACATTGGATCGTATGGATAAAAACTATTGCTGAGCAATTGCATAGTTTTCTATGCAAGAAGAAAAATTCATCTACAGTATTCCCCGGATATATGTAGTATGCAACACGGATATGAGCATTCTCCGCTTATATGCAAGCGAATTTGTATCATTCGCCTTAAAGTTTCATACAAGGAGCCCCGCTTACAGGCACTCCCCGCTTATAAGCACTATTTTTCGTGCATTTTGCACGATGCTTACACCCGGAGAATACTGAATTTTGTTTCAATGAAATGCACATGCAACCAACTAACTACATTAAAACCATTAACGAATAAAAGACAAATTTGTTGCTATAAATCGTTGCACCTAGAGGAGGGAAAATCTGTTTCTTAATATTTTATCTGTTTGTAAAATTCCCTTTGAAATTTAATTTGATCAGATTTACCTCCAATCGTGCGCTGCAAATCCAGGACACTCTGTCTTACACTGCTCACAACGAACGCCATCGTCCACCTCACGTATGATCACACCCTGAAAATTCAAAAATATTTTAGGTTAGTTTTTTAAAAAGTAATTTCAAACGATTGCCAAAGTGAATTCATATCTCATTTTTTTGGGGAAGGAATCAACATTAAATGAATTAATTAACTACAATTTATAGGATACGTTGTTCAAATCGGATGATGCATTGTCGAGTTCTTGTCCAAAAAGCTGCAATAAACCCAAAACCCAATTTTTTTTTTTCAAAAACCAATATCAAAAAAGTATCCATAAAAAATTTTTCAAATATTTTTTCGCGTTTAGAAGATCAATGTCCATAAGAAAGGTGCTTTTTGATGATCAACAGAAATAAAAATTAATTATTTGTAAGCTACTGTAATCGGTTCTACTTTCAGAGCTCAAATAAATAAATAAATAACCAAATAAATAAATAAATAAATAAATAAATAAATAAATAAAAAATAAATAAATAAATAAATAAATAAATAAATAAATAAATAAATAAATAAATAAATAAATAAATAAATAAATAAATAAATAAATAAATAAATAAATAAATAAATAAATAAATAAATAAATAAATAAATAAGATAAATAAATAAAAAATAAAAAAATAATATAAATAAATAAATAAATAAATAAATAAATAAATAACGAAATAAATAAATAAATAAATAACCAAATAAATAAATAAATAAATAAATAAATAACCAAATAAATAAATAAATAAATAAATAACCAAATAAATAAATATAATAAATTAATTAATTAATTAATTAATTAATTAAATTAATAAATAAATAAATAAATAAATAAATAAATAATAAATAAATAAATAAATAAATAAATAAATAAATAAATAAATAAATAAATAAATAAATAAATAAAAAATAAGTAAATAAATAAATAAATAAATAAACAAAAAAATTAATAAATAAATAAATATTTAAAAAACCGCTTCTGCGTCTATTTCTCAACAGCCCTAGAAATTACGTGTTTTTTAAGAAAGAAAAAAAGCTTTATACCGCAAATTTTTCAAAATGAGTTTTTACGAGATCTCGATCTATCTAAAGTTAAAAACTTTTGTACATTTTTGTAGTCTTTCTCGGATATAAGTAGCTCGGAATGGCCGCTTATGAGCTATGAAACTTATGTGGCTGTCAAACCTCAATGTTCTTAAATGGTTATTTCGACAAGAGAATTCCTGGCTCATAAGAACGGCGGTCCTAGGGAATACTCGTCAGCTTAGAGTGTAAACCTGCGAACTGATATTTGAAAAGATTTACAGGGCAGAGAAAACAACTGCTTCAAATTTATATTATCATCATAGGAAGGAACCCAAAATATAGTTAATTCATTTTTCGATATTTTATATATGAACCAACTATAATTTGGGTTCCTTCCTATGATAAAAATATGTATAAAATTGAAGCAGTTGTTTTCTCTGCCCTGTAAATCTTTTCAAATATCAGTTCGCAGGTTTACACTCTAAGCCGACGTGTTGGTAACCCAAAACTCTTGGAAATGAATTTAACTCTTTAATTTTCATTTCAAAAAAGCTTTCTTAGACAACAATCTAAAAAGTAGCAAAACAATTCATAGAATGTGGAGGTGATAAAGCCTCTGAGCGTCTAATTGCAAACAAACAAAGAAAAAATCCAAACAAAAACAAAAGCAATACATATAAAAACTGAAGTTGCAGCTCTCATAAGTGAAGGCTAGAAATCTTATTGTCGCATATCTGTTGACCTAAATCCGATTTTAATTCTTAAGGCAGCCGTAGGTACGCATAAGCAGACATACAAACGCACGCAGAGACTGCAATTCGAATATTTTATGCCATACAACTGGCAACAATGTTTGGCAACAATTCATACGACTGATGGTCGTCACCTTTAGGCGGCTTTCACCTTCCTTCGTTGTATACTTTGGAGTTCATGCCAAATGAAGAGCAAAGCCTAAATTTGCAGCTTCCACGTCACGCCGCCAACAACCGCCAGAACAACAATAGCAACAACAAAAATTTGCCCCAAAAATAGACTTTAGAGAAATAAACTTTTTATGGGTATTTTGTTTTTTTTTTTGTCTCTTTTCTTTGTGACTTTGCGGGTAGGTTTTCAGTGTTTTATGCTTCTTTTGTCTTAACAAGATGAAATAAAAGCATTACAATTGTCCGTCTGTCCGCCCATCCGTCCATGTTCTCATTTTACATATACTTATATATATATATATATATATATGTACACATATATTGTTTTTTTTTAGTTAACATTCTCCGCGTTCTTAGGTGGTGGCAGCTTGGAACTGCAAACTGCAACTGCACTTGGCATTGTTCCAGACTAGAATGCCGCATTCGTATGGAGCCGGTGCCCACTGCTGCAGTTGTAAGTTTTAAGATGAGCAGACAAAACGAGCAATAAATTTTTGTAATTCTCAATTTGATTTAAAATTATTATATATACACGAGAATTTTAATTATGCGATTATTTGATGATGTTTTGTGCATCTACGAATTGGTTTTTGGGCGTAATGATTGAGTTTTACGTTCTGAGGCACTAATTATACCCGACACACTCTGTGTCGAGGGTATATTGCGTTTGTTGGGTTGTGTGTAACACCCAGAACCAGTCGAGATAGACCATACAAAATGTATATAGAAATGATCAGCGTCACCAGGAGATTCGATTTAGACATGTCCGTCTGTCCGTCCGTCTGTCCGTCCGTCTGTCTGTCTCTCTGTCTGTCTGTCTGTTTGTATACAGTTATCTTATCGAAGGAGTTGATCTATCTTGACAAAATTTGGTATGCGTGCTCACGGGGACATGAGTAAGAACAAGTTCGAGAATGGACCCGATCGGACCATTTTTAGGGGTACCTCCAGTACTAGGGTCTGTTACGAAAATCACAAAAACTGCTCTAAGATCGAAGTCCTTCAAGATATTTTGATGAAATTTGATATTTGAACATTTTTAAAGGCAAGTAATACGATATCAAAAAATTGTAAAAGTGGGCGTGGCAGAAGGGCGTTTTTTTGAAAATTCTCTCCTACACCCGAAATACAAATGGGACTTGAACGAAATTTGGCACTTATGCCTCGTATGTAGCCACAAACATCCTCCCCAAACAATTTTTCGATCGGACTATTATTAAGGGTACCTCTAGTACTAGGGTCTGTCACAAAAATCCCAAAAATGCCTCAAAAGCGGACTTTATTGAAATAATTCATTGAAACTTAGAATTTGAGCGTATATATAAGGGTCCGATTAGAATTCCAAAAAAATTTGAAAAGTGGGCGTGGCAAAAGGGCGGTTTTCATTTAGAAATTTAACAAAAGTCGGTATATGGGGCTCCTTATGCCCTTAAACACCTCTTGATATTAAAAATTATGTGTCTGTGTCGGGTATTCTATTGTCAGGCTCGCGTGACTATAACACCCTTACTTGTTTTCTTCGTAGATGTACAAAAAGCCGTTTTGATCTCTAATAAATAATTATATTAAATACGCATACGCATGATATTTCGCGTTCCTATTGCTTTACGATAGCTTATGTTTCTTTAACCCATTCTCACCCAGCCGGAAATGTCCCGGTGAAACAATCAATGATTTCAGCATGACATAGAGCCACGACTACTCCTGATTATACACCAACTTTCTAATGAAATTAACACACAAACGGCATTGGCAGTCATAAGAGCACATGTCACGAGTTGGTTCATCGAATAGTGGAGTGTATCTACTCCGTCGTATCGATACCTACTATTTTCGATGACAAGTGCCGATTTGAGTTGCGATGAATAATATATTAACTACCATACGCATGGCATATGCCATTGCAATTGTACGAAGTACGTCAAATTTTCCCCTATCGATATCCTTGGTGAAAAAATTTAATGAATTGGTCATTTATGAGATAACAATTCCGGCTGGGTATTCATAAAATTCATTCTGCTAATTGTATTATACAAGTCTGATCAAGAAATTGTCTTTTACAGTTGTCAAGAAAGTTATATGTTCTATTTTTGTATGAGACCAAAATGTTAATATCGTTAGATGTTTGCTTAATTTTTTTTATTGATTTCACATAACTACATATTTTTCGTAAAGAATCGTTAAAAAAAATTTGCACATTCAAAGCAAAAAAAACCGGAGAAAAAAATAGAATCATATAACATTTTTGACATGTACAAAAATTCTCTTGACATTGTACTGTATGTTGCAGTGGATTCCACTTAGGCCGTTTACCGGTCCATTGTGATACCACAAGGGGTTTTCTTCTCTTTGTGTCAGTGTATGTCTTTTTATGTAGTGTGCCCCTAACATGCGATTTTTTGAAAAAACCAGTGCTAGGCTTGGAACATTACACTCGGTTTCGCCTGTGCCGTGAATCGAACCTCGGACCCCGGGATCAAGAGCATAGCACGCATCTCCTACGCTATCCCAGAGCCACTTTGCTGCTAAGCAATATAAAAAATAAAATAAAAACCTAAATACAGTGCACTCTCTCTTAAGCGGACACCGACGGGACCGAAATATAAGTATGTCCGCTTAAAAGAGGTGTCCGCTTAAGAGGAAACTGTTTGAGGATCAGGAACACTGGAGCATTCTCAAAAAGTGTGCGCTTAAGAGGAGTGTCCGCAAGGAGAGAGTACACTGTACATTCATATTTGCGGGAAGAATGCACCCTGCATTGCAAAGCTCCCAGTAGGAAATCGATCAAATTTTTCTGATAGTCTCATGTACAACTCACGTTCGGGTGACACGACATCATAAAGGGTGCTTTCGTCATGTCCTCTATTCCCTTTTCCCCTTTAATCGCCAGGTTATTAATATCAAATGAGTCAGACCGTCGCGTAACTTGGTGCAAAGCGTATAAGCAGAACAGTCTGCTCATTGATGGGAGGGAGTAGAGCTCAAACCACTTCTTTTTTTTTTAACGAATGCACAAACAATGCATTGGCGAATATGTATTGAAATTTTGCTTTTGAGTCGAATTTTAAAGTTTGATTTCAAATCGTTTGTCTTTCCTTTCTTACACATTTCCTGCCTTTAATTCGTTTCAATTCCGTGCGGCTTTGCACATACATATATAAATGATGCCGAAATCCTTTTGTACAGTTGTGAGTGTGTTTTCTTCGCCATCCACATGCGATAGTTGTAACGCCAAAAGATATAAGACCATAAAAATTTGGCATAAAATCGATGACCCCGTTTTCAAATTGGACCTATGCTGGAACCGCGCCGAATGACATCAAACGAATGGCGTTGACAACCAAAGGAGCTGTTAAATTTGTCACGTTTTATTGCCTTTGAATAGCAATGAACGGAAAAGAATCAAAAGGTCTTAAAATTAAAAAAAAAAAAAAAAAATTAAAAAAATAAGGAAGAAAAAAACTTCAGGATTCCAAAAAGTTTTTATGCTTTAGTTACCCGATTACTCACAATCTTAAGTTTTACTTTTTGAATCGAAAAATAAAATATATTTAAAAAAATATAAAAAATAAAATAAATAATATATGAATAAAAATATATGTACATACATGTAAATAAAAATATAGAAAAAATTGTTTAAAATATTTTTTTTTTAATATTACAAAATTGGTAGTGAGAAATTAAATATAAATAAATATTAATAACAATAGATAAATAAAAATAGAAAAAAAAGAAATTTAATAAAATAATAAAAGTGGTCGTTGAAGAGGAGTTAATGACTACAAAAGTTTTATTTCTCAATTATAATCATGATTTGTGAGTTAATTTGTGTATTTTGAAAGACTTTTGCTTTAGGCTGCCCACAAATGAATCAAAAAGTCCATCAATCCGTTGAAACAACAACAAAAACATAATATCAAAAAAATTTTGAAAACTTGCGATCTGTTTGTCATGCAAGCTACAGACAAAAAATTTGGCGTCGATTGCAACCGATTCATGAATTTGTTGAAATCCTTTGTGGGTCTCATCTCGCAAATCTCTGCTCTCTCGCTCTCATCTCATCTCTCTCCTCTCGATCTCTCTCTCGCTGGGTCTCTCTCGCTCTCTCTCTCTCTCTCTCTCTCTCTCTCGCCTCTCTCTCGCTCTCTCTCTCTCTCTCTCTCTCGCTCTCTCTCTCGCTCTCCTGCCTCTCTGCTCTCTCTCTCGCTCTCTCTCTCGCTCTCTCTCTCGCTCTCTCCTCTCTCATGCTCTCTCTCTAGCTCTCTCCTCTCTTCGCTCTTCTCCTCTCTCGCTCTCCTCTCTCTCTCTCTCTCGCCTCTCTCGCCTCTCTTCTCTCGCTCTCTCCTCTCCTCTCTCACTGCTCCTCTCTTCGCTCTCTCTCTCTCTCTCGCTCTCTCTCCCTCTCTCTCGCTCTCTCTCTTTCGCTCTCCTCTCTCGCTCTCTCTCTCTCTCCTCTCTCTCGCTCTCTCTATCGCTCTCTCTCTCGCTCTCTCTCTCTCGCTCTCTCTCTCCTCTCGCTCTCTCTCTCTCTCTCCTCTCTCTCTCGCTCTCTCTCGCAAACATCATATTTAATTTCAAATAGCCAATAAGAATCCAGCACATGAACAACACCTTTTGCAATGAAGTTACCATCCAAGAACTCGCGCGTGGCATTGTCATGTGTAATGTCCAAGTGAAATCGTTGATGACTTCGACTGGCAAGAGATTTCAAAGAAATAAATGACCCCGAACGTGGCTACCGAACGTACACACTCCATGAACGATACGTAGGAAAGTTTTTAAAGAAATGTTTAAAAAGAAATCAAAGAACTAATTTTGAAATATGTTTATGTTATGTAAAAAAAAAAAAACGAAATCCCAACATCTTCAATCCAGTTGACAATGATCTCATCTTGGCGAGCGTTTTAACGTCAATGCTAACAAATGGCAAAGTCTTTGAGCGTATAAAAATGATTTCCGTTTTTTATATTTTTTTATATTTATTTTAATGTTCAAAATAATTATTACCCCCGATTTTCAACATTTTCTCTCTGGGCCTGCTGTAGCTGCAATTAAAGCTTCGTACGGATCATTACGCAGATAAACACGCCAAGCAATTTCGTTCGTCGTCGATGGAGCAACAAAATGAGCAACAATGTGCGAAAAAAAATACAGTAAAATACATTTAAAAAAATACAGTATAATTGATCTATGTCATAAAAACAATAATAAATAAAAATCAAAACATGTAAGGGTGATATAGCCAGGCGAGCCTGAAAATGTAAGACTCCAGACTTGTGTTATTTTAGCGAATGCTTTTTTGTAAGGAAATCTCGGTTGCCACGCCCACAAACACAAAGTATTGTGGAGATTTTCATTAGGTACCATAAAAGATTCTCATATCACATCTGTTAAATTTCCTTGCGTAATGCCGCTCGAGGAGGTATTTTTATGAAACCATCTACCATTTAACCACGCCCACATTTTCAGCTTTTGTAAAAATTCTTGTATGTACACTTTAAAAATTATCCCTTTGAAATTTCATTGAAATATTTGAAAAACTATCAGACTATACAACAGGCTACGCTGGCATGGACACGTCCTGAGATCAAATGAGGAGAGTTTGGCAAAGAGATGCTACGCATTGGAAATTCAAGGTTGCAGACAACAAGGGCATCCGAAACAGCGTTGATGGACACAGTAAAATGGGACCTAGAGCTTGTAGGGCTTGACCTCGCATGATGCAGCCGATAGAACAAAATGGAGAAGCTGATCGCGTTTTTCGGACCCCGAATGGGCCGGGACATTTGAATACGCAAGAAGAAGAAGATTTGTGATTTTTGTTGAACAGACCCGAACACTGGAGGACCCCTAAGAATGGGCCGATCACGTCCATTCTATTTCATACCGACGACAGAAGTCTCGTATGCCACGACTATATGCACCACAGTGGATATTACACGATACTAAAAGACCTATTCATAGCATTAGAACATTCAAAGCATGCGTTTTTGTGGCCCAATATACATACATACATAATACTTGAGCAATCCTTCCTAAGAAATTCGACCTCAATTGTGAAAAATTTATTTTAAAAAAAAGTTTTCCAGATGAACGGCTCATGTCCGTGCAATCATACAGGATGTCTCGAGAATTTTTAGCCAAACTTAACCAGGTGATAGCTAAGGTCAAGAGGAACAATGTTTGTTCTTGCGAAATTGGGCTAACTGTTAGCCATTTTGAGTAATAAGTGTTTGAAAATAATGCACTTTTGAATGATGCTCTTTTCGAGTAATGACTAAAACTAAGTACTTACTTGTGATTTTGAAAAAAATTTTAATGAGAATTACTTCAAAAAAAATTTGTATTAAAAAAAAAAGCGCAATAACGGGGGCACATAAAATACGATGCACGTCATCCGTCACCGTTTTGACAATTTAGTTGAACTACATGGCTACTGAAGGGCCAAATGTAGTACCTTATATACAATGTATGTGGATACGAAATAAGTAGTTGAAAATTCTATAATGTTAACTGAACGCTTGACCGATACAACGGGACTTCAATCGGTACAGGGGATCAAATCCTGATCTAATAAGTTCTATCTGGATTGAGAAGATCAGTCTAGTTTCAGCTCCGAAGCGTCTGTTCCCATACCAAATTGTATGTAATTGAAAATGAGGCATCCCCAGACGAAGAAGAGTATGGGCAAAACGGTCCTTAAGGTCCCACCCGTCACAGCCATTCTGAGCAGAAATTAGGTAATTTCATTGCTTAACTGTTGCTAAAAATGTTCATAATTATAAATCCTTGAGAATCGCATCCTCTTTGTTTTAATTATTATGAGCCTAATCCTAAAATAAGTGATTGTGACGGGTGTGACTAAATGGAATTGCCTGTATCGAAAAACAAACAAAAAACACATTTTTGCATATTTTCAAAATAGGAAACTCTCCACACTCGTTGTTGTTGTTGCTTGTGTTATTATACTGAATCATTCCGATCTGCGGGCATTCAACGACATAAAATAATATAAAAAAATATCAAAACCAGAAACGCCGCTAAGCTTATTGAGACCATACTCCGGGGACTTTGCACCCATGACTGCTAAAAGACCTACGGATATCAAACAAAAAAAAACAGAATTTTTTTTAAACCTGCAAGACATTTGAAACATTCAATTTCGCTATGGAGAATTGTTGTTTTCAACAACGTGTAGGACGCAATAAATCTAAGCAACCAGTAAAACTGGCCAAAATTTCGTGGAAGCCAATGCTGGGCATGTTTAAATCTTGCGAAAAAAAAACGGAAAAAAGAAAAAGGCTAACGAGGTTGAGAAAAAAAAAATGGTAGTTATTTAACTGGTTTTTTTTTTTTTTTTTTTTTTTTTTTTAGAACGAAAAACGATGACGCAAACAAGAGAAGTGTGTAAGTATTGCTCCACTGTGGCATTGTCACTTACAATAAATAAGGCTTCAATTTGTTTCAATAAATATATTATTTTTTTTTTCTTTTTAATATTTGATGCGACCACGTTAGTAAAAAGACTGATGTATGGTGAGAATTAACGTCGAATTTGACTACATCGCAGCCAATTTAGGACTTTGATTTTTACTGTCCATTGTATTGGAAAATTATTTACAATGTGACGATATAAAAAAATCGGAGGGAGGGGGAGAAAATGTATCAACGCCATGGCAATTTGATTGGTGATCGAGAACGCCTCTGCGTGGATACCGTTTGGCGAGGCTGACGGCTCGGGTAGCCAGCTATCTGTGCTCCAGTTAGCATTGTCGATGCCGATCGTTTAGGCGAGAGTGACGGTCGCAGCTTACTGCCGCCACTGGAATTTGGGCTGCTAGTGATTTGCGAACTATCGTTGCCCATTTGATGATAGCTTGCCAGTCTGCTTGACATTGGTGTACTTAAGCGATTGTATGTTGGTGGTGGCGTTGCCACTTTAATGCTGCCTGCTCCCGTCGACTTCAGATCACCACCGAAATACGTTGGCTTGAACCGCTGCGGTCTGATGTTCGTGTTTGAGTTGCGTATGAGTTCGTACGACGACAGACCGACGCTGGGATTTGTCGTCTGAGCCGTCTGAGCCTGCACGGGTGCTCCCACGTATGAGTGGCGTAACGTTGGGCCGTTGTTGTAGTCGTAAATATTACTGTTGTATTTTTGTGTCATCGGCATATCGTCGGTCGCGCCAAGTTGTATTTGAGTTGCTGCTGTGAAGCGATTGCGATCACGATTGCGACTTTGGCGGATGCACGTTGGCAAGGCAGTCAGGTTCGATACGGCGGTGGCGGTGGCGGCGGCGGTGGCGGCTCCTTGGCTATCGCCGGTGATTCGTACTAGCGTCTGGTACCTTCCCGCACGGGTCTGTTGTTGGCTTGCCTTTGCTGTTGGTGGTGGCAGTATCGATGTAGGCGTTGCGATTTTGAAACGCGCTGTTGCTCTAGTGGGCGTATTGTTCGCTGCTAATGGCGATGCTGAAACCGATCCGGATGCGGCACAATAAAGTCGATTCGATTGCATAGGTTTGGCAACACCGATTGGCAACATACGTCCCGGTTCGTTCGACATTACCGAATTTTTAAATTCAACCCGTATGGAACTATTATTTCCATGACAGTCTTCTAACGGATTTTGATGGACGTTATTACGATCTATACGGAAAGTTTCGTTGCGTTTAACAGGCGAACGTGTCATCGAATGCGATTGACGTCCATCGCTAGTGCTTCGATCACGTCGGACCGGCGATCGAGAACCTGGCCGATAGTTGTCGTTTTCGAATACCAAATACTCCCGGCGATTCTCCTTCGAATCGTGTTGACTGTTCCGCTCGTCGGCGTATTTAATTGGCGAATCGACTTCGATAAACCACGATGGATTATAGAGTGCGGCGTCTTTTTGCTGTTGCAGAAATTTCTCGCGAAACGATTTACGAAAACTGTTCAACGTTACAGTCTTATATTTATTCGGATCCGATTCCAATTCCTGACCATCTTCCTCTATTAGATCATCATGATAGTTACTTTGTTTTTGCTGTTGCTGTTGTTGTTGTTGTTGTTGCGTCTTCAATTGCTCAAGCTGGGCTTTCAAATGTGCTGTCGCTTTGCCCTTACGATACGTTGACGAATCGAATTGCCCGCCCAAATATTTCGGTCCATCCGGATTTTCGATTCCGTTTTTCAACATTTTCAAACTCGAATGCTGTTCATAAAGGAAATTAAATGGATCCGTTTGTCCATCGTACTCTATGTTCGTGGATGACGTTCCATCCGAATTCCATTTGTAGTATGTATTGGTTGCATTATCATTCGGATGATGCTCGTATATATTCCCACCATCCGTACCTAGTATCGTGGATACTGAAGCCGTTGTCGGGTTCTTCTTACGTTTTGTGAACGTGCTGAATTTGCTCAAAACATTCGATTTGGATTTCTTCGATTTTTTATCTTGAGTCGGGGGGATAGTTTTATCTGCCTGTTGCTGCTGTTTCTGCTGTTGCTGCTGCTTTTCATCGGAGCCGAGAATGAAAGTCTCGCTACGATTGAAGAGAGAGTCGGTCTGCGATCCCATCGAATCGCGCCGTTATCTGTCGGCAAGGATGCTCCATAACTGACAACACTGTTTGGACGTGAGGAATTTATAGATGATGCTTTCACTGCTTTCGCATCTCCCGATGAGGTTTTGCCACGTGAAATCGACGAACGTAAATTACGAAAAAATGACATTACTGCGATTTAGCAAGAATTATATGCAGCAAAAAAAAATTTTTTTTTTATATTAATTTAGTAAAAAAATATTTTTATTTTCTTTTTTTTTTTTTTTTGTATTTTGACACGCAACATAAATTAACCCGACCCAACGAAATGCCGGTAAGCTGCACTGCTTTTGGCCGTGAGTGCTTTGCGACTGTGCTGAAACGAAGCTCCGATATCCAAAGACCAAGTGTGAACACAGTCAGGCACGCATATATATCGACTAGACTAGACGTTGTACATAAACATACGGAGACAGAAAAAACAGAGACAGACACGCCAAGTGCCAAGTGAGCGACAGTTGAAAACAAGTTGAAGCCGTTCTACCGAATTCGTCTCCAATTTCGGAGCATTTTTAGCGAGCTTTCAGCGACTTGCGATTGTTGTTTTAACCATTTCTGTGAAACGATAGCGGAGGCGTTCTTCGATCCAGTACAGCTGATCGAAACGATCTATCTACTCGTATATTTATCTAAATCGGCGTAAATACACCCACATTTGGTTTTCCCTCTCTCGACGGCGATTTAATAATAAACAACCATTTTTGGAATAAAGTTGTTTAAAAATATTAAAAAAAAAAAAACCCACACACACACACAACACATCAGAACACACGAACTATCATCACAAAATACTTAAATTGACTTGAGATTTGACTCGGACTACACTGCACTCCTCGAAGCAAGCATACTTAAAACATGGCGAAGCACATTAAAACGTACACAATGCAGCGAAGCGAGTAGTTACGCCGAGAGCTAAATTGCTCTCAAAATTGGTTCAAATGTAGGTACTTTTTTTCCACAAAGCTCTACAATCTGCAAAGTTAGAAAAAGGTCGAGAAATGCATAGATGTATTAGTTAATATGTATAGCAAAAATATTTCGGTTATTTAGAAAAAAATGGTGACTGGTGAATAGACAATCGACCGACTTTGAAGCCAACAAACAACCGACACCAAATACATTGGCATTGGAACATATGCTCCAACTAGTCCCACAATATCGAAATATAATTCCGGCGTATACAGCAGGCATTTCAATATAGAAGTACATAAGTACCTGTACCTGTTAGACAAAGGTGTTTATGAACCGACACCCATAAATACACAAACAAGTTAGGGTTTTTAATGTCATGGGAGCATGACAATAAAATACCCGACATAGACACACATGTTTAAATAATTTTTAAGACGCGTCCGAAAAACAGGACCATTGAGAAGGAATATTCTATCGATTTTAAAGGGTACAAGGGTCCCCATATGCCGACTTTTGTTCAATTTCTTTTTGTCACACCCACTTTTCAAAAAATTTTTTGAATTCTAATCGGGGGATTGAATATACTACGCTCAAATTCTAAATTTCATTGAAATATTTCGAAAAAATCTGATTTTTGGGCAGTTTTGGGATTTTTGTGACAGACCCTAGTACTGGAGGTACCCTTAAGAATGAACCGATCAGAAAAATTTTTGTTTCATCAAAATCATCTTCAAAAATTAAGATTTTAGAGCAATTTTTGTGATTTTCATAATAGACCCTAGGTACTAGAGGAACCCCTAAAAATGGACCGATCCAGTCCATTCTTCGAACTTGATTTTACTCATGTCCCGGCCAACAAGCATAGCAAATTTCGTCAATATAGCTGAACCCTTTGATAAGAAAACTGTAAACAGACAGACGGACACGGCTAAATCGAATGACTTGGTGACGCTGATCATTTTTATATACATTTTGAATGATATATCTCGACAAGTTCTGGGTGTTACACACGTCGCACAAATGCAATTTACCCTCGAAACAGCCCAGCCGGAAATTTTCTCATAAATGACCAATTCATTAATTTTTGCACCAAGAATATCAAGGGGAAAATTTGAGTACTTCTCAATTGCAATGGCATTGCCATCGAGAGAAGGAGCTTTTTATCGCAATTACAATGGCAATGCCATCGAGAGGAAATGTTATTTATCGCAACTCCTAATGGCACTGTCATCGATAGAGGTATCGATACGACGGAGTAGATCTACTCCACTTTCGATGACCAACTCGTGACATATGCTCTTATGACTGCCAATGCCGCTTGTGTGTTAATTTCATTAGAAAGTTGGTGTATAATCAGGAGGAGTCGCGGACTCTATGTCATGCTGAAATCATTGATTGTTTCACCGGGACATTTCCGGCTGGGAGAGTGTATCGGGTATAATAAACAAACACACATGCAAAGCGCGTTTTCAAGTTTCGCATTAAAAGGGGACTTAATTTCTCAACGCCCTTCTGAGATTATTTATTTATGAAATTATTTATTTATTTATTATTCCTCCTTTACAGTTTGGGATTGATCACGAGGTTTTGTTTCGGTTATTGATGGAAAAATCCATATACTTTTTAATACATATATGTATACATATATCTATTTCAACAAACAGAAAGATGAATCGAGTCGATTCGTTTCGTTTGGAGTTGATGGAATGGCAATCTGATCGAACTGAAAGCTTTAGCTGTTTGTTTGTGTGTGTGTGTGTGTGTGTGTGTGTGTGTGTGTGTGTGTGTGTGTGTGTGTGTGTGTGTGTGTTTGTGTGCCCAGCCGGAAATGTTCCGGTGAAACAATCAATGATTTCAGCATGACATAGAGCCGCGACTCCTCCTGGTTATACCCAATTTTTTATTGCCGTTGGGTGCTACCGCTCGAAACAATCATTACTAAAAAAGTGTGCCGTGTCAAAAAGTAACGTTCGAAATTTTTTCTACCAAATGGCAACGCTCAGGATCATTGCTACACCGTTCAATATGGCTTTAAAGCCGAAAAATAAATGACAGACAAAAATTAACTATCCGGCAGCCGGATATCCGGTTATCCGGCATTCGGCCGGATACACTATCCGTTGCAGCACTAGTCGATACCCCTATCGATGACAATGCCATTGGAGTTGCGATGAATAATATTTCCTCTCGATGACATTGCCATTGCAATTGCGATAAAAAGCTCCTTCTCTCGATGGCAATGCCATTGCAATTAAGAAGTACTCAATTTTTCCTTGATATCCTTGGTGAATAAATTAATGAATTGGTCCTTTATAAGAAAATTTCCGGCTGGGTGTGTGTGTGTGTGTGTGCGTGGTCAATCAAATATTTACGGCTATGTGCTCATGTAGGCGGCAACTACATTTTACAATGTTAGTTACTCCCCAAAAAGAATTAAGGGGATTTATAGGGTACACCATAATTCCGTTCTAATGGGCTTATTTGGGCCAAAAATTGCGCTTCAGGGATTAATATCCGGATGTAGTTTCACTGTTATTTGTTGTTCATGAAATATTTATAAGGTAGTTCGTACCTTTGTTCCCGCTTGATATTTAAACGTACTTCAAAAAAGTTTCCATCAAGTGAAAGTATCGTTTACGTCGCTTTATGTACATATTCCATTCTCCTACCCCAGTTGTATACATACGCAGCGAAAACGATATTGGAAGTCGTTATGGATTTATCGAAAAGTTCAAACAGCCCCGGACTGGGTATTGATATAGCATTACGAAGCAATAAAAAACGATTTATGAATGCAATTTACAAATTTTGTAGCATATTCTAAGGCGTAAATATAAAATATGCTGCTTTGAGGTATCAGCAGATGAGTATGCTACAAAATTTTGCTCGAAAAGGAAACACGCAACGGCCAATTGGAATTTATCATTGAAAGATGATTTTGGTTGAGTCAGTTAAATACCAAAGAAAAAAATTTATGAAAAGTTGAAATCATGAAAATCGAACCGAATAAAGTGCCTACTCATACATGAACTCTTCTACCACCCACAGAGAAACCAGGCCCAGACGAGGGGCGGCAATAGCTGACTACGGCACATTGAAATGGCATTGGGTATTGTTAATTTTTCGATAAAAATCGCTTTCAGGAGTCCCATCGCCTTCATGAGCCGGCAAGACCATTTCGCACTCTACGCTTGACAATTGAAATTTTAATTAATCCCGAACAAAAGAAAATTTGACCCCCTCCCAGAGTCGCACTAAAAAAATAAAGATTAAAACACTGAGAAAAGTTTTTGTCACAAGAAATTCAAAAAGTTAAAAAGTGTGTGAATCAGGCACATAGCCAGGATTTTCTGACGGGGGGACCGTTTTAATATTAGGTGTAGTAAAAAGAAATCCATTATTTTTCCAATAGATGGCGTTATTTATCTGCATCTCGCGTTGTATAAGTCCGATCGTGTTCCGCTAGGGGGCATTAGAAAGATGACAGTTCCTACTAAAAAAGCTTTTTGACACTTTTTTGATTGTTTGATTCAGTTTTGTTTGAGAGCTTGTCAAAGATGGACATCAGCAAAGAGAAAATTCGCTACATTTTACAGTTTTTCTTCGATAAGGGAGAAAACGCAAGCCAGGCGGCTGAAAATGTGAATAGCGTTTATGGACCTGATACTGTAACAGCCAATCATGCGCAATTTTTGGTTTCGTCGATTCCGTTCCGGTAACTTCGATGTCAAGGATGCACCACGCACTGGAAGGCCAATTGTCGAAAATGTCCATAAAATCATGGAAATTATCAAGTCCGACCGTCATGTTAGCACTGTTTCGATTGCAAAAGAGCTAAAGATTGCACAAAAAACCGTTTGGAACCATTTGAATAAGGCTGGATACACAAAGAAGCTCGATGTATGGGTGCCACACGAGTTAACGCAAAAAAACCTCATAGACCGAATTTCCATCTGCGAATCGCTGCTGAACCGCAACAAAATCGACCCATTTCTGAAGCGGTTGGTGACTGGTGATGAAAAGTGGGTCACTTACGACAACGTCAAGCGAAAACGGTCGAGGTCGAAACACGGTGAACCGGCGGAAACGGTGGCCAAGCCAGGATTGACGGCCAGGAAGGTTTTGCTGTGTGTTTGGTGGGATTGGCAGGGAATTACCTACTATGAGCTGCTCCCATACGGCAAAACTCTTAACTCGGAACTCTACTGTCAACAATTGGACCGTCTGAAGGAAGCAATCGCCCATAAGCGGCCAGCTTTGGCCAATAGGAGAGGAATTGTGTTTCATCAGGACAACGCCAGGCCACACACATCGATAGTGACTCGCCAGAAGCTCCGGGAGTTTGGTTGGGAGGTTCTTCTGCATCCACCTTATAGTCCGGACCTGGCACCAAGAGATTACCATCTGTTCCTGTCCATGGCGAACAATTTTGCTGGTGAAACATTCGCTTCAAGAGAGGCTTCTGAAATTCGACTGTCTCAATTTTTTGCTAATAGCAACGAGGGCTTCTATGAGAGAGACATAATGAAATTAACCTTTAAAATGGCAACAAGTTATCGAACAAAACGGCGCATATTTGACCTAAATCGGGTCATTCTAACTATCTTAAATAAAGCCCTTAATTTAATGCAAAAATTTCTTTTTACTACACCTAATATTTCCAATTTTTTGCTGCGTAACAATTTACATTCTTTCGAACAATACGTCAATGAAACCGATAGTCGTAACAAAAGTATAAAAAAGTGAGAAACAGAACTCCAAAAGAAGAAGCACCATAGCGTGCGTATAAAAGTTGCTGAAAATTTTATAACTTAAACCAAACCAAACAATCATTGCTGATTTTATTAATTAATAGTTTTAATAATTTTTTACAATCAGAACAGAGTTTACCCGAGAGGGAAGTTGATCGGAGAGTGTGTTTTGCTGTGGTTCAGTGGTATGGAAAGTTCCAACAAAATCGACATACCAATATCAAGTACATTAAGGGGGTCTTCTCATTGAGCAACTTTTTTTTCGACTTTTTTTTTTGCATTTATTTATAGCTTGGGTAGTTGTGAATATGCCCCTAAAAGGATTTTTTGAAATTCGAAATAGTTTAGAGGATATAGCCTTCTTTGTCGAGCAAGATCTGCGCTAAAACGAGTAATTTTTGCGTTGCTTCAAACTTTAAACGCGTTTATCTCGAAACCACGTTTTTCGAACTGGCGGCCATGATATCTCCAGTTCAACTGAACCGATTTTCATGAAACAAAGTGGAATCGACGCAGAATTGTCACCATTCTCGGGTGAACCTCGACCATAATTTAAAAAAAAATTTTACTATTTTTTTTTTACACTAAACTACAAAAAAAAATCCCGAAATTGAAATTTTTTTTTGAATGGCCGCCATTTTGTCAAAAAAAATCACAAAATTAAGCTTGAGGTTCACCCGAGAATTACATCTATACTGATTATAACCCCGTTTTTTTTTCCATTGCGGACGCTCCGGAGACCCGGAATCGTGGCCGCCGTGACGGCACCTTTTTTATTTCACCACCAACTTTGAAGTCTCATTACTTTTTGAACAGCCCACGTATCGAGGCAAAAAAAAATTTTTTATTTACTTTGAACCTTTTGTAATACAATAAATAAAAAAAGTTTTCAATTATTCTTTGCGTTTTCAAATAAGAATTTTTTTAAAAAGGGTCCAAAAAACGGGTTTTCAATGAGAAGACCCCCTTAAGAGATAATAAAAATATTATTTCATACTACACATTTAATAACCAACAATTACACTTCATTAAAAAAAAAATAATCTTTAAAACTTATGAAAGTAGTCTGTGAATATAGTAAATCCCGATACTTGGTTAAGTCAGATTGTCTTAATTTATTTTTTCGATCTCAAAATGTCAACAAAAATTAATTTTTGGACTAATATTGAAAAATTTCGAGTGGGTAAAATACCCATGTAAATGGCGTTCTGCCGTGCCTGTATTTGATTTTCTGCATACACAACTGCACATAAAAAGTTTACGATTACGAAATAATTCAAAAATAATCGGGATTATTTGTGATTAATGAAAAAATTCGAATTATTCAAAAAATAATACGAATAATTTTTTTTTTTTTTTTGAGTAAATTTTTTTGATATTTTTCAATTTTTCGGCAGACAAAATCAAACAGAAGCACTAATAAACTTTAAAGGAGGATTTCGTTGCAGAACAGTGTAATTTTCATTTAAGTTAAGCTATTCAAAAAAAGTTGATGTCGAATAAAAACAGTCGTCAATCAATGATTTCGATTCGACGAACTTGGCGTGCAATAACATATAAGATTCGTTTTATTGGACATCAACTGAACTTATATTCAGGAAAGTCGGCTATACGAAATTTTGAACTTTTGAAAGTTAAGAAACATTGTAAAAAATCCAAGAATTAGAAACAATATATAAAAACTGCTGAAGGGTCGCACCCTGCAAAAGCGTCTTCGCTTATTCATCGAATTCACTTTTGTATGTGGTGTATTTTTTAAAAGCAATATTTCTTTAATTATAAGTATCTGAAAATTACAACGAATAGGTAAACTAATTGGTTATTATTTAAATTTCGTTCCTTTGAAATATCAATATCTTAACCCTGCAGTAAATGCGGGACAAATTGACCCCTTTGTCACACTCCGTAGCGTAATGGTAAGCATGTTCGATCATCGATACCGAAGGCTCGTGCTCGAATCCCAGGGCAGGCGAGAAGAAGTGGAAAAATTGTAAAATTCGCAGGATTATTCGCATGGATTCGTATGGATGAGAAAAGAGAAAGAAAAGCTCGTGAAAGAAATCTCGTGAATGCTTTCACAGCTTCGTGCGAAAATTCATATGAATTATATTTTGAACTTAATTTTTTCGCAGAAAATTTTTTTAAGCCTGTTAGGTACTCATAATATTATCTACTTTCAAAAAAAAAAAAGAATTCGGCACTCAACCTTGCGAGGGTCGATAGGCTAGACTCTTCACGCTGAGCCATCCTAGTCCTGTTCGCGTAGCTTTCCATTTACGTACCTAAGCCAATGCGGTGCCTCTACTGCAACACAAGTTCAATCGTCAGCTGGTATCCGCTCGAACATGTGCCCATACAAAATGTCACTAGGAGAATACAATGGCAAGGGTACAGTTGGTCACCAGTACTGATGACGGAGGAACTAGTGATAGATTGAATCAGTCATTAGTGACACTGACTGCAGGGTTAAAATCCGTATCAGTGTAGTGATAGCATGAACATATGTAACGTTAAACAAATGTTGGTTGTTTAATGCTCTCCTCCTTTTATACACTTATCTATTTTCCCCCATTGCAAACAATACAATTTAACGATTTTACATAAATAAATGATGGACCAAAAAGGAAGAAAAAAAACCAGATGGAATTGCTAATTGAAAACTCTTGAACGATGGGCCATTTAAGGGTTAAGGTAATACGGAAATGCGAGCTCTTATTCTCAAAAACAAAGCAACGGTTATCTTATTTTTCAATGAATGAAATCAGAAAAAAAATTCCGATAAGAAATCTAAAAGCAAGTTTAAATTCCCTATCATCGTTTCAGTCAAGTGGTTCTATTTTCATTTATCTACCATAGAAATACCTTTTGATAGCACCAACAATGATACTTACAGAGATACCTATTTATAAATTCATTTGAACAAATTCAAAACTATGATTTAAGTTGGTCCTCATTTTTAAACTTTTGAATTCTTCCCGGGGCACTTTCAATCTCTCTCGATCTCTCTCGATCTATCTATCTCTATCTATCTCTATCTATCTCTATCTATCTCTATCTATCTCTATCTATCTCTATCTATCTCTATCTATCTCTATCTATCTCTATCTATCTCTATCTATCTCTATCTATCTCTATCTATCTCTCTCTATCTCTCTCTCTTTCTCTCTCTCTATCTCTCTCTATCTCTCTCTATCTCTCTCTATCTCTCTCTATCTCTCTCTATCTCTCTCTATCTCTCTCTATCTTTCTCTATCTCTCTCTACCTCTCTCTCTCTCTCTACCTCTCTCTCTCTACCTCTCTCTCTCTCTCTACCTCTCTCTCTCTACCTCTCTCTCTCTCTACCTCTCTCTCTCTCTCTCTACCTCTCTCTCTCTCTACCTCTCTCTCTCTCTCTACTCTCTCTCTCTCTCTCTACCTCTTCTCTCTCTACCTCTCTCTCTCTCTCTACCTCTCTCTCTCTACTCTCTCTCTCTCTCTCTCCTCTCTCTCTACCTCTCTCTCTCTCTCTACCTCTCTCTCTCTTACTCTCTCTCTCTCTCTCTACCTCTCTCTCTCTCTACTCTCTCTCTCTCTCTCTCTCTACCTCTCTCTCTCTCTCTCTCTCTCTCTCTCTCTCTCTCTTCTACCTCTCTCTCTCTCTCTCTACTCTCTCTCTCTCTCTCTACCTCTCTCTCTCTCTCTACCTCTCTCTCTCTCTCTCTACTCTCTCTCTCTCTCTCTCTCCTCTCTCTCTCTCTCTCTCTCTCTCTCTCTCTCTCTCTCTACCCTCTCTCTCTCTACCTCTCTCTCTCACTACCTCTCTCTCTCTCTCTCTCTCTCTTAAACGGACAAATTTTGGCAATGCTCTAGTGTTCCTGCTTCGAAAATAGTTTCCTCATAAGCGAACATCTCTGTTAAGCGGAAACCTACGGAATCGAAAAATTTGCCCGCTTAACAGAGGTGTCCGCTTATGAGGAAACTATTTGCGAAGCAGGAGCACTCGAGCATTGTCAAAAGTTGTCCGATACGAGCTGTTCTCATGTCGCCGGTTATCCTTCGCAGTTTTTCTAAAAAGTCTTCTTTGCTAAGTCGGAAATTGGTTTTAACTCCAACATGTACAATATTCATGCAAATAAAAAGATGTAGCAAAACCAAAATTGTAAGTTTAAACTGAATTATTTATTTCCAATGGATTGAGGATGTCGCGCAGGCGACTTCTTGCAGAGCGTAAATTGATGGGGCGCTTCTCTTCATTCTCGTCTTCATCACAAAAAAGAGTTTAACTGAAGTCATACAATTTCAAACTCTCCTGCCTTCTGTGGTCTTGCTTTCATTGTTTTATTTGCTAGATTTTTCAACACAAAAAGTGTATATACATATATACCTGCATTTTTATATTAGGCCTATTCACGAGACCTCGGTATCGTTGCAAAAGTGTAAAAGTGTAAAAAATTATTTAGGCTTCCAACAACATCTTGTATTGAAAAATCTTCCACTTTTGCACTTTTGCCACGATACCACGGTCTCGTGAATAGGCCTATTATCTTCTATATAATAATAAAGAAAGGGTCATTCTCCACGATTGGGCGGAATATATTTTATCACGTCATTAGCGTGGTCCACCAGACCTTTGGGGTGACTAAAGATTTTGAATTCAATCAATTCAATCACTTTATATACGATCGAAATTATAAACCAATTGAGATATATACAAAAAATATGTAAAATAAATACAATCATAGGTATATATATTTAAATTACACCAATGCTTTATATTGTAAAAGAAATCAGATATAATTACATTCGAGTTCAGAACGCAATTACATACATAATGATGCCATCCATCCTTTTTTTTCGCGGGCTAGTCCTTTTTTTTCCTCTAAAAACGCATCCCGTGAATGAGATTTAAATCCTTTTTTTTATCATTTTTTCTTCCTTTTTATTTTCAACGACTATTTTAAATTCAAAAATTCACCTTAAGAGATGCAAATGACATAACACGCGGCGAAAACTAATACACACACACACACAAGCGTAGCTGCCATACCGATCACTCTTTGTGAATTCACTATAGGGATGAGCGATAGTTGAAAAAATATCTAATTCGATATTTTCGATATTTGAAAAAAATATCCAATGGGTAGCAGGGTTGGAACTACTGCAATTGCAGTAGATCTACTGCATTTTTTTGAAAATTTTGACATCTACTGCGACACTGCGAAAAGCTTAAAATCTACTGCGATTTTCCCTGGTGTCACTTCGATTTTTTGTTTGTTTATCAAACAAAACTCCTAACGATAACTACCAAAAAAGTACCAATTTTGGTTATGCATTATCAACACCGCAATTCTATTTGTAACAAAGATACTATTGTTGTCCTTGTTTAACATCTTGGATTTTCCATTTAAGCTTATATATGCGATATTAACAGTTTGACAGCTGATATAACAGAAAAAAATCTTGTCAAAAATCTTCGCTGAACATAGGAAGACGAGCAATATGGAGAAATATTTACATGAAATATACTTTTATGTTAATTTTTTCTTTTTATTTCTTTTTTATTTTTTTTTACCGCGCAAAATTCAAATCTACTGCCCTTTTTTGTTAAAACTGCTGCACTTTCTTCTTCGCCAAGTTCCAACCCTGATGGGTAGTAATTAATTTAGGAGAAAAACATCGATACTATCGATGTTTATGGTGCATTTTATTTTTCTTTCAATACTTTAAAATCTGAAAACTAACTCCATGACAACTGGTAATAACGACGACAATGACGTTATTGTTAACGAATACATAAATATGTCGATTGAATAAAATTTGTTAATTATTTTTCTAAATAAAACACTGAAATAAAGATCCTTTTTTATCCTTTTTTTCTCTCCTCAAAATCCCGCGAAATCAATACATTTCTCAGGAAAACCCTTTGTTTTTGCATGAAAAAAATATGGCATCATTATACATATCCCACCCTGACAACTAAACTGACACAACTCAAAATTTCTGAAATTCGAGTTATGCTATGAATCTTGTTCCCAAGTCATCCGTCTACCTACAGGAAAAATTCCATTCCATTTTTCTCATTATAAAAGGCCAAAAAAAAGCCGTAATGTCTTTTTTCCTGCTTTGATCGACACTGCGACGAATTTTGTTTTCGCGTTTTCTGAAAAATGGCAAATTTTGAGTTGTGCCACTTTAGTGGATCGGGTGCGATATGTACATGATTAATTTGAATGTAATTATATAAGTAATAAGAAAAAAATATATTAACTAAATTGAGATCATATTGTAATTGGCTCCAATAAATAACGGATTTTTAATATCCCTTTAAAATGTATGTGGCGATGGCATGAAGAAAAAGAGGAACGATTATATTGATGTGTAGACCTGACGTAATGCTCCATTAGGAAATAAAGAATTAACTATATTTAATCTCAGAATGAATGATATTTGTGATGATATTGTTGTCGATTTCTTTCCCGCAGATGTAACTTGTTTGGCATGCCTCTATTGAGATGTTGGGAATGGAAAGGAATTTTTTTTTCTTCCGATTTAACAACTCCTACTGGGTTATTATGCAAACATGGCATAGAAAATGCTTGACAGAATAACATTATCAATGAGTCATGTTCCTTGGCGTAACTTGCGTACGTCATTCGTTCTTATTGATCGGCAGGAGCAGACTTTCTTCAGAACTGAGATGAAGCGTCAGCGTCTCTGATGCAAAAAAGATACCCAGCCAATGAGTCAGCAAGTGGGGGTTTGTCACTTATGTGGTATTTATAACAGAGTTCTTAATGAATTTTAGCTAGCAGCAGCATTGATTGGGCACGTACATATGTGCATGTAAGTGCCTCCTTTATTTTTATTTTTTTTTTTTTTCTAAATATATAAAAGCTAGTTCCAATTGCCATTCCTAGTTTATTCATAATCACATCACCTCATAACGTTGTCGTGTTCATTATTAAAAGGATAACAAAGAAAGGACAAAGTGCAAAGTAATTCAATTAAAAAAATGAGAGAGAAAAAAAATGTGAATGTAAACGAAATCGACCTCGCAAAGACCGCACTTAAAGAAATTGCTCTTCTGATCGAACTATGTCACTGTCTCTGTCATACGAAAAACACTATCTTTCTCATTTAGCTACTCGAGCTAGCTCTTTTGTTTTGTTTGAAGAGCAACGTTTCCAAGTTAGAAAGAATACCATCCGGAAAATGAACATGAACGAAATGAGACTGCATCGTCACAGGGTTGCCATAACAGTGGGCTGTTTGACGTTGGGCCAAGCTCTTATTTTTGATAAAATGCAAACAAAAGCTCAGAAATGTTTACAGCCCACAAGTGTTCAAGAAAAGGCCATCACACAGAGGCTGGAGGCACGAGTCGGGATACACACAAGCAACACATCAAAACGTATACGCCCCATTGGATAAACGTTCATCATTAGTGGCAATCATTGGGTTCATAAATGACACAAGACACGAACTGGTATGCCCCTTTTCAAATTCCTATTACCTTTTCTTCAATAACAGTTTTTAAGGTAATTTTATTCCTTGCAACAGTCCTTGGATAATGCAATGGCTTCATCAATTCCATCAACGTGACATTTTCTGCTGGCCATTTTCATTAACGCACACCCAAACTATTCTAGCGGTTATTGTTACTGTTATTGCTGCTGATGTTTTAGCGAACTTTGTAAAAGTGTAGCATTGTGCCATTCTATAGGACCATGCTGCCGGCGGTCGAGTGGGCTTGGTATACATACATACCCACATACATACATACATACATCATACATATGTCAGTAAACATCGTCATACATACGTTAATAAGCAAAGGAACATGCAGCTATGCAACTATGACAACGAAACCACAGTGCGACAATATCGGGCTGCCTTGTATGTCCTTCTGTAAATATGTCCGTCCGCTTGTTTCACCACTATCGTCCCATAAAGTATGCTACGAAAATAACGTGCTTGATATCATTTTTTCACCTCGAATTCATCTCTGCCCGCTCTCCTTCCCCTTCCCCGTCACCATCTCAGCGATTTCGCTTTCGCCCAACCCTTCCCATCTGTAAGTCCATACCACCATTCCTGTTCATTCATTTTATAAATCGTCATTGGAACCGCACCTTCCCTACGACGCTTAATATATATATACATACATATATTTATATATATGTATGTATACCTTTGAGTGTTCTTCAAAACATCGATTGGTCATTTGAGAGCGAAGGTAAAAAGGCGACACGCGACCCCTCGCGTCAAATGGCTTTACGCACGAGAAATATTCATAAGGCTTATAAACATACCTACTACATACATATGTGTATGTATGTACGTGCTTGAAAGTCCTTGAATGTATAAAAAAAAAAAAAAAAACCAAACGAAATTCCTTAATGAATTGCTGCCTCCCCCTCTTATTCTAATTTGAAATTTCAAAAACAAATACTTATGTAGGTCCTTTGCTAAAATAATTAACAGTTAGTTGAACATTTTTAGAAACAGCCGCCCAAAATACCACTCACTACATTCAACAAGAATCTTCGGTGTCTTTCTGTGTTTCCTTCTGATTTTTCTGCAAGCGAAAAAACTTCTCCGGCAAATCGACAAACCATCGAACTTAGCGATCAGCAGTTCACATATACGCAATCCCCGTGTTCTCTGCAGTTATCGGTATTATTCAATTTAATTACAAGTCATTGACGTGTTAGCTGTCGTATAAAAAACTTTTTGTTTTGTTTATTTTCGCTTTGCCGTAGGTAATGATGTCATTTTCACGCGTAGCAAATCACAGAAACAGGTTTTCAAAACAGATTTCAACAACAGAAAGCGGCACATGAACAAAAGGAAAAAAATTATTAATTTAATAAATTTATCAAAGGTGGCAACGCTATAAATTAATCTACTTATTTTTATACCCGACACACTCTGCGTCGAGAGTATAATGCGTTTGTGTGGTTGTGTGTAACACCCAGAACCAGTCGAGATAGACCATACAAAATATATATAGAAATGATCAGCGTCACCAGGAGATTCGATTTAAACATTTTTTTATGTTTCCGTCTGTCTGTCTGACCCTGTCCGTCTGTTGTATACAGTTATTCTTATCGAAGGAGTTGAGCGTATCTTGATCGAAATTTGATATGCGTACTCACTAGCACATGAGTAAGACAAGTTCGAGAATGGACCCGATCGGACCATTTTTAGGGGTACCTCCAGTACTAGGGTCTGTTACGAAAATCAGCAAAAACTGCTCTAAAATCGAAGTTTTTCAAGATATTTTAATGAAATTGGACATTTGAACATGTTTATAGACATGTAATATGATTTCCAAAAATTTTAATAGTGGGCGTGGCAGAAGGGCATTTTTCGAAAATTGTCCCCTACACCCGAAAATCAAATGGGACTTGAACGAAATTTGGCACTTATGCTTCCTTTGTAGCCATAAACATCCTCCCAAAAAATTTCCTTGGTCGGTCCATTATTAAGGGTACCTCCAGTACTAGGGTCTGTCACAAAAATCCCAAAACTGCCTCAAAATCGGACTTTTTCACAATATATCAATGAAACTAAGAATTTGACCGTATATTTAAGCCTCCGATTAGAATTGCAAAAAAAAAAATTGGAAAAGTGGGCGTGAAAAAGGGCGCTTTTCATAAAGCAATTTTACAAAAGTCGGTATATGGGGCCCCTAATGGCCTATAAAACCTCTTGAATATTCTTACTTAGTGGTCCTGTTTTTTGGGCGTTGTTCAAAAATTATTTTCAATTTCAATTTATTTGCTGAAAAATTTAACAGAAGTGTGTACAGCAGCTAACATGTTAGTTTAGGGTTTTAATCCTCTCGATTTTTTCCACTATAATAATAAGCTAAATTTAATAATGTACAATACTGGTCCTAGCATTTAGTTTTTAGGAAAAATTGTTAAACCTCTTGAAGCTTAGTCTACTTACATCTAGAGAAAACCCAAAAAAAAACCAAACTTAAGGTATGTTCATATAAGTATAAGAACTTAAGACTGCCATCTAATGGTTAATTAATATATTAATGTAACTGTATGATGAGTTCTGACATTTTTGGTAGAATTTTAAACAAATTTTTTCAGCATTATCTTTCACTAACAAAATGTTTGCCATTATATGTAAATATCAGCCGCGTGGAATAATCCCATGGCTGGTTAAATACTAATTTAAGGATTTTGTTTTGACAAATTTGTAGCCGTTTTAAGTGGCAGTGGGCCAAAAATTATTTAAACACGTGTGTCTGTGTCGGGTATTATATTATCAGGCTCGCCTGACTATAACACCCTTACTTGTTTCTTTTACTTTTTGAAAAAGACATTGAACTTTCGCATGTGATGATAAAAAAAAAAAAATATTTACATACACATATTAAAATGGCCAAATGCGATTAATATGTAACAGGTTGGCTGATAAGTCCCCGGTCTAACAAAGAAAAACACATTTTTTTGTCAAAAATCGTTTAATTATTCAACATAGTTCCCTTCAAGAGCGATACAACGATTATAACGACCTTCCAATTTTTTGATACCATTTTGGTAGTACTCCTTCGGTTTTGCCTCAAAATAGGCCTCAGTTTCGGCGATCACCTCTTCATTGCAGCCAAATTTTTTCCCTTCGAGCATCCGTTTGAGGTCTGAGAACAAGAAAAAGTCGCTGGGGGCCAGATCTGGAGAATACGGTGGGTGGGGAAGCAATTCGAAGCCTAATTCATGAATTTTTGCCATCGTTCTCAATGACTTGTGGAACGGTGCGTTGTCTTGGTGGAACAACACTTTTTTCTTCTTCATATGGGGCCGTTTTGTTGCGATTTCGACCTTCAAACGCTCCAATAACGACATATAATAGTCACTGTTGATGGTTTTTCCCTTCTCAAGATAATCGATAAAAATTATTCCATGCCCATCCCAAAAAACAGAGGCCATTACTTTGCCAGCGGACTTTTGAGTCTTTCCACGCTTCGGAGACGGTTCACCGATCGCTGTCCACTCAGCCGACTGTCGATTGGACTCAGGAGTGTAGTGATAGAGCCATGTTTCATCCATTGTCACATATCGACGCAAAAACTCGGGTGTATTGCGAGTTAACAGCTGCAAACACCGCTCAGAATCATCAACACGTTGTTGTTTTTGGTCAAATGTAAGCTCGCGCGGCACCCATTTTGCACAGAGCTTTTTCATATCCAAATATTGATGAATGATATGACCAACACGTTCCTTTGATATATTTAAGGCCTCTGCTATCTCGATCAACTTCATTTTACGGTCATTCAAAATCATTTTGTGAATTTTTTTGATGTTTTCGTCGGTAACCACCTCTTTCGGGCGTCCACTGCGTTCACCGTCCTCCGTGCTCATTTCACCACGCTTGAATTTCGCATACCAATCAATTATTGTTGATTTTCCTGGGGCAGAGTCCGGAAACTCATTATCAAGCCAAGTTTTTGCTTCCACTGTATTTTTTCCCTTCAGAAAACAGTATTTTATCAAAACACGAAATTCCTTTTTTTCCATTTTTTTCACAATAACAAAAGTTGCTTCACAAAAGACGCTCTATCTCACAAACTAATTGACTTACAGACGTCAAATTTTGACACGAATCATTTGAAGGTTGCCACTATATAAAAATAATATGCATTTAATACTAGCGACGCCATCTATGTGTCAGACCGGGGACTTATCAGCTAACCTGCTACCTTCGATAGTTTTAATATAGAGTGTCCAGCGACTGGCAAAGATAAGGCTCCAAGGTGAAAACGTTTTTAGATTCTAAATTGTAGAGGCATAGGAAGTTTTAGAACAAACAGAAAAAAAAATTGAGTACACTGGCTAGATTTCGAAACTTCTAATTATTTCTATGTAATAAAATTTACTTTACAAATAGCTTGGAATCAAACATAATTCACTTAAGTACATTCAAATGAGTACCGATGGAGCTTCCCTAAGCCAATGATCGCGAACTGACCATCTATAATCCATTTTTAATCCCCTTTAAATAACATCATCGACATGGCAATGTTCTGAACCCTCCATTCTCCACTCATGAGTCATGACCAACTAATACCTCTAATTAAGAAAATCGAAAATCATTTGCTTTGATTTTAAACATTCGAAACGAAAGATAATGGAAATTAAACAGCAGAGAAAAAAGCAAATGAATTGAGAAAATTCTTCTCTGAAAAAAAAAAAAAAATATGGTAACGATCGGCTTTAAAACGGAACAGGATGCTTTAATTTCAGTTTCAAAGCCATGAGACGATATTTTGGAACACAAATTTTATTTGATTGCATGAGACGATAATTTGGAATTCAAATTTCGTTTCTTTCCATCCGTTGGGTATGTTTAGTTTCTCTTTACCCGTTAACATGATCAAACGACACAAGACAGCTGACCTCTAAAAACATTAAAACTTAACAGATTCGAACAGATTTCTGGCGTTGGTGTTTACGAATCCAAATTTTCAATTTCAATTTCGAAAATTAAGAAACAGAGTTGTCTACTTCCATTGTTTATTGTATGTATCATGCCGGCCAAATCGATTTTGTGTTTTCTATTTTTATACACGCGCTTCAAATTCAACGTCAAGCAAATTTCCAAAAATAATCAATTCTGAAAAATTAGGTACTAAAATCATATATAAAAAAATTCGTTTTAAAATAAACTCTTTTTCTTTTTTTAATTGGAATTAATTCAAAAACATTTACACATACACTCTACTCTCTCTCTCTCTCTTCTCCTCTCTCTCTCTCTCTCTCCTCTCTCTCTCTCTCTCTCTCTCTCTCTCTCTCTCTCTCTCTCTCTCTCTTCTCTCTCTCTCTCTCTCTCTCTCTCTCTCTCTCTCTCATCTATCTCCTCATCTTTCCCACCCCCTCTCTCTCTTTCTCTTCTTCTTCTCTCTTCCTTTCTTTATCTCTGTCTATCTTCTCTCTCTTATCTCTCTATATCTCTCTATCTCTCTCTATCTCTCTCGATCTCTCTCGATCTCTCTCGATTTCTCTCGATCTCTCTCGATCTCTCTCTATCTCTCTCTATCTCTCTCTGATCTCTCTCGATCTCTCTCGATCTCTCTCGATCTCTCTCGATCTCTCTCTATCTCTCTCTATCTCTCTCTATCTCTACTCTCTCTCTATCTCTCTCTATCTCTCTCTATCTCTCTCTATCTCTCTCTATCTCTCTCTATCTCTCTCTATCTCTCTCTATTCTTCTCTCTATCTCTCTCTATCTCTCTCTCTCTCTCTATCTCTCTCTATCTCTCTCTATCTCTCTCTATCTCTCTCTATCTCTCTCTATCTCTCTCTATCTCTCTCTATCTCTCTCTATCTCTCTCTATCTCTCTCTATCTCTCTCTATCTCTCTCTCATCTCTCTCTATCTCTCTCTATCTCTCTCTATCTCTCTCGATCTCTCTCGATCTCTCTCGATCTCTCTCGATCTCTCTCGATCTCTCTCATCTCTCTCGATCTCTCTCGATCTCTCTCGATCTCTCTCTATCTCTCTCGATCTCTCTCTATCTCTCTCGATCTCTCTCTCTATCTCTCTCGATCTCTCTCGATCTCTCTCGATCTCTCTCATCTCTCTCATCTCTCTCATCTCTCTCGATCTCTCTCGATCTCTCTCTCTATCTCTCTCGATCTCTCTCTCTATCTCTGATCTCTCTCGATCTCTCTCATCTCTCTCGATCTCTCTCATCTCTCTCATCTCTCTATCTCTCTCTCTCTATCTCTCTCTCTATCTCTCTCTCTATTCTCTCTATCTCTCTCTATCTCTCTCTCTATCTCTCTCTCTATCATCTCTCTCTATCTCTCTCTCTATCTCTCTCTCTATCTCTCTCTCTATCTCTATCTCTCTCTATCTCTCTCTCTATCTCTCTCTATCTCTCTCTCTATCTCTCTCTCTATCTCTCTCTATCTCTCTCTATCTCTCTCTATCTCTCTCTATCTCTCTCTATCTCTCTCTATCTCTCTCTATCTCTCTCTATCTCTCTCTATCTCTCTCTATCTCTCTCTATCTCTCTCTATCTCTCTCTATCTCTCTCTCTATCTCTTTCTGTACCTTGAATTGAATATTTACGTTCAAGTCAAATTTGAATTTTCGTTCTGTCGAATAATTTTCAGTAGGTCTTTTCGATTGTTACGACTCGATCGTTAAAAATTGTTAACGCAAATGTGATGCAATCAAAGCGCAGACCGTCACGGTGAGATCATCAAATTTTAATCCAAACATACATCGGCGACAGCGTCACAAAGACATCGGGTAGTTATCGTCTTGTCAATAAGACAATTTCTCAAAACAAGTAAAAGAAGACATAGGCAAGAAGCGAAACGCAACGAAACGAAACGAGACAAAACAAAAACCGAAAGAAACAGAAAGAGAAACAAAACGTAGCAGCAACAAAAGGTTTAATCAGTAAAGCTTTGATCAAAACGTTCGTGGGTACGTAGATCAGCTGACATTGACCTTCAAATGGCGTATTCAATAAAGCGATGTTGGACTTTTGGCTGGTTCTCATTAATATTGTAATTTTGTTCGCGTAGGTTAGTCGGATTTTCAGCTCTTCGATATATTGGGCCTATCAAAATTTTTAAACAAATTTTCGTCCTCATGTTATTGTAACACCCACAGAAATTTATACTAAACTCTAGAAATGGGACCGTCCCCGGAACACCTTTGGATATTTGCTGTATACAAATCGAGCAACCTCTTATATTTAAGCAGATTAAGCTTACATAGCCCAATGTCATCGCTCTAACTTATAATTGTGACAGAATAATAACGATATCCATGATGTGGTCAGAGTGGTCACTATAACATACAGTAAAAAATATAATATGCATCTTCAAATGTTGGAATTTCACAAAAAGCAGTAGCGCACTGATCGATCGTTAATTAAAAGGCCTCAAATATTTCGAATTCCCTAAGAACACTCATCGAGAGAATTGATGTTGTTTTTTTAATTATTTAACCTCATTGTAACATCAATTTCAAGTCCAAATGTGTGCAGTAAATATTTCGAATTTGAATTTCGAATTAATAAACAAATGTTGATTTAATGCGTGCAAGATCAGTTCAGTTGTGCGAGCAGCAAAAAATTTTGGAATTGTTTATTTTCTTTTCCATTATATATGTGTATGGTTATATTTATTTTTTCCCCTATTTTTACCATTTTTTTTTTCTTCTTATTTTTTTTAATTAGGGCACACAATGATAAAGTACTCATCTGTTCATCCATTCACGAACTACGAACAGCTACGATCAGTTCGCACCAAGGGAGACAAAAACCAAAAAAAAAAAACCTAAAGAGAACAAAAACAAAGTTTAGTGCAACGGGGGGATAGCAACACGCTGGGCAAAGAAACGATCTCCAATAGAGATGATGATCTAACAACGTTGGATTATAAGCGAAAAAAAATTGTGCTTCAATAATGTGAAGGTCTTAAAGTATTGGTCAGGTAGAAACACATACGAAGAATGAATTCCAATTCCGTTTCCGTTGAACCGTCCAGACCTTGAAAAGGAAACTGAAATGCATCGGTCGATAAATACGTTAAATTATTTCAAAATTCATTTGATGAAGTAGTTGAATTTTTTTTTCAAAAATTTCAACTAATCAATGAAAAATAAGCCGAATCCGATTAGCACTTAGAATTAGCAACTTATTTTATTCAATAAATGTATAAGTACAGTGAAATCTCGAGTTTTTTAAGACGATCCAATGTGATCTCACGTTGACGGGATTTAAACTATAAGACATTTCGATAGAAACAACAACAAAACAAAATTTTGTTTAAATGCGATGGACGCATGATGAAGTGATTTTCTTTCCGATCTCACTCTCTCCTTCTCTTTCTATCTATCCTTCTCTATCTCTCTCCATCTCACTCTCTCCCCATTCCGCTGTCCACCCCCCTATCCTTCCCAGCAATCCATCCCCCTATCGACCCCCCTCTCCTTCACTCTCTCCATATCTCTCTCCATCTTTCTCTCTCTCCATCTCTCTCTAGCTGTCTATCCATATGTCTCTCCATATCTATGCCCATCTCTGTCCATCTCTCTGTCCGTCTCTGTCTATATCTGTCTCTCTCTCTTTCTCTCTCCATCTCTCTCTTTCTCTCTCTATCTCTCTATCTATCTCTATCTCTATCTCTCTCTATCTTTTCCTATCTCTATCTCTCTCTATCTTTTCCTATCTCTCTCTATCTCTCTCTATCTCTCTCTATCTCTCTCTATCTCTCTCTATCTCTCTCTATCTCTCTCTCATCTCTCTCCATCTCTCTCCATCTCTCTCTCATCTCTCTCCATCTCTCTCCTATCTCTCTCATCTCTCTCTCTATCTCTCTCTATCTCTCTCCATCTCTCTCTCTCTATCTCTCTCCATCTCTCTCTCTCTCATCTCTCTCCATCTCTCTCTCTCTTCTCTCTCTATCTCTCTCCATCTCTCTCTCTCTATCTCTCTCCATCTCTCTCTCTCTATCTCTCTCCATCTCCCTCTATCTCCCTCTATCTCTCTCTATCTTTCTCTATCTCTCTCCATCTCCCTCTATCTCCCTCTATCTCTCTCTATCTCTCTCTATCTCTCTCCATCTCTCTCTTCATCTCTCTCTCCATCTCCCTCCATCTCCCTCCATCTCCCTCCATCTCCTCCATCTCTCCTCCATCTCTCTCTCCATCTCTCTCTCCATCTCTCTGTCCATCTCTCTGTCCATCTCTCTGTCCACCTCTCTGTCCATCTATCTGTCCATCTCTGACCATATCTCTATCCATATCTCTATCCATATCTCTATCCATATCTCTATCCATATCTCTATCCATATCTCTATCCATATCTCTATCCATATCTCTATCCATATCTCTATCCATATCTCTCACCATCTCTCTCCAGCTGTCTGTGCTCTTTGCGTCCCTCGCCAGCAATAGAGTGTTCTTCTTTTGATCGAAATATCTTACCGTGTGTAGGGCGACTTTTATTATGACGAACTGAATACTTCTTCTATACGGTTTGCTAAATTATGTTTAAATGTTTATGTAAAATCACATTTTAGTGCAATTTTATGTAGGGGTTCTATTTTTCTTTTATCTTTCTCTTTTTTTTTTTTTTGTTTGTTCTTGAAATGTTGACTCACCGTTTCGGCAAAATCTTCACGGGAACGACGTGATATTGTTGTGTTTATATTATCCTTGGTGGGGGGCATAGCTCCTTTAACACGATGTTTTTTCTTTTCAATATTTTCTTATACTTATAATATTTTCTATGTGTGTATTGACTTTTCTGTTTAAGTGTGAGCACTGTTTTGCGAATTTAATTGATTATGGAAACAATTTCGGCTTTTCGATTTGAATATCAGCGTTGTTTTTTTTTTGTTTTGGTTTTTTTTTTGTTGTTTTTTTTTATCTACTTTTTTTGCGGCGGGGGAAAAGAACATAAATTAATAAAGAAGAAAATGATAAAATAATGAAACGCCAAAGTTTTTGAACTTTTACGATTCTCTTTATCATAGGAATTCCTCTAATTTCGGCGTTATAAGAACTTTTTACGTTCGAAGCAACAAAAAAAAAAAAAAAAAAATACTTCAGTTTATTGGTACGCATATGAAATGAACGTGACCATAGACTATGCGTGCTTAAACCCTTGAACACTGCAGAGGTTTTCACGAGTATTAGGAAATTTGATGAGAAAATTAATTATAAGTACTTATTTTGAATGTATGCACTTCAGGGTTTTTTGTTTTCGAATAGCATTGCATGATCTAAGTCCCTAGAGCGACTCCTGGTGTCTAATTGATATTGTCCAAGAAAAATAATAATAATAAAAAAAAACATCCCTGTAGAGATGAGATACGACGAGTGCGAGCTCGAATTGAATCAAAAATACTACCAAAAAGAATGACAACGATTATGCAGATCATCTCCATTCTCCAGAGACATAAGCTCAAAAAATTTTTGAGTCAATGAGGGGCGACAAAAAATTTAAAACAAAAAAACAAAAAAAATCGTCTAAATGAGAGTATTACGTCGCATGCAAAGGTATGTCACTTTTTTTTTGTTCCTAACAAAAATTGGAAGAAAAAAAACGAAGAAATAAATTTGAAAAAAAAAAATGCGACTGCTGGTTGGCATTAAATATGCACAAACACACTTTTGGTATACAAATACACATATGCAGATTCAAATACAAACATGCATACATATGTGTACATTAATATTTCGCTTTTGGTGTGCCTTTTTGGTAGCCTTATTGATTAACACGCTAAGGTCGTTAGAACTTTAACGTGTTGCGCTTAGCGGAAAGAATACGAGCATGAAGAGTGGTGCAAACGGAAATAGAATGAAAGAAAAAAATAAATAAATATTAGTGAAGAAAAATAACGCATGATTTAACACGTTAAGCAAAAGGAAAACCTTTGCGGCTATTTTTAAAAATTCGGTCATCATCGACGAACAGCGAAAAAATCAGGGAAGCAAAATAAGTAACTGTTTTTTTTTTCTTCTTCTTCAGACATTTCCGCCAACGCAGCATTTTTTTTTTTTTTTTTTTTTTTTTTTCAAAAAGATTAGGAAAAGAAGTTTTTAACGAAATATTGTTTAAATGTATTTCAATATATGTGCTCTCAGAGAGCAGGGGGAAAAAAAGCAATCTCTATTGGCCAAACGCAAAATTGAGAGAAATCCAATTCGATTCTAATAAGGAAAATGCACTTTTCTCGAGAGTAAACTTCTTCTTTTTGAAATATTTGAGGGAATAAATTTGATGGGGAATGGGTATTTGACCCATACCCATAACTTTCCTTTCCCTATCTATTTAAAAATGAGAATTTTGGTCTCAAGAAAATTAAATTCCCCGGGAATTCGTTCCCCGGGAATCCCAGCAATAATATCGTGATACCTGAAGCCAAAGCTGGGATTAATTCTATGGCTGGAAAGCTATTTTTTGAGAGAAGATTGAATTCATAATTCTTCACGCGATACAACTAAGCTTTATGCGAAAAGAAGAATTTAAAAAAAAAGAAGAAAATTGGGATCTTGTAAGACATCAATATAATATTCTCATCATCATCATCATCATCATCATCGTCATCTACTTAAACCTGAAATATCAGCAGTTTTTTAAGAGACTGTTCTATAGATTCTCAATTATATTACATACGATCATTTCGATCATATCCATCTCCCTCCCTCTTTCTTTCTTTCTTGTTTTCTTTTTTCCTCTCTAAAAAGTACTTTATTATATATGTATGTATTTTCAAATTTAACAGGCACTTGAGGGAGAGTTGAAATTGAGAGGGCAATGAGAAAGAGAGACATTGCGAGCAAGAGAGTAATAAGAAGAGAGTATTTAAAGGGTTTAAGACGAAGCGATACAACCAAACGAGCTCTATGGACATTCCGATCGGGCAAAGCAAGCACACATGCTGGCTTTTTGTGTTACCAAAGCGACTGTCAACATATGAATAGAGATACGAGAGTATCCCAAAAAGCATTTACCAAATGGAATGCTCGACTGCCTGCCTGCCTGCCTGCCGGTCTGACTGCCGGTTTCCATGAATTTGTCTTGTTGGCTTGGGTCAGTTCGCTGGCAAAAGAAAAGTATGGAAATCGAAATTGAATGGAATGACATGGAATGGCAAAAGAGAGAAGCTAATGGAGAGGCGAAAAAGAGAAGACGACATAAAATGTGTAGATATGGAGACCTGAAGGAAACACATGAGAGTGAAGAGACGAAGGACATATCGTCATATAGTGTCTCTGCAACAAACATAGTAACAGCCATAGAGAGAGGGAGCGGAAAAATCGACAACAACGCATAAGCTCTCCTAAAAAATATAGGCATGTATGGCATCTGACTTAATAAATGAGCGATAAAGACGATCGTACACATGTGGCCGTGAATGAGATCGGAATTGGAAGACTTGAAAGGACCTTACGAACCTCGAGTTCAATTCATAATGACGCACGAATGGACAAAGCAGCTGGGAGGAACAATGACTGCGCCAGTGATCGGAGAGTAGTGGATACTTCAGCCCAAATAATTGCGTACGCTGTCAACGTCGGTTTAGACATCAGCTTTAGCTGAGACGACAACAGTACCAGCAATAACAACTACCATAATAACAGCAAACCGGCCGGTTAAACTTGTTATCGTTCATGGCTTTATAGATTGAAAAAAACTTTTTAAAAAAATATATACATAGGTAAATAAATAAATAAAAATAAAAACTGGAAGGCTTTTCGCTCCAGTCATACGTGAACTGGTTTGGAAATGGTCTGGTTAAAAACAAAAGTACACAAAAAAAAAAAAAAATAAAAGCATAAAAAATTAAGAGAAAATAATATGAGCGCAAATGAGGGAATACATTCTGCCTCGGCATGCCTTACCAAAAACACAAGAGGGAATTAAGAAAAAGAAAAATAAATAAATATTATTAAAAACAAACCAATCAAGCAAGCAACCAAATGAACAGTCCAGGCCTCACCAGGGCAGCAATCTGGCGAACAAAATTTGCACATGTGTATTTCTTTAAGGCAAAGATCGGCTCGGGAGAGTATAGGAGAAGAAGAGACAACTGGAAACAAGTGTAGCGGCGGTGTAGACATACTGCCCAGCGTCATACACGCAGAAACACATATCACATTAGGAGCTAGAGTTGCTGTTAAAGCGTCCAACAGGAATGTTGCATGCGAACGCACCATGCCGCCAAATCTACGAGGGGTGTTCGAATTTCGGACCATTTTCGGGGAGCCAAAAATTCCCTTCGTTAATTATTACTACATATTATCATTTATTAATTTTTTTTTTTTTTTGTTAATACTTTGTTGGTTTCTTTAAGGCAAAAATCTACCATCGTCTGTCTCCCCTTAAACGAACTGAAATCACTGCGCCTGCGTTGTGTTCGATCGTGCGGTGATGATGTTTTCTCAGAAATTTCATTCACGAAAAATTGGGGAAAGATTAAATGAAATGAAAAATTCTTCAAGGGCCACGAACAAAATCGAAAACAAGATAAGAATTAACCATAGCAAAAAGTTAAAGGAAAACAACAAGAGGCGAATAACAAATAGAAAATATGAAGAAAAAAAAAAAAATTAAATTAAAACAAAGTAACAACAGACCGAAACGAAGCGAACGAGTTTTGAGTTGAGAGTAGCTCTTGAATTGTTTCGATTGGATATTCAAAAAATCATTCACTCACAACACCAAAGTATTTTTTTTTTTTTTGTTTTGGTTTTTCAAAATTTTTTCCTTTTTCCGTTTCAAACACTAAATAATAACGTCAACTTGTCGAGAGCGCGAAATTTCGTCGAAAATTTTGAAAATCGCGTTTAACGGACAGTACGCGCTCGCATAAACCACGTTGCATGCCGGTTCCAATGCTTCCGTACGACTGAGTTGAGCAGTTGCGATAGACGAACGTAGACCGTAAAGACCGGAAAGCGGCAAAACGAACAAAATTAAACAAAAACAAAGGCAAAAACGAAAACGAGTGTTAACGAAGGAGCCAAAGCTTGAATTTGGCGTTCGCCATGATGTTGCTTACGTGCTTGATATTTTTTTTTTTTTCTTTGCCGTCATGCATTGCGTTTCTCTACTTCAAAAATCGTCTTGGGGCGGGAAAATACTAGGTACAAGGAAGAAAAAATTTCCTAAATATTTGCTCTGTTTTTTTTTTTTTCCTCAATCATCGAGAATGAGAAAATCAGCCAACGTAACTATATTTGATTATCCTTTCATTAAAAATACAAAAAATGCATTAATGTCGATGGATGATAATTGCCATCAAATTACAATCGAAACTCTCTATAGCAGTGTTCGAAAAGTAGGTGTAATTGTACCTTTTTCGGCCCTTTTTCACTTCAAAGGTACATTAGGTACAATTTGTCCATTTTCGGTACAATTTCAAGAGGAAGAAATTTTGTTAGTGAATGAAATGGTGAAAGGTCTGCTGTGGTTATCCGCGACTACTCCTGATTCTATTGCAACATTCTCAAGAAATTTAGACAGAAGCGGCATTGGCCGTCATAAGAATATATGTCACGGGTTGGTCATCGAAATTGGAATAGATTACTCCATCGTATTAGTAGGTACTTCTCGTTTTGCTAGACAATGTTTTCATTCGGGAGTGAATAACACCTTCTCTCGATGACATTGCCATTAGAATTGGTATGAATAACATCTCCTTTAAATGACCATGTCATCAGATTTGAGAAGTACTCAAATATTCCCCTTGATGTCTTCGATGAAAACATGAATGAATTTACCATTTATGAGAAAAATTCCGGCTGGGTATATTATTTGTCATTTATGAAAAATATTCTGGCTGAGTATATTAGGTACACTTTACTATATTTAGGTACAATTTATGGATCATTTTAGGTACACCCTGAAATTTCCATTTTCCAACACTGCTCTATAGAGAATTTCAAGGGACCGAAAAAGAAAATTCTTTACAGAGAGAATTCGTTATAAAGATAGAAAAAATGTACTAAAAAATGTAGCAAAAAAGTCACTTTAGAGAGAAGCTCGTTATAGAGAAGTTTCTTATATACTGCGCTTATAAATTAAACCTTATCTGGTAACCAAACCAAAAATTTAATCAAACTTTAAAAGACCGGCCCTAATTACAACCTCTTACAAAAGAGAAGAACAAAAAAAAAAAAAAATCATTACATATCATTAAAATGTGAAAATATATCCCATCGTATTGGAACTTGTACTTTGACGCCAAAGACTAAAGGGGGAAATTTTGAGGAAAGTAATTTCACTTTATTAAAGAATTTCTTTCATAGGTTCTTGAGTCAAGTTAAGTTAACAATAATTTGCCTAACAAAATGGATGTTGTGCTCGTGCACGACTAACTGAGATGGCAAATCTAGAGGGGAAGAGTCGTAAAAAGTCAGCGTACCCATAGTTCTATAGGGTCTGATTGTGAAATAAAAAGTTTTAACCATTTCAATTAAATTTTATTATTGTGGGCGTTCATTTTAGGTACACCCTGAAATTTCCATTTTCCAACACTGCTCTATAGAGAATTTCAAGGGACCGAAAAAGAAAATTCTTTACAGAGAGAATTCGTTAAAATGAAAAATTACTAAAAAATGTCATAAAGTCACTTTAAGAAACTCTAAAAAGTTTCTCATATACTGCACTTATAAATAAACCTTATCGTAACCAAACCAAAAATTTAATCAAACTTTAAAACCGGCACTATTACAACTCTACAAAAAATCAAATAAAAAAAATATTACATCATTAAATTGCAATATATATCCACGTAATTACTTCACTCAAATACTGCATTATGAACTTACTATTTTAGACATTTGTCATAATTATATAACTTCAATCACTCTCAAATAGACCAAATCTTCATAGATTCCTTCAGTCAAAACATGTAATTACAATAATTTAGCTACAAAACAGCTCGACTTTCAACTGCGTTACTGCAAATAATATTCTGCTAGCTACACTACTCACTTCACTCAACTCACACACTTTACTGGATCATTTAGTCAACTCACATACAATATCAACTATTCAACAACACTGCTCATTAGCATCTTCAAGGACTCAAAAGAAATTCTTACAATTCTTATAAAGTAAAATATACTCAAACATCGTAGCTAACCTACACTTTAACTCTTACGTAGACAAGTGTTCTTAGTATCACTCCTTAACGAATCTAAACTACTGGTAACTGCAAGACCAACATTTAATCAACTTACCACTTCTAATCAACTGCATTTGTCACTCAACTGGACAGATCAATAATCATAAAAATCAACATACTATGATACAGGTTATGACATACTAACATATCTCCTCAAATCATTTAGGACTTGTCATTACGCAAGTCATGTAACGTCAACATCATCATTCAGATCATTATCACTCATCTACATACTCACTCAGTCATTACTCACTGCAGTCTCACATAACTCACTACAACATGATCGCTCAATCACACTAACTAGATGCAACATCATTAAGGGATATTCATAAAATCATTCATTCCATTATTTTCATAGGTCATTGTATTACAAATTCAATTAACATTTCATTAATTCATTATTCATCATTCATTATCATGTTCATTCATTCATTCATTCATCATTCATTCAATAATTCATATCATCATTCATTCAATACTCATCATTCTATTCATTCATTCATTCATCATTCATTCATTCACTTCCTACTTCACTCATTCATACAAAATCATTCACTTCACTACTATCACATTCATCAATCACTCACTCATTCACTCATCAGCTTCATTATCAATCACATCAATTCATTCACTCATTCATCACTCATCAATTCACTCATCATTCACTCATCATTCACTCATCTCATCACTCATTCATTCACTCACTCATTCATCTCATTCATTCACTCATTCACTTCACTCATTCATCTCACTCACTCATCTCACTCATCATCACTCACTCACTTCACTCACTCACTCATTCACTCACTCATCATCTCACTCACTTCATCACTCACATCACTTCACTCACTCATCATCACTTCAACTCATCACTCACTCACTCATCTCACTCAACTCACACTTCACTTCACTCACTCACTTCACTTCACTCATCATCACTTCACTCATTCACTCATCATTCACTCATCACTTCACTCACTCATCACTCATCACTCACTTCACTCACTCATCACTCATCACTCACTCACTCACTCACTCACTTCATTCATTCATCATTCATTCACTTCATTCATTCACTTCATCTCATTCACTTCATTCATTCATTCATTCCTCATTCATCACTCACTCACATTCACTTCATTCATCTCACTCATTCATTCATTCATTCATTCATCATTCATTCACTTCATTCATTCATTCATTCATTCATCTCATTCATTCATCATTCATTCACTTCATTCATTCATTCATTCATTCACTTCATTCATTCATCTCATTCATTCATCATTCATTCATTCATTCATTCATTCTATTCATTCATTCAATTCATCTCACTTCATTCATATTCATTCATTCCATTCATTCATTCATTCACTCATTCATTCATTCATTCATTACTCATTCATTCATTCATTCATTCATCATTCATTCATTCATTCATTCATTCATTCATTCTCATTCATTCATTCATTCATTCATTCATTTCATTCATTCATTCATTTTCATTCATTCATTCATTCATTCATTCATTCATTCATTCATTCATTCATTCTATTCATTCATTCATTCATTCATTCATTCATTCATTCATTCATTCATTCACTCATTCATTCACTCATTCATTCATTCATCATTCATTCATTCATTCACTCATTCATTCATTCATTCATTCATTCATTCATTCATTCATTCATTCATTCATTCATTCATTCATTCATTCATTCATTCATTCATTCATTCATTCATTCATTCATTCATTCACTTCATTCATTTATAATAAAAATGATCATGAAAAAGCGGATCTTCTGTGAAAATTGTATTGCCCGCTAACTTGGTTGCAGTGTAACTTTCATTGAAAAATTACATGTATGTATTGGGAATATGTCCCAAATTTTAAAAGCCGTCGTCATCTAATAACTACATGTCCTTTGATTTATTTCCATAAATGCATCATTGCCTCATGAGTGACTTTCCAGGCGGCTAGAATTTTAAGCCTATATATTATAGTGATTTTTATGTGTTGCATTATACAACATGAATTCAATGGCTTCTTAACTCAGCTGTCCTCAAGCCTAATGCGCCCTTGTACCAATTACCAGTAAGTCATTTAGAAAAGCGAATAAGAAATACGCTCCCTCAGCATAAATCACGGAAAGCCAAAACAAAACGAAATTCTTTGATAAATCTCACATAATGCCGATAAGCAGGCCTTAATCCATCTGATTCTAAGCCCTAATCGAACGTTCCTTGCATTGGCACTGACATTACGCAAACAACCACTAACACCCAATAAGGCATGTATGTACATTGTATATGTACATATGTATATATACAAATATAACTTTTGAACTTTTGAGGGTAGATAGGTATATAAAGGTGCATTGAAAATTGCACTGATTCTGTCGAAATTGACCAGTGATTGAGGTAGTAGTTAAGTGCTAACTCCTAGTTTGAATGGCATGGAGCCAATATTTGGACAGAAAGCATTTGAAAATGCATCCACAGCCTTATGGCCATCAGCGAGGTACATATACATAATAGCTATATATATATATATGTTATAATAAATTATTTTGAAATTCATACAATTACTTACCTATTAGGGTCTCTTCTGGTGAGTTGCATCTGCTAGCTTGGGATGTACCGCCATCCGAATTGCATCACATACCTGAGCATTGGCTCTCATATCCGGAGCCACCAGAGTCTCTGCACTATCTTCTAGGAACGCTCTACATATTTTTCATGATCATGTCGTTAACTGGAAATGGATTGGTTATTTGGGTTTTCACAGCGTAAGTATCGAAAAAATATTTTCAAATTCAATTCAAATATACATACATACATATGTACCTACCGATTTTGTTCGGCAAGACATTATCTACCGCTAAACGTCTGTTGAACTTCCAACTCTTGCAGGGCAAAATCTCTGCGTACACCGTCGAATATCCTCGTTGTTAATTTAGCGATTTGCGATTTCATGATGATGCTGAAAACGCCCATATTCATTTACAATAGCTTTAATCGTGGATTCGCTTTGGGAAATTTGGGCTGCCAGGTTTTTGGTATAATTGGGTCATATACGGGTATTGGTGCTGGAGCAACGAACGCTTTCATCGCTTACGATCGATACAATGTTATCACGCGTCCCATGGAGGGTAAAATGACACACGGCAAGGCGATATTGATGATCATATTTATTTATATGTATGCCACGCCCTTTGTGGTGGCGTGCGCCACGGAATCATGGGGTCGATTCGTACCAGGTGCGTATTCATATTTTATATACATAAGTACACTTCGGTACTTTAGAACTCCTTGCAACTCTACGGAACGAAAGCGCAGCGATGACGTACTATCCCGAGTCTTTTTTGCGAGCAATTTTGTCATGGACCATCATACAACGGACTGTCCTTTTTTTTTTTTTTTGCTGTGTCTGAGTCTTTTCCGAAGTTAGCATTTCTATTAAATTTTTGATCTAGCAACAACAAAAACAAAACACATAGGATTAAAAACAAAAGCTTGCCGAGCGATACAAGTTAACGATGATTTCTAGTAATGTACTTTTCTTTTTGCCCATTTCGATTCAAAACATCATCAATTTTCCGAAAATCTTTCCCAAACAAATCGCGATAAACAACATTCAATGTGATATTTTAACGGAATATCCATAGTTGCCACTCTGTGAGAGAGATTAAAGAGCAGCTGCCACATTACAAAAATTTTTGAGTAGTAGATTTTTATAAATGGACGGCAAGGCAATTTTGGGACATTTTCTTTAAAATATCCCAGCCGGACATTATCGCATACCATGATACAAAGAGAGCAAGATAGCGCCACTTCGGGTACCGCTATTTTAAAGCATTCGCATTGTTGTTGTTTCCAATGCTAAAGTATAGTTGTGACGTTGGGCTTAACATGCAAAACAACAACAACGAAGCTCTCATTTTGTATTTGTGACATTATCGGGCTGAAGTGGCGCTATCTTGTTTTCTTGTATCATGATCGCATACATGAAAAAATTATTAAGGGGGTCTTCTCATTGAAAACCCGTTTTTTGGACCCTTTTTAAAAAAATTCTTATTTGAAAACGCAAAGAATAATTGAAAATTTTTTTTATATAATGTATTACAAAAGGTTCAGAGTAAATAAAAAAAATTTTTTTGCCTCGATACGTGGACTGTTCAAAAAGTAATGAGACTTCAAAGTTGGTGGTGAAAAAAAAGGTGCCGTCACGGCGGCCACGATTCCGGGTCTCCGGAGCGTCCGAAATGGAAAAAAAAACGGGGTTATAATCAGTATAGATGTAATTCTCGGGTGAACCTCAAGCTTAATTTTGTGATTTTTTTTGACAAAATGGCGGCCATTAAAAAAAAAATTTCAATTTCGGGCTTTTTTTTGTAGTTTAGTGTAAAAAAAAATAGTAAAAATTTTTTTAAAATTATGGTCGAGGTTCACCCGAGAATGGTGACAATTCTGCGTCGATTCCACTTTGTTTCATGAAAATCGGTTCAGTTGAACTGGAGATATCATGGCCGCCAGTTCGAAAAACGTGGTTTCGAGATAAACGCGTTTAAAGTTTGAAGCAACGCAAAAATTACTCGTTTTAGCGCAGATCTTGCTCGACAAAGAAGGCTATATCCTCTAAACTATTTCGAATTTCAAAAAATCCTTTTAGGGGCATATTCACAACTACCCAAGCTATAAATAAATGCAAAAAAAAAGTCGAAAAAAAAAGTTGCTCAATGAGAAGACCCCCTTAATGCAGAAGTAGTAAAGCATTCATATGTAAAGAACATAATTGGTGCTTTTTCGAATGATCTTCTATTGAAAATTTCATAGAAGCAAGAGCTCGTTGCAACAGACCCTTCTTCAAATGAAATTTTAATTTAAAAGAGGGTTGTATACTCCTATTTTCAATGAAGAAAATGTATGAAATTTTCATGACCAGATGTTTTTCAATCTGTGTGCTGCGATTCTCAAAAGTTTTAAAATTTGGTTGCACTTAAAATGTTTCAAGAATTGGAACTCTTTAATCTTTCCAAAGGCGCTGATGTGTCACAGTCACGAAGTGACGAAATATGGCCAATACAGTGAACTACGGATAAATGCAACACGATTAAATGCAAAAACCTCATAAGTGCAAGGTGCTTTGAATCTATTTTTATGCGTTCTCATGTAAATATGCCCGGCTGATTGCAAAGAACGCATAAGTGCACAAGAATTCGAGCAAAAAACGTGTTGCATTTATCCGTACTCTACTGTATCCGCGAATTTTTCAATACATTCATTGAAAAAAATATAAATTCGGAAACGCTTTTAATGCATTTACATTTCATGCGGACCAGGATCATACACTCGTTTACCTAATGAAAAACACATGAATTTTGAAGTACTGAAAATAGCGGCCATCTCCTTCCTAACAAACATCATTAGAAAAAAGGGTTAGTAATGCGGCAAGTCGCAGTATGAATTTTCACCACTTCGGAAGTACTGGAGAAGTAATGAAATTTCCGGCTAGGATGTAATTCGGGTATGTGATTGTTTTTCCCTTTCCCGGGGAATTGAATTTTACCTCTACCAAGATTGAATTTATTTACCCTTTTAGCAAGATTGAGGGGGGAAATTTTCATTTCTCAATTCAGAAAATTCATTTCTCAAGCGTAATGTCGAGGTTATTTAAATTATCCATCTATCTTGGTAAAGGGGAAAAAAATCACATAAATTTAGGAGTGGAATTCATTTCCCCGGGAATGTTAAAACAATCACATACCCGATTAAGAAATTTTATTCAATTTTAATTTAGACTGTTCTAAAAAAATATCGCAACATCAAAAATTTCCCCAGCTCTTTTTTTTTTATACCTTTTCCGAAGGAAAGGGTATATTAAGTTTGGCTCGGAGTATGTAACATACCAAAGGAGTCGCGATAGATATAGGCATATATATATATTCTTGATCAGGGTGACAAGAGGAGTCGATCTAGCCATGTCTGTCTGTCTGTCTGTCGGTCACACTTTAGTTTTTCGTAATTAACTCCTAAGCCATGAAAGATATCATATTGAAATTCGGCATGGACATGAACCAGGTAAATGTCCGAAAAACTGCATAAAAACTGTTTTCGTAGTCCCTCCTTGGGTCGTGGGAAGTGGTTCAGAAGTTTCAAAAATCACGATTTTTAAGGTTTTTCCTGGATAACTTTTTTACTATACATCCCAGCTTATTGAAATTTGGTGTGTGTATAGCTACCATGTAGACTTAATCTTTCGCTGAAAAAAAATTGCGACATCGCTATAACTATGGTCATCATCCTACACATTAGAAAAAAACACTCTTTCTCTTATTCTCATATCTGAATACAAAAATTATTTTTTTGCTTCTTCTGATTGTGTATTTTGCCGCCAAATAAAGTCGTCCATTATGGATAAATTTTGACCATGACCACATTTCGCGAAATTCGCAAAAATTGATTTTCACTATTTTGAATTGAGTATTTCGCAGCTAAACAAAATGTCCTCTAAGGGTTAAAATTTGATCAAGACCACCATTCGCGAAATTCGCAAAAAATTGATTTTCACTATTTTGAATTGAGTATTTCGCAGCTTAACAAAATGTCCTCTAACGGTTAAAATTTATCAAGACCACCATTCGCGAAATTCGCAAAAATTTGATTTTCACTATTTTGAATTTAGTATTTCACAGCTAAACAAAATGTCCTCTAAGGGTTAAAAATTTATCAAGACCACTATTCGCGAAATTCGCAAAAATTTGATTTACACTATTTTGAATTGAGTATTTCGCAGCTAGACATATTGTCCTCTAACGGTTAAAATTTGACCATGACCACCATTCGCGAAATTTTTTTGCTTAATAATAATCTCGAGTTTTTGAAGCTAAATCGAAGTACAGATAAGGTATAAATAGATATCCAAGCTAGAACAACGAAAACGGCAGGAATTTTCGTTAAGGTAATGTTTTAACATATTTTAGGCTGAGGAAAAGGTATGTGTGCAATCGGCTTTGCCGATGTAAACTTCTTTACTTGTTTTTTTTTGTTTTCGAATTTGAAAACACTTAGCAGACAATAATATGGCGAAACATCTAAAAGCGAGAGAGGAACTGTTGTTGTCTCCCTTGCTATTCAATGACTTTTTGTCTTTAAACTTAAATATGGCTTTTAATTTTTATTATTTAAGTATAACCGATTTTTGCATTAATTTGTAAAGAAATGGTGCAAGAAAAATTAAATATTCTGGTTTAACAAAGTACAATGAAAATCGTTTATAACGGGACCAGCAAAAATCCATCGTTATAACCGATATAATCGCTATATCCGGTAACTGAAATTAAGAAGAATTCGAATAGCGAACGAAACTTTACCAAAAATGTTCATCGCCATAACCGATAAGCGTTATAAGCGATTTATACTGTAATAAGTTTTTCATGCATCATTTCATTTCTCGTACAAAGTTTCAATTGTTTGAGGGCAATGAAGCATTTTGCGTTCAAAGCTCACTTTGCATTGGTTTGCCCAGGCGATCACATCGCGAGCATGAGAAATTGTAAAGAAAAAAGCTTTCATTTCGTTCGCATAAGAGCTTTCGTTGCCAGAAGTGAAAATTTTTCTTCAAAACGAAGAATTTTTGCCGTAAATTCATCAAATCAAAAAACGTCAAATTTAGATTTCTAAAAAGAAAATAGAAATTCCATACAGATTTTGATTTTGAAGATTAAGCATCATTTGAAAATGTTGGTAATTGTTAATTTAATTCATTGTTGCCAGTATTCAAGGGCAGGTTTTTTTCTCGGAGACTTTCCAAAAACCTCTTTCTCTCCACTTTAGAAAAAAAATTCAAAAAGGTCGCTTCGAATTGGACAAATCCCTTAAATAAGTAGCACTGAGCCAATTCACTACTTATTGATCAGAGGGTGATCTGTCAAAATAATTTCGCGCATTGATAAAAGGTTCCTTAAGGGGGTCTTCTCATTGAAAACCCGTTTTTTGGACCCTTTTTAAAAAAAATTCTTATTTGAAAACGCAAAGAATAATTGAAAACTTTTTTTATTTATTGTATTACAAAAGGTTCAAAGTAAATAAAAAAAATTTTTTTGCCTCGATACGTGGGCTGTTCAAAAAGTAATGAGACTTCAAAGTTGGTGGTGAAAAAAAAAGGTGCCGTCACGGCGGCCACGATTCCGGGTCTCCGGAGCGTCCGAAATGGAAAAAAAAAACGGGGTTATAATCAGTATAGATGTAATTCTCGGGTGAACCTCAAGCTTAATTTTGTGATTTTTTTTGACAAAATGGCGGCCATTCAAAAAAAAATTTCAATTTCGGGCTTTTTTTTTGTAGTTTAGTGTAAAAAAAAAAATAGTAAAAAATTTTTTTAAATTATGGTCGAGGTTCAACCGAGAATGGTGACAATTCTGCGTCGATTCCACTTTGTTTCATGAAAATCGGTTCAGTTGAACTGGAGATATCATGGCCGCCAGTTCGAAAAACGTGGTTTCGAGATAAACGCGTTTAAAGTTTGAAGCAACGCAAAAATTACTCGTTTTAGCGCAGATCTTGCTCGACAAAGAAGGCTATATCCTCTAAACTATTTCGAATTTCAAAAAATCCTTTTTGGGGGCATATTCACAACTACCCAAGCTATAAATAAATGCAAAAAAAAAAAAAAGTCGAAAAAAAAGTTGCTCAATGAGAAGACCCCCTTAAGTCTTCCAGCAATACCTTCCTATTATGGAACAGCATTTGCTTTTTTTTTTTTTTTTTTTTGCATCATAGGACTATTGTGACAAAATATTTGACGTTTTTTTTGCATAAAGAAAATCGTTTTATTAGTATGCTTTCAAAATAATTTCTTTGGAAATAAAACATATTCAACCTAATGTATAAAAGTGAATCTTTGTTTTTTCAATTCTTTCACGATTAATTAATGCTCGATTTGATAAAGCATTAACGCGAAATTAAGTACGACCGGATCATACTCGTACGTGTGTGTAAAAAGCTTAATACTATTTGTTTTATAAGTGCCTTCTTACAAAAAAGGCTTGCATTTTTCAATTTTATTGTTTTATGGATTTTTGTGTTTTTTTTTTTTTTTTTTTTTTTTAAATTTAATTTTACTTTTTATTTATTTTGAGGTGTCCTAATTTTAGGCATACTTGATTTAGTTTTTATATTTAACACTAGTTGTTAACTTGAACCCAAATGGAAAATTCAATTTTCTGATGATCAGTATAACTGCACATTATTATGTGAAGTATTCTGACTGATCCATATATGCACTTCTTAAGAACAGAAGCCTTGAAATGCAGTCACAATTTCCCCTTAATTTAATGAATCTTAATTTTATATTTCTGATAAACGATTATAAAAAAAATGAAAATAAAAACATGTATCATAAAATAGGTTTTTTTTTTTTTTTTTTTTTTAAATATGATATTCACATTCTCTTTGTAAGAAATTTAACTGACGCTGGATCTTTGAGCAAAAACAAATGCCGCGGTTTGGACACCACAGAACTAAGAACATTGAAATAACGAGTATTTCTCTACGAGTGAATAGTGAAATCCTCCTCCAGCGATCAACATTTAAAAAGTGCTATTCAAATGGATGTACAGGCTCGATTTTTTTTCATTTACACATTGAAAAAGTCATCGGACAATCACTTGAAATAAGATGGCGGTAACTAAATACCGTCGGAAGAAGTTCCTGTATCGAAGCGAACGCTATAATGCAATGGTGACTTAAGCAAGTCACAAAATAGCAATCTCATCAAACCCATTAACGGTCGTTCGCTTTTGTATAGAAAAAGATACATATGTGAGAAAGCGGCAGGTTTTCGGTAGGTTCCTATGTCACATGATCAACCGCCTCCTTGTTTCTCCGCATATATATATTTTTTTTTTTTTTGTTATATTATATGAATTGTTGTTGAAAACATTTTGTTAAATAAGCAAACATTTTGCCCGATAAAAAATTCGAAATAGCTTAGATTTCAATTGAAATCGCATTGATTTCGAACTTTTTTATTCGGATTCTATTTCTAGAGCATGCCTATATGTTCGTCGAGCATGTAAATCCATGTGAGCGGCGAGAAATGTTGTGTGGGCAGTAACTGACGCAATGAAAAAATATTGTAGCACTCTAGTTTCGAACAATTTCCGTTTTGTCTGTTTGCGAAAATTGAATCCTTCCACTTGAGTTGCGGGGGAGAGGGGGGCTTTTGTGCTGCCTCTTAACATTGAATGTCTTAATTTACTTATAAAAAGAAATTTACAGTTTTTTTTTTTTTTTTTTTGTTTGCATTCCGGCTATTAAATTAGAAATGTATGTACAAAAAAGCTTAAAACGAAAATATTGAAGATTTCCTCTCCTTACGTTTACTATAAAGTTGGGATCCACAAATGCCTCAACGAATCCTTCAATCGGTTAAAATCGACGTAAAATTTCGTGTTGTGGTTCATAGATTGCAAGTTTTCAAAATTTTTTGATAATATGCTTTTGATTGTTATTTCAATCGATTGATGGATTTGTTGAAGCGTTTGTGTGGCCATCTTAAAAAACAACTTCTTAAGGTCTACGAGAAAAGATATTAGAAAATATATGTCTCTCTAAATACGCCCAGAGAAGGAGTTCCTTTGACGATCCAAACGTCATTAGATTTCTACAAACTTTCAGATATTTTTAAGTCAAAAGATGTAATCAAATACAATAGACAAGCACGAACGATTGCCGCGTGATCTTAGAGCATACAATCAATTTTGAAGATCATATAAAAGGATTTTAAGTTGAAGAGCAGCGTATCGGCCGCGAAGCTTGTTGTTCTTAGATCCGTTAAAGCAATAGAGTAATAAAAAAAAATATTATTATAAAAAACAAATAAATATATAAGTATATCCGAAGTATTGAAATGAAGAGATTGATTTCTTTTTTTTTTTTAGACCGAAAAGGTAATAAAGTCCAGAGCTGCAATCAATAAAGACTAGGGATCTCGATCTTCGATCAGCTCAGCGCTTGGTTGTTACGCATGAATGTGTATGCTAGAATGCCAGTCGCTAAGCGATCCCGGGGTAGTTTTGAATTCCCTTGGCACTTTATATATATATATGGAAAACTGCCTTTGTTTTTGTAGTCTTGTTTTAATCATTGGTTACTATTGTACGTTACGTTATACTTTGAGGTCAATGAGGGAGGAAATCGACAACTCCTCATTAAGATGGTCGAACTAAAATGTGTGTGTGTGTGTGGTGTGTTGTGTGTGTGTGTGTGTGTGTGTGTGTGTGTGTGTGTGTTCGTGTGAATGTTTTTCGGTGTTGTCGTATTAGCCTATTTATCTTATACTAGTGAAATGGTCACATTGATACCTAGATTACCATTATCTGCAAATAGCTGCGCAATCGATGTATCAAAGACAAGACAATCGGAATTGTATATTGCCGATGCAACACCTTCGTGTATGGAACGAGGCATTGCTTCCCATGTGAGGCGACGTCGATTTCCGTTTAATTCAAGTCGATAAACAAAATTTTCCGCTTCTTTGCGTGATCCAATCAGTTGAACGATCGCAAAAAATTGTTGATGTCCATCGTATTTCTCTTGTTTCTCCAGTACGAGCATAAAATGATGTCCGAAGCATGACTGCATCATAACCCAATCGACTGCACCGGGTAAATTGATATCGGTTGCCAAAAATACAATATCCTCACCTTGTAGTGTCGTAATGCTCTTGTGTGACATCATCAAATGTTGCATGACTAGATCTAATGGTCCTTGCCATTTGCATGATGCACCCGGACATGGGCATAAATACGGTCTGTATTCGCAGGTCTCTTCGTGCTCTGTCTTTTCAGTATATACCAAGGATGCCGTGCATCCATAGCCAGAGTGTTTGCATGGGAATTTTACATTGCTAGCCACCTTTTCCATCGCGAGATTACGTATATTCGCCAATGGTCCACGGCATGTCGGACAGCAGGTGAGTTTCGAACGGCATGATACGCATACCAAATGGCCACTCGAACATTGTAATATTGGCGGAAGTACATAGTCAAAGCAAACGGGGCACTCGAATAGCGATGTCAAATCGGCAGACATACCACCATCACCGCCACCGGCGGACGATAATGATGAACTAGATGACGATGATGTGTTGGCGGAGGTATTTCCAGCTGAATTGCCGGACGTTTCACGGCGTTTTGGATTGATTTTATTGGACATTGGTACTTCGAGGGCAAATTTTTGGTTTGTGTTGTGTTGTATTGTATTTTGCTTTTTTTTTTTATTTTTTGCTTAATTTTATTTTGATTTATTTATTTTGGATCTGGGAATCGCAGTGAATTGTGTACCATCGATCTGTTAACTATGCGCATACAGCAAATATTCGATGCGTTGCGTTGCGTTGCGTATGACGGGTGTTTAGAGGCACATCGATTAAAAAGTTGAGTCACTGGAGTCAGTGCTTTTGTTACGTGACGTGTGACGAATAGGAAATCCACACGGCTATTGGCAGTCTACTGGAAGTAATCTCACAGAGTCTCATCAAGATTCAATATGACTGTTTGGAAAGCATTTATAACAATATTACCATTCTTTTTTATTGTAATTTCATTAAGTCTCACCTTATTTAACTCAAAAATTTGTTGCAAATACATGTGTGTGTGAATGTCAGGTCCAATCTATAAAAAAAAAAAAAAAAAAAAAAAAAAAAAAAAAAAAAAAAAAAGCAAATTTATAGAAAGAGTATGAATCAGTTTGTGAGTTGGACGCCTTGAAATTGGATAATTTGAATATGAAAAATCAGGTTGCAATTAATTAATTAGTGCCTATTGAAATAAGTTGATTTTACTGAATTCTAAATTTTTCATCTTTGGAAAAACCTTCCTTTTATTTCCGTTTCAAGCTTTCAAATGTATTAATTGTTTATAATTTTGTCATTTAGTGGGCTTGCTTTCAAACACATAAGAATACGATAGTCAATTTTGATTCTGATACGTTTCATTACTTCCCGCAAGTTTTTAATGCACCTTAGCGATGCTTTTGAAAAACATCTAAAAAAAATTTCTCTGTTCTTTTACAAGACTTAATCTTCCAAGATTGTTCTGCTCCCCACAGAGCACAGTCATTAAGAGCGAGAGAGAGAGAGAGAGGTACAAATTTTTGGCTCAATCTTTTATGGGAGCATTCCACAGAAAATGATACTTTTGTCCGGTACAAACAAACAAAAACTAATACAGTAAACTACGGATAAATGCAACACGAAAAAATGCAAAAACCTCATAAGTTCAAGGTGCTTTGAATCTATTTTTATGCGTTCTCATGAAAATATGCCCGGCTGAATGCAAAGAACGCATAAGTGTACAAGAATTTGAGCAAAAAAACGTGTTGCATTTATCCGTACTCTACTGTATACTCAAAAATTTTCGAAAGGGCACCTTATATATCCTGTTAAGTATCTTAATATGAGTGCATTAAAATAGTCTTTCGTTTAAAGTCTAACATTTAAACATAAAAAATATCATGAATATTATTTGTCCCCTTATGTAGAATGCTCTTATAGACGATTTGTGTATTAAATTACCTTTAAAGAATAAGTAGCTCATAATGGCTTCTGAAGAGTTTTCCCGTGCTTCATTAGCTGGCTTTTAACATCAAAGAATCGCATACACAGATTTCCGTCTCTTCGTAAAAGGCAATTATCTGAAAGATGAGATCGGGAGGAATTATTTTTCGGTATATTAATATTTCGAACAAATCGTTATGATAAGTCGATTATTGGACTACCCAATAAGAAATTCAATACCTAAATTTGAATCATTCAAGAATTTTTCAGATTTATCATTATAATAGGAAGAAAAAACTTTAAACTATATGATGATATTTAGTGCTTTTAAAGAGAAATTAAAAGGTGATATAGTAATAAGTCCATTGATGAATATGTCCATAGCAATTGCATTCTGGATTTATATGTAATATTAAAGATGTTAATGAGATTAGAATAATGGTGGCACCGCACGATTACCAAAATGATAAACGCAATCCACACGAATCGAAAGGGAATTTTTCGTTTATGAATAATTAACCAATTCGTAATTGTACAGAAGAACGTGACTATTCACCGAAATGGTCAATGCTTTCATAACTATTTGAAATTCTCTGTTCCGTTGTCAAAGTACGTCTTACGATCCGACAGACAGACAAACGGATGGAGTTAAAACACATTCGATAGCTTTTTAGAATTACAAACTGCTGTTATATGCGTGAATGTTTATGTGAGTGCGTGAGTACGCTCGAGTGTGTGTGTGTGTGTGTGTGTGTTTGTACATATTTGTATGATATTGTTGCAATTAATGGTCATAGCTACAAGACTGGACTTACTGTGCTTAATTGTTTTATCCCTGGTTATGCTTCATACATATCCATATATATGTATATATATATATATATATTCCTTTTTTGACATTTATTACAGTATAGCTATTGTTCTACTGCAGCTTGTCATGAAGTTGATTTTTCGCTCTAGCTATACTTACGGCTTGTTTTTACCGACTTCCATTGGATCGAGATGAACAGAGTCGTTGATTTAAGTTAGAATAATTTAAATCTGCTGTTTTTGCTTCAGCTTAAAACTGTATTCAATTTGTTAAACTCATTGTTACTACATAATTTACCAACCGATTCAGTTCACTGCGCTCCAATTAGGGATGTCGATGGATTTCCTTTCCGATGTATTGAACAAATCGATAATAAAGTAATTTTGTGAATTGAAAATTTCGCCAAACAATTTCGATGTTTTCTATGATACAAGTTTCTCAAGCAAAATATCCACTTAAATGCAAATCAAAAATTTTATGTGTCACGGACAATTTCATAAAGAAAGATCATCAATTATTCCTAATCAAAAACTTTTCTACTAAGTTTGATCGATACATCTGATAGATTGTAGAAAATCGACATCGCTACACTGGCGGATGACCAGCTGTTAATCGCTTATTTGGCGGGAGCAGTGATGCCAGATTTTATCGATAAAAAAAACCCTCATATATTGGAAAAAAACCCACTTTTCCCCATTTTCAAAAACTAAAAACCCACGAAAAAACCCAGAATGATTTTTTGAAAATATGGGCGTACCGATTTCAAAATTGAACATTGGATTTAAACACAATATTTTTAATATTTTAATAAAAGTATCAAGAAAATAACAAAAAATAAAAGTAACTTAAAATTGCAGTCTTATTCATGACTTTAAAAAAAAAACCAAGTTTCTTTACAACACTTAGGGAACACGCGACTAGATACAGCAAAAAGAGTCATGCATGGTACTGGAAGAGGGAAAACACGATTTTCATTCTCATAAGTAGTAAATATACCTTAAATGTAGTGCATAAATTTCGATATAAAATTACCCATACTTTTCCCCATGTCACGATATTTGAGTAAAAAAAACCCACAATATGGGAAAAAGCCCACAATCTGGCATCACTGGGCGGGAGGCCAGCTATTTTAACGACTGATGATTTAACCTAGGAAAAGGGCATTCTCTCTGAGAAAAAGATACAAATAAAAGAAGAATAAGGGAAATAATGTGATTTAAACTACTTGAGTAACGAAAAAGTTTGACCTATCAAAATAATGAAAGATTTTCGTTGGTATACGGAAATAAAAATTCATTATTGGCCTATGAACAATTCTTATACAGTAGTGGTATTCAAGCAACAGTGCAAATCGCAGTGTGCAATATTTGCACTGCTTTTTTTGTACGCAATTTGACAAGTGCAAATATTGCACACTGCGTTTGCACTGTTGCTTGAATACCACTAGTGGCTGTCAAACAGCAATCAAAGACATATAACGGATTATCAAAACCCTGTAGGAAATTGAGCTAGTGCAGAAGTATTCTTCGACTACTTCCCAAATCAACAGTACTACTTTGCTATACTACGTTAATAGATGGGGGACCGGCCCGAGCTGTCGTAGCTCACAGCGTAGCGTGTGAAATCCACGATCCAAAGGGCCCAGGTTCAATTCCCGGGCCAAAGAACGCCGATTTTTTTTTTTTTTTTAATTATTAGTAAATATTGAAATCCTAAGAGGAATAAAAAGCAAATATATAAAAAAGAAAGGTTTCAAATTGGCAGCAAAAGTTGAGCAAATTTGTGCGCAAAGTCGTGAGACAGCATTGGTGAAGACTTGTTTTTCAATCAAATTTTTTGAGTTTTTCGTATCTATCTGACTCACGCGCAGCAAATATATAACATTAGTGGGACTCATTCAGCTTCGCAAATTGAGGGAAATGAGAAATTTGTCACACAACTGTCAAAATTTATATGAAAACTTACGATGGGGAAAAGTTGCGAAGGCATTTGCGAAGCTGCATGAGTACCACTATTAATGTGTGAGCAAAATTGAACTGTAGACGACTAGTTTACCTTGCCACTAGTTAGGTTCTACTGTCCGTGTCTCTACTCGCGTACTAGTTCTTTTTCCTATACTCGAGAACTACTCGCTAGGGCCCAATTTACCCCAGTCTTCCTACAGGGATATTAAATAAAATATATACATAGACCCATTTGCCATTGTCCGATTAAAATTTTTTCGTAACGATATTCTCTCAAATTGTCAAAATTTTCATTTAAACTTTGTTGTATTTTGGAACGAAAAATGTAATCGGAGCAGTAGCAAACGGACCATAATATTATCATCTAATGTTAAACAAAGCATATGAACGTTCTATTTCCGTTTCCATTTCAGAGGGTTTCCTTACGTCATGTACATTTGACTACTTAACTGATAATTTCGATACGCGCTTATTTGTGGCTGTCATATTTTTCTTCAGTTTCGTGTGTCCCGCTACAATGATCTTGTATTACTACAGTCAAATAGTTGGTCATGTCTTTAGTCATGAGAAGGCCCTGCGCGAGCAAGCAAAAAAAATGAATGTTGAATCGCTACGATCGAATGTGGACAAAACTAAGGATACGGCTGAAATACGTATTGCCAAAGCAGCCATAACTATTTGCTTCCTTTACTTTGTATCTTGGACCCCATATGGCGTTATGTCTTTGATTGGGGCATTCGGTGATAAAAGTCTCTTAACGCCGGGCGTAACGATGATTCCGGCATGTGCATGTAAAATGGTCGCGTGCATTGATCCCTTCGTTTATGCAATAAGTCATCCGAAATATCGCATGGAATTACAGAAACGATGTCCTTGGTTGGCACTCAACGAGAAAGCACCGGAATCAGTCAGCACGCAATCAACGACTACACAAGAACAACAACAAACGACTGCCGCGTGATGAAATTAACTCCGATGTATACAATGATTAAAATAATCTAGATCAATTTTTAAGATACTTCATTTTGACGACCTGGAATTACTGTGGATAACTCTAACAATGCTCAAACATGGCTAACTAACAGATGGCGCTTGTAATATATTCTATGACATAACTGAATGAACTCTCTTTTGACCCAAAAAGAATCGGTCGGAAAAACTAAAAAAAAAAAAAAAATCCTTTCAAATCAAAAAAAAAGGACACGAAAGATTGTAAATAGTTTTAGAAATATGTATATACGCATATACATAAATAAATATCCATAAATACGATCTCGTTTCAAATTTGATTTTTCGCGGAATATGTACGAAGTTTGATTTAAAATGAAACATATGCGCTCTGGGAGAAAATACAACTCTGAAATTTAGTTGAGATTGCACCCGTTTACACGTACGTCAACATCGTTCAACAAATCAATAGTGGTACTCATGCAGCTTCGCAAATGCCTTCGCAACTTTTCCATCGTAAATTTTCATATAAATTTTGACAGTGTGACAAATTTCTCATTTCCCACAATTTGCGAAGCTACATGGGTCCCACTAATGTTTGTTTGAGAGCGCGGAGCGGGGAAAGAGGCTATTTCCACGTTAAGACATTTCGATAACGAAACACACATTTTGTGGCCTAGGGACCCACGGAGATGTGGTATGGTAGCGTTTTTCTCTCTTCCCCTGCCTCCTTGCCGACGAAAATTTGTTTCATTACCGAAATTTCTTAACGTGTAAATAGCGTAAAAGGAATCCCAGCTCTCCTCTCACTATCAATAGTGGTATTCCAGCAACAGTGCAAACGCAGTGTGCAATATTTGCACTTGTCAAATTGCGTACAAAAAAAGCAGTGCAAATATTGCACACTGCGATTTGCACTGTTGCTTGAATACCACTAATATTTTTTGTTGGACGATGCTGGCGGTATGTGTAAACGGGCGCATTGAATTGGGTGACACGCGATTTTTTAGCCGAGACAGAAATACTAATGAAAAAGATGTGTCCGCCCAACTCTTCTCGCGGACTTAATCAAAAATTATGAAATAAAACTCGCTTTGTGTAAGTCGGTACCTACAATAAAAATTGAAATCACTATGTATTTTCAATTGTTAATGTGATTCTAAATAATTTTAAGTACTTTCTCTCGCTTGCCCTATAAAATTAACGATTAAAACTCCAAAAGAAAGATTGAAATAGATTTTTTTTTATCGATATATAAAATCTAACCGAAGCCATACACTCTCAAATGAATTTGAAAATATGCTTGCAAGCACAGCATGATATGATGGATTCGAAGCAGCGCCACACACGGTCAAATATACTGTGCTTGAAAACATGTTTGCAATATATTTGGGCGTGTAAGGCTTCGGTTAAATGAAAATTTTGAGTTTCATTTAAGCTTGAATTTACTTATTTAGTTTTCATATCACTTTAATAAAGGTAAATCTTTATACATTCTGAATACACTGGACGATAATGCCAAAAGAAGCAAACAGAAAAACAACTTCAATAAAAAGTCGTTATGTTAAAATCGTTATGCTTAAAATATCCGATAGAACAGCAAAACATAAGAAAATCGGCGAGTAAAATCTGCCAAAAATCGGCGTGTCTGAAAGCACACAAACTGTATTTTGTTGAACAATGTTGACGCACGTGTAAAAGGCCGCATTAACGCAACGCAAAATTCCTAGAGATCGCCATGCTTTGAAAATATATCGATAGATCTTATCATTGCGTATGAAGCTACACGCTATTTACACGTTAAGATATTTCGATAATGAAACAAATTTTCGATGGCAAGGGAGGCAGGAGGAAGAGAGGAAAACGCTACCACACCACATCCCCGTGCGTTCCTAGCCCACAAAAAGTGTGTTTCATTATCGAAATGTCTTAACGTGTAAATGGCCTCCTATGAGTTTTTTTTCACTATTCATGCCGGGTCAGACGTATGTAACATGTTTCGAAAGCATCCCATTTGAATGGATGAGCATGAAAGAGAAGCACAGATTGTTCCGAAAGATTTAGCAAAAAAACTGTCTCTTTTTTCATCGCACATCTTTCTCTACTTACTTAATTTTTTCGAAAAATTTGTTCCTGTGTCTTACGCGAAGTTATATCGTTTTAAAAATATTGACATATGTGATCTATCGATAGCCCTTGGCCATCTCTATAAAGTGCTGCGTGTCAATTTACGTCAGCAGTTGTCAAATCTGAGTTTTTTTTTTATGGGAATAAACACGGACCAGTTAAAATCGAAAGGGAAATTTGAAATCATCACACAACATGGAGGAATTTGATATTTCACCTGTGCTATTGGCAATTATATTTGGATTTTTATTATTAGGCAAGTCAATGAAATGAATATTCACACTTCAATTGAAATTAATAAGCTTTAATATGACCGGCATTAAAATAATTAGATTCTATAAATTATAGATGCCCTGCTATTTTTGTTTTCTTTTCAATAGTAGTAACTACTTTCTCTGTCATTTTGATTTACAGTAATATTTATTATACTTCGGCGACGGGCTACTGGAAGGAATGACTTCTTATTAACAGGTTTGAGTGAATCGGGAAAGAGTGCAATTTTCATGCAATTACTACATCACAAGTTTCCGGATACGTTTACATCGATTACCGAGAATTGTGGAGAGTATCGTTCAGGACGTTTGTCTGGTCGACTAGTGGATATTCCTGGCCATTACAGAGTACGTGACAAATGTTTCGATCAATACAAGCGCACCGCAAAGGGCATCATATTTGTAGTTGACTCGTCCACGGCTCAAAAGGAAATTCGTGATGTGGCTGAGTGAGTACGAAATCGTGTGCCACTGTTGGAATCCAACTAAACTATTTAATTTTAGTGCGCTCTATACGATTCTAGTGGATAGGAGTACGACGTCTTGCCCGTTTTTGGTATTGTGCAATAAACAGGACCATTCAACAGCGAAGAGTGCTCAAGTGATTAAATCCGTTCTTGAAAAGGAAATGTAAGGTTACAGTTCCAACTCGATAGGAATCATCAAGCATGTGCATTTTCTTTAATATATTCTTTTTATGATAGGAATCTGGTGCGTGATACGCGCAGTCGTAAGCTTCAGTCGGTGGGCGAAGAAGATGCTTCTGCGAAACAAGTGTACCTCGGCCGTGAAGGCAAGGACTTTGAGTTTGGGCATTTACAACAAAATGTGCAATTCTTTGAATGCTCAGCTAAACTAAATCAGTTAAATAACCTATCGGATTGGATTGATCGAATGTTGTGAAATAGCTGAACATCGAATCGCAACCATCACCACCGCCGCCGCCGTCACCGTCACCATCGCCAGCACCACTATGAAGACATTTTATGCGTATGCGTGCACACATGGACGGATATTAGGTATTAGTCGTAACCACCGCTGACTTTGGCTCGTCTTTTGAATGCTCAACATCGTCCACGTCCACGTCGTCGTTGTTGTTGTTGTTGTCGTTGTCGTTGTATTTGTACTTTGCTCGTTTTAAGACTAAAAAGTAGTTTGGGGGATATTTCAATAATCAGAATGTCCCGTGTCAGGCATGACTCTCTCATATACAATGTCAGAGCTCTTTCGTAATAATCTCGTGTAACATATAATTATATACATAATTCAGATAGACTTAATTTTTCATCTACCTTCATTGATTTATACATATTATATAGAGATCAGAGTGTTTTTAATAGCAAATTGAATGAACATTTTTTATAAAAATGGTAAAAGTTTTTTTTTAAATAAAAATTTTCTTTATCTAAACAAAAAGTCATGCCCATGCAAGAAAGTTCAAGATGCTTCGTTAATGCCGTGCAATCCAGTTCAATATAATACAATTCATACGATAGAAAAGGTTGCACAACAAAGGTTTATTTATCTTTTTATTTTTTTTTTTTTTCAAAGCGAAAGCGTCGCTTATAAAAAGAGGTCAGCAATTTCTCAATAAGCAACTGAACTTCGTCTTCATCACGAAGATTAAAATAAACATAATCGACTTAAGATGAAGCAATCTAAAGAGATGTCTACATATGTATATATATATATATGTACATATCGATAGCTTCGGATAGAAAGGGCGTAACTCATTATTTTGCTACTTTACAGGAGAAGGAAAAAACTTCATAAAATCGCAAAGGTTAGATATTTAAAAAAAGTTTAAACGCAAAGTCAATTAAATACTACGCACGAAATTTGTTTTAGGCTTGAATTTTTATTTTTTTTGTGTTTCGAGCAGTTTTCTGAGTTAGGGCTTTTTGATATCAATTTTCGTTCAAAACACGTGAGTTAGGTCTTTGTACGCAAAGTTTAAAATATAAATAAAATTATAAGATGCGATCCAGCACTATACTATAACCAATAATATCGGTTAGTGGTTTCTATTGATAAAATTAATTCAAAACAAATATTTTTTGAAACGCATTATTCATGTTTTTACGTTCGTGTATTGAGTCTTTGCATGCATACAGACCAAGAGAGACATGCAAAGACTTAAGAAAGGAACGTGAAAACAGTGAATAATGCGTTCCAAAAAATATTTGTTTTGAATTAATTTCATGAATAGAAACCACTAACCGATTTTAATGGTTATAGTCTCAAAAAACTCGTCATTATATTATAATGGTCGTTTCTTTTCTGTTTATCTTTCGCCTTTTGTCTCTGATACGGATTTCAACTCCAGCGTTCTAATCCAACTCTTAATCCAACGAAAGGGCCATTTTGAATGAGTTAAAGGTTTTTAACTGATCATTTTTATAAATATGTAATCCAACTAAGCGAACTTTTGTTATAAAGATTTTTTTTTTCAAAGCATTTACACTTGATTTGAAGCTCAAAATTAGGACAATAAACGCTTTTTTTTTATCTCTCAAGTATGTAATGTTACTAACTTGAAAAGTTCGTCGGATTTGCAAATAGGCGTCTAAGGAAACCGAAGCACGCTTTTTTACACGCTATCAAAATGGTAATCTGAATGGATGGATGGTCATTTAAAAGGTTTTTTTTTTTTTGTCATTATTCACTTCAACACTGTTTCATGAGAGATTTCCTTTTGGGTGCACATTTGGGTATTTAAATCTTGTTCAAACATGAATGCACGTTGGACGTAACGCCCTTTGTACGTGGAATTTCTCACCTGCAGTGATCGTTTTTATTGTTGTTTTTGCTGTTCATTTAATTTTTTTTTTTTTTTTTTCGTGAAGTGAAAACGATTTCGCTTTTCTTGTTGTAGAATGTGTGTAATCACAGACGGTGGATCCGTTGGGCCCTTGTAATTAGATGCCGCTTCAATGAGGTGTTAACTGATCGCGTCAATTACGCTCGTTGCAGGTACCTACACACACAACATACAAGCTGGGTCTAAGCAAGCCCGAACGAGCTGCCTTTGGGGCAATGTTGATGACGATGACCAGAATGATGATGTTGATGATGGCGATGGCGATGGCGGTAGTAATGGCAACGATATGAGCGCTGGTGAAGGCGATGGTGTTAACGCTGACGTCGTCATAATTGCAGTGTGAAGTAGTTTAACGATCGTCGCGACGTGTCCAAATAAATTGTTCGCGAAATACTCGGACAAGACAGGAGAACGAGAACGCGATTGTAAACGCGCACGACAGACCAGAGACGAGGACGTCTCGCATTTGTATGCAAAGTACAGCGTATCCTGACGGTTTGTGATGAATTCGACTCTAAACGGGGCGGGAAAAATAAATTCATTGGAAACCAGTGGCTTTTTTTTTTTTTTTTTTTTGTAACCATCGAAAACCCGTCGAAACTGAGATGAAATGAAATGAGAAAGGTGCCAAAATACACGTTGCGAAGTGTGAACTGCTTCACGGAGCAGAATTCATGATGGGAATGGTTTAACGCAGTAAGAAAAACATTTCGCACCATCAGATTCCAAGGGTGAATGTTGATCAGCGGTGAAGGAACAACGATCGAGCAGATATTTTTCGCTTTTCAGTTACACGAAAATTATTATTGATTGCTCGCATGAAATTGGGCAGACCTTTAGAAAGCTACAACAAAAGTGCGAGATGCCCTGGGGTAATTTCTACCCAAAAACAAAAAAAAAAAAGAATAAATAATTGAGACCCATCATTATATGGGTATCTTGTTCCTTGATGGACGGACCTAAAACAAACTGTAGCGCAAGTAAATTATGCGTCCGTTTTCGAAATTCGAATTTATTCAAAAACTTGTTTGTTTTTTATGTGGAAAGGTTAAGAAAAATAACTTTTTTAAATCATTTATTTTTTTGATATTCGGGCCAAAATTCTTTTTAATGCCTAAATTTCTGTCGCTGTCAACGAAATTAAGTGTTCATAAAAGAGCAAATCAAATTAATAACAAATCAATTTTACCAAAAAATTTATTAATAACGAAATAAAATACTCTAGTTCAATTGGAAAAAATCGAATGTTACCAAACTTCCATCTTGTTTACTCGCAAATTACAGTAACATTGTTGTCTTGTTTGGCAAGACAAGAGAAGATAAGACAACAATGTTACCGTAATTTGCGAAGGAAAAAAATTGAGTTTTGGTAATAATTGATTTTTTTCAATTCGACTAGAGTATTTTATTTCATTATTCATAAATTTTTTGTTAAAACTAATTTTTTATTAATTTGGTTTGCTCCTTTTAAAAAACTGAATTTCGTTGACAGGGACAGAAGTTAAGGCATTAAAAAGAATTTTGGCCCATTCATATTATGGTTTCATGTTAGGAAGTGTCAATAACGTGCGTAAGCACCTGGAATCGTTTAAATAGATTTAAAGGGAAAAATCATGTTTGAAAATTTTTGGGATAGCTTTCTCCTGTTCTCTATAGTTCCACCAAGTTTTTAGTTTCGATGACATTGCGCCGATATGCTTTATCATTATCATGCCCAAGAGTCACTTCAAGATTCGTGCTGAGGAGATGATATTCGTGCGTGTCAGATGTTCAAAGTGAGTGTAAAGTAAAGAACTCCTAAAAGTTTCCTATTGCAATGACTGACGTGTTGGAGGTGATCAAAAGTCATGAGTACCCAGCAGTTATTTAGGAAGTGCATTACCAAAGTAATGCATTTTTTTTTATCGATGAAATAGGAATGCAAAGTAAATTGAAAAATTTTGCATGGAGAGGTAATCGAAAAGGTAATGTGTAGCCGAATATTTGCAGTGCGAAACCAAATCTTCACGTATAGTATAATTTTAGGCGAAAATTTAAGCCCGTAAATTCAATCTATTTTGCATTACTTGAGAATGCATTACATTCGCTAGGACATCGCCGTGTTAAAAATAATTGATTCTGTAATGCATAAAAAGTACCCGTTTTGAATTACTTTTTGCATTACCATCGGTTACAAATAACTGCTGGGTAGGGCAACCAGATATATGTATGTATGTATGATATTGCTTATTTTTAAGCAGAAGCATTTTTTGTTTTCTATATAATTTACATTTCAAACAAAATAAAACTTCTGGCTTACTTTGTTTCTATACCCGACACACTCTGTGTCGAGGGTATATGGCGTTTGTGTGATTGTGTGTAACACCCAGAACCAGTCGAGATAGACTATATATATATATAGAATATATATAGAAATGGAGATTCGATTTAGACGTCCTTTAATAAATTTTTTGATGCACATCAATATTTTATTCAGGTGTGTGATTGGATTCCCGGGAATTCATTTCCCCGGGAAATTGAAATAAAAACTCGGGAATTTAAATATGTTCGAAATTTTTTAATTCGAAAACTTTATCGTATAGCCACACAGAGAAAAAAGTAACTGTAAATTATACCAATTTCGCTCTTAACCCAACAATTTTCGCTCTTAAAATGATCTCAAGAGTTTTTAGCTTTTAACCCAACAATGTTATCACTGTTATTTTTTTTATGAGCGAAATTGTTGCGTTAAGAAAGTTGGCTTTTTAAAATTTCTGAGCGCGAAAACGGTGGATTTGAAATGCACAGCTTTTAAAATCTCCAAAAGCGAAAATTTTGATTTAAAATTGAAAACATTTAATAATTTCCAAAAGTGACACTGTTGATTAAAAATGCACAGCTGTAAATAATTTTATTATCTATTCGCAAAAATTATTTCAGAAAAATGTGTTTCCTCCTCTTAACATAACACCAAAAAAAAACCATCGGGTGGACTTCATCCGATTTTGTCACTCCGCTGTCATGACTGCTTTCGCAATGCTTAAAAAGTTCTAAGATGAATAAATGTCTTATATGTCCTATTTTATGAAACAAATGAGAATTATACCGAACGAAAAGAAATGTAATTAAGTGCTCAGTGCTCTTATTTAAAATAGTTTCGCTCTAAACAAATTCAATAAAATGTAGTTGGAATAACAGTTTAGCTGTAAAAATCCGAACTTTAAATGCGAAAGTAGTTAAATCTACGGATTCACTATTAAAGTTACTACTTTCACTCTTAAATGATAGCCAAGAGCGTTTTCATTGTTGGATTAAAAGCTAAATCCTTTAGATTCAAGAGCGTTTTCTCTAAGAGCGTCGCACTCTTGAATTTACTATGTGTTTTTTTCTCTGTGCACTCTTTTGTTTTTGACAATGTCATTTCTTTAAAAATTGCCATACATTCTTCAAAATATTGAAGGAACGAAATTCCCTTTCCCCAAAATTTGGGGAAAGGGAATCCAATCACATGCCCGATTGTGTATTTGATCATATGTTAGAAGGCGAGCTTTGAGCAATGGTGTTTTCATTAATTTCCAGCACCATGAAATATTACCAACTTCGATTGTGTGCTATCTTAAGCTATTAGAGTAGCTCAGTATGATAACCAATCGAAAATATTTCCTTACTGAGAAATAATAAGTCCTGCATCATTATCGCCTTTCTCAGATTGGCATTGGCCCCGTTGAGGACAAGATAAAAAATGTTCCGCCTTTTTCTATGATAAGTGTATCATTACCTTGTTGAGATAGAGTTTCACGGCTAAGGTGAAATAGTTTCCCCTTTAAGATTAATCCCTAAAATGCAGAAAACTTTTTTCTTTCCAAAAACAGTTTTTGTTAAAGAAATTTTTTTATGTGTAGAGATAGAGCTCTGTGACCTAAAGAAGAAAGATGCAGGTGCTTCCCTAGCTATTTTTAAGACCCGATCGCCTTTAGCGCTTTTTTGAAGCGCCTGTTTGCCGCTGAGCTTAGTTGAACAAAGCTACTCGGCTTGAGTTTGAGACTGTCCATGGCCAGTCCCACCTCCATTGCTCCCGATATGACCGAAGACTCATAGAGTCAGAATCCGCGAACCAATATCCATCCCAGTCGGTCTATTTAAGAGAGGGACCTGGTGTCCCTTCGATGCAGAAGCATCTAGCTTTATTTAGGGGAGTGACGTCCTCGGCCAGTTTTTGTGTGTTTAAATCTATTTTGCTCTCACGAGTGAACAGGATTTATACCTGCGGCAGAGCCCGTTACCGCAGGAAGGCTATTTTAAGCCGGAGTGCGCCTGGTATCCGGAGTTCGATTGTAGTATCGACACTATCTTGGCTGCTAGCATAAATGTTTCACCGCAGCATAGGGGATTGTTTGGGTCTCATTCATACTCTTCAAGCTATTCAAACATACTTGCTCATTATCTCTTTACTAAAACATTTATTAGAAAAAGCCACGCATTCCTTCTTGAAAACTCTGGATCTTTTCCTTCACCCCGCATGACCCTCAGCGGACAGAATTAAGCAGAATCTAGCACTTGAGCGACGATCCTTGCCGTCAGCCTGCTTCCTGGGGCGCTTGGTTTTAGTAGCCATTCAGACCTGGATAGCTAGCCCTTATCTTTATGGGATAATCACGCACATAGCCTACAGACAACATAACCTACCTTAATCGAATGGTAGATCTTGTTGTACTCCCCGATCCATATACCAATTTGATTGACCACAGGACCTCCTTTACGGATGCTAGTGCCCTTCATTTCGGTGTGGTTCCCGTTGCATGTAAGCTCCTGTACCGCGGCAAGGTGCCTACCTGGTACGAGAGGGCGCAAGGTTTCTCCCCATATTATTTTCTGACACGCTCGAGCTACTGCGAAAATCCACTTTTGGGCTCCCCTGCTATGAGAGAGTATGAAAAGAAAAGAAAAGAAAGACAAATCGCATTAACAGACCTTGCGGAAATAGACCGGAAGTTGACAAACGGAAATCAACTGTATTTGTTCGCATTTATTTGTGGAGCTGAATATTCTGGCCTCTTACTATGCTCAACTCACATCGAGGAATATTGACAATAATCTTTTAATACTTATATGTTAATTTATTTCTACTTGATCTCAAAGTAGATAGTAATTTATCAGGTTCTTACACCGTGTATTTTCTTGTCATCGAAAAAAATCGATTCCAACGGGGAACTGTAAAATAAAATAAAACATCTCCAAAGATTTCGGTAGCTTTTCTACAATGGACAACTGATATTTTATAATTTTCGTTTTTCGATTTTATACAGACCACTTCCTCCGCCGATCCGTTATAAGCGCTCCGAAAGAATATGGAAAAGGGTGAAGGGAAGTTGAAAAGATTGAAGATGGAAGATGAGAATGCAAATGGACTCATTCAATTAAGAAATTTTCAAAATCCGATGTTGCCATCTCTCGTTAATTTTCGATACGGCTCGTCGTCGTTTGCAAAGTAATTCGATAGCGAAGTGATTTTTTTTTTTGTCTTCCTTGTCTTTTTTGGGGATTTCTTTTCGTCCGTTCATCCATTTTATCGGTGCATTTAAATTTGGTTGGACCGCCGCATCGAATGGAATGAATGGAAATTTCTGTTCTAACCTAACGGACGCTCTGAGGCTGTGCTCAATGGAGTGTGCTTTACTCAAGTGGCTACCGAATTGAACGGACGTTTCGTATTTCGAATTCAGATTCAGTGTTTCGGTTCGATAAACGCGCGCCAAACGACATATGGATGGATATGTAGTTGGATAGCTAGTTGGGTGTCTGCCTTCCTGGAGGAATGGATATGGTTGGATGTTCAGTGTTGGCCAACTGCTGAAAATTCATATCTGGATTCATTTGTCGTACACCTTTTCCTTTAAAAAAAAAATTTTTTTTTTTTTTGAAAATAACACGTGCTGATGTTATGCTTGTCATTCAAGAGCCACCCTTCTTCCATTCTTCATTGCACTGATTTCTTTTGGCGTCTTTAAATGCCTTGCCTAGCTCTTGTTACCCTTATTGGACGAATTGCGTCAGGTAATGGTGTTGTTCAAGCTGTTTTAAAGCAAAAAAAAAAACATCGATATAAATTACAAAACCGTCTATTAAACAGTTGGCGAGTCGGTATTATTTCGGTATGCCTAACTGAAAGATTCCTGGTTTCTACCCTACAGGGTAATTCTTTGAGAGGTTGGAGATAACTTCTGCACCCAATGGACTGTTTTCGAGAAACTGTTCGGTGGAAGTTATAGCCATTAATTCCGAGGTACTTAAGGAGAAGTACTTGCCATGCAATTGCATTTGCAGTCGAGGCTAAAAAAAAAAAAATTGTCGATTCCTCGATTCAGTCCAGAAATGCTCATTGAAGCGTTTAGCTGAAATTATTTTCACGCTCGCGCCAGCGTGGAAAGTGAACGCACTCTCTCGCTTGATGATCACCCAGAGAGTCGAGTGGAACGATGAAACTCATGGCAATGGTTGGTGATTTTCAATTCTTCGCTGGCACGCTTAAGTGATTTTTATTTAAACATATCATTAAGGACAGTGGTGGATGGTGGTGGAAAGTAATTTATGCAAAAGAAATTCGCCATTCGAAATTCGGATCGAATTACCTGTTCGGACCTGCTCGAGGATCATGAAATCGACCGAATGACCAGACCCCATAATATATTCTCCATATAACAAGTTAATTTCGATACGGATTTATACTGAAAGTTTTGGGCGGCATAGAATGTGAAGGAAATTTTTGAGTCCGCCGGGGGGGAAAAAGCTCTTGATATGACTCTTTTCGAAGAGTTCCGAATGAGTTCATGACACATCTCAACCAGAAAGTTGTTTGTACTTTGGTAGTCGATCTATGATTCAAGACTCAACAGGGCGTAGCGTTCAACTCGGTTAACACTCGCCGTCGTCGTCGTCACGTCGTGATGCGTTGAATCGTTTTCCGGTGCTTATGGTGTGCATCAATCCATGAAGGACGTCTCCATTGACTCGGTTGCAAACTCTAACTGAGCAGGATTTACCAACCATTTTGACATGTTGGGCTTTAACGCACAACGACGTGGCGGATGAAATTTGGTTTGCTCTATGTTCAATCTTTGCATTCCTCCATTCTTCATCCGGTATTGCAGCCACCATTCCAGCCATCCATTCCATCATCGATTCATCCATGCATCAATCATTATGCTGTATTGTGAAATTAGCTGCACCTTGTGAAACTGGCACTGTTGTGGACGGGCATTGTTTTGCCTTATGTTGCTTTGTTGCTGCGTTGCACCATTGCGTTGCGTCGCGTCGCGTTGCGGCGCGCCACGTTGTGTCGAGTTGAGTGGATTTAAGTTGTGGTCGACAGTTTGTTTGTAGCTAGACTTAAACGTCATTTTCCCATTTATCGTTGCCGTCGAACATTTTTTTTGTTGTTGCTGAAAATTTAGACAAAAAATTGACTTATTTTTATTGAGGATTCTGGCAGTCTCAAAGCACGAAAGCCGCCACCGAAGTCGTTGGGCTTCATCGCAGTTGCGAAATTGCCGACATTTTCTCAGGTCGGCAAGCAATTTTCGGAAGCATGCGAATTATAAATAAAAAAGACCGCCATATCTGAGAAACTGGAACTAGCGTTATTGAAAAACGCTGGCCCACCCAGAGGAGTGTGGATGTGTGCCATAGTAGTTACGATCACTCCTTGCATAAGAGAGAGAGAGAGAGAGAGAGAGAGGAGAGAGATAGATAGAGAGAGAGAGAGAGGGATAGAGAGATAGAGAGAGAGAGAGAAAGAGATAGAGAGAGAGAGAGAGAGAGAGAGAGAGGAGATGAGAGAGAGAGAGAGAGAGAGAGAGAGAGAGAGCGAGAGGGAGGGAGGGAGGGAGGTGGAGGGAGGTAGAAATCGAGAGCGAGAGCTAGAAGAAGCGCGTGAGAAAGGGGCAGAGGAAACAATGCGAAGCATCCTTTCGATTACTAGGTCGATTGGCCCTTTGTCGTTCGTTCGTTAGCTCAATCGCCGTTGACGGTGTTGATTCCGATTGCGATCGCACTTGAAACGATGAGGAACGAAGTTGGAGTGTGGTCCCGTCCACCGACTGTTGAGTGCCCACACACGTGCTTGCCCATTCAGCTGTGACTTGATTAATTTTTGTACGGTAGTTGAGTAGCTGGATGGCAGCGAGTTTGTCCGTCTGTCGGTCTGTCGGTCCGTTGTGTCTGTGTTTGTGGCCATCGGTTATCATTCGTTAAGGTACGAGTAACATTCTTCGTAAGGTTGGTCCAATTGATGCGTCTTCTTACCTGACGCGATTCTTCTTTCCCTCTATGTGTGCGCGTGTGTGTGTGTGTGTGTGTGTGCTTTAGCAGGCTTGTACGTCTGTCCACATGTCTGCCATTGTGGATCGCCTGTCCGCTCTCTTTGAAGTACCCAAATGAAGTTGTTTCGTGATTTCTTTTGTTATTTTTCCATTTATTCGCTTTTGGTTTCCGTAATTATATCAACTCAGCCAGCTAGCTACTCATCTCATTGAAAAAAAAAATCGCGGCGTTGTGGCATTCACGTCCACGTCCACTTCCACGCCTGCGTGTGCACAAGGTGCCTGTGAAAAAAGGCTTAGCGCAGAGGTGGTCCGGTCTTTCCTTCGCCTGCAGCTCACAAATCTGCCGTCGAAAATTCCTTTAAACGCAAACACAATTAAACATCAAATCGACCCAGTACGAAATCGCTTAACTGAGAGAATAGGCTATGTATATTGGCATATATACAAATGTAGCATGGATGATGCAGGCTCAGAAGAAAAACAGTTTAAGAGAACGATCTTGCATAAGTTGTAAGTATATGGTTTTGGTATTTGAACCCGCACAAGAGGATGTGAACCGCAGGAAATTTTCACGCCCTCTTCTCAACAGATTTATTGAGAAGTTTGACAGAAATTTGACATTCATGAAACTATATTATTTTCATATGCCATTCCAGTTGGGTGGGCGCATATACATACATATGTAAGTCCTTTTGCTTTTTGTATTCCGAATAGCTTCATTGAAGGCAATTCGCGTGTTGCGTTCGGTAATTACCCTTTTTATACCAAACTTACCTCTCCTATGGTAATTTCATTCTTCCTCACAAAAATGTACATATATAAGTATATACATATATATATGTATTTATTTCGCCCCCAAGACTTTTTACCCCTTGAAAAATGAAATAGACATAGGCGTTCGTAAGTAGGATGCAGAGAAGTAGGGATGTGCCGGATATCCGGTAACTATCCGGTATCCGGCGTATCCGGCTGGTTTTTAGATATCCGGCAAGCCCACCGGATATCACTACTATCCGGCCGGATACCGATACATACCGCAGACTTTGATTTGTCCATCTTTGAGTTTTGTTTTTTGTTGAACGTGCAAATTAAATCAGAACAGCTGATTATGCTAGAGCTCAAAAGCAATCGATATTATCATCGATGGTATCGATGTTTTTAAATTTCTTTTAATAGATATTGATCGAAATATATTAAGGCAAATTAACTTAAATTAAATATTAACAAACTTAGTAGTTTATGGTAAAGGATAGACGGTCGTATATGAACTTCGATAATGCTTGAAATTGAAAAACATTGATGTTAGTTAGATACTTACAATCAGATTGTTGTTTTTTAATTTTAAGCATTATCCAAGTTTTTATTGCGATTGTCTATTTTTTACCATAAACTAGATTTGGTTATTATTTTTTGTGATAAATAATTAATTTAGTTTAATGAAATTTAAAAACATCGATAATATCAATGGTGGGAATCGAATGTTTTCCAGCTCTATATTATACCAATGAACGGCGTTCGACAGAAAATCATTTTTTCGGACAAATTGTTCAATTGTGGCCAGCGAAAGTACAATTTCAAACAGAGAAAAAATTTTTCAGATATCCGGCCGATACTATGTATCGGCTACATATTTTTTTCCGGATATCCGATATCCGGTTATCCGGCAAATTCACTATCCGGCACATCCCTACAGAGAAGAGAAAAAAATCTAAAAAATAATGCCCCATAAGAGGAACAATGAGAAGAAAAATTACACCAGAATTAGGATTAAAAGACCGTCAAAGGGCCAGCGATATTTTGCCGTACTACTCGGGCAACGCACAAAATGGTCGGGTAGGGCTTGCCAGTACCTAACTATGAAGGTTCGGTCCGTCAATATAAGTGAAGTTGTCATAACCAGATTCGAATGCACATACATAGGACATATGTATGTATATCGCTGGATGGAGCACGTCTCTATACCTTTTTATATAATTCTCTATTCGCACCAGGATCGTAGGCCATTATAAATCTAAGTTCATCATTCATTTGGTTGGTTAATCACTATATCTATCTGAATACTGGAAACGATTCCTCCGGACTTCCGTTGCGTCTTTCGGAAGAAAATTTAATGCAAGATATTGTCTGGGTGTGAAACTTGACTCAAAACTATTTTTTAAAGAACACGTAGAGCATGTTGTATCCAAAGCTAAATCCTCTATACGAACATTGTATCCATTTATCAATAGAAAATCGAATATGAACACTGAAAATAAGCTCCTCATACAACAAATCCATGATGCAGCCAATATTATTTTACGCAGCGCCGGTTTGGCATCACGCGCCGCCGCACAGTGTCACGTGAGCGGAAAAAAATGCCAAAAATCGAGGTTCGAATTGTTAAAATAATTTTATGAATTTCGATAGATAATATTCATATTAAGAAAAATCAAAAAGAATTATGTCAATATGTTTAGCCATTGCCCCACAGCATGTTCTCAAACTTTGAAGTTATGTAAATTGTTGTTTTTGAGCACAAAAATTGCAATATAATTACTTGTGCTTTAGTTGCTCTGTACTTGTGAGTTGTGATCCGATCATTAAGTTTAATATGTCAAATTAAAATATAAAGTTAGTAGTACCAGATCACCTTATTTTTTTTTTTTAAGTTTGTTTATAATACGTTATCTGTCATTGGTTTAAAGTAAACAATAAGAAGTTGAATTAATTTGAAATCAAGTTTAATTTTCAAAATTGAATTTCTCATTTTCTAAAATTTCGTTCTTCCGATTTTTATAAAATATTGTTGCTAACATATAAGTAAGTAGAATAACATATAAAAAGATAGGCTGCCCCAATTTGCCCCGTTCGTAATTGGAGCGTTTTTTCTATAGTGACCTCGGAGCTAAAAATTGTCGATTTGTTTAACGTTTGGATAGCGGCTTCTCACAAAACAACAACAGAAAAGCAAAGCGATCTGGTTTCATTTGTCAAAAATGAAATAAATGGAAATATTGATGAAGACAAACTAAAAGAAAGATTGAGGATGATTAGTTTGACATTTTACTCTCGGTGGAATAGGTGCAAAGGATACAAAGAGCGGTTTCTTACGAAATACTCGAATTGGCTAAGCTCGCCTTTCGAAACACATTTGAGTGTAAGTGCATTTAATATGTAAATTATTGAAATTTATTTTAACATTTTTATTGTAAAATAGGAACATAATAAGAATATTTCCGTTGTGGCTCCGGAAGATGACGAGGTGGGCTTTCAAACATAAAGAAATTCACAAATACAGAAAACTATGCACGAGAAAGAAACAGTTGTGCAAAGAATTAGAAAATTACATTTTATTAGATAATGGTGATGATGATGATGATGATGATGATGATGACAGTATATATTCTTTGAATATAGATTTTGAGGCTTTTATTTCATCAGACTCAGAATTGGAAAGCTCTGGGAGTGAGTCTTTGTAAAAATAAGTTCGATATTTATTTATGTATTTGATATACCTTGAATATTAATAAAGATTTGTACAGTTTCATTGAAAAATTTTAATCATTTTTTTAAAAATTTCAATTTCTTTAAAGCTTTGCACTATAATTGGATATTTTTCTAACCAAAATGTTGAAAAAATCAATGAAAATTATATTTCTTGAATAGTATCAACGATATTCAACACAGCGAAGAGGCGCTTTATCCTTTGCATTTTCGCGCGTTTTCACTTGAACATACTTTCTATAGAGCTTGCGCATGACCAAAAATGCTTTTGTTTTCTGAATAATATATGTTTTAAGTTTACAAATCCGCAAAAAATTCTTCACAATTTTTATATCCTTTGAAAATTTTTATAAGGATAAATATCCTATAAATCTTCAAACTTTGAAGGGACGTATTTCAAAAAGTAGGCGTGGAATTCTATTTTGCTCATTTGTATATGTCCATCAATCTATGTACCGAATTTCAACTCTCTAGGATAAAAATTGCGGAAGTTAGGATTTCCCGTTATATGGGGGGTGGGGGTGGCAGCGGGCGGAATTCCATGATTTTTTCAAATTTTCTTAATTAGACCTATAGTAATACTCCTGCCAAATTTCATTGCCCTACGATAACTCTTTATATTTTTTTCCAAAAAATGTATGGAGACGTGACACTGTGCGCCGCTGGTCACATACATAATATTTAGATATGTCAAAACAAAATTCTGAAATTAATTTTCAATCTGCCGTGGGATTTCTCAGCTCAAAACCTTCACTCGTTAGCTAACATTCCGCTAGTGAAAGATAATTTAGATAAAATCAGCATTAAATTCTACAGTAGATGCCAAAACTCAAATTACATACACATTAACGAGCTTAATAGCGGTTGTTTTGAAAACCATGTCTTAGTTTGTAAGTTCTTAAGTTTCTTTTATAATTATTCTAGATTTAAGCTCTCAAAGGGTTTCTGAAAATTTTCCCAACTTTTTGTTATAATTAAAAAATCGAGATTGTAATATATAAAAAAAAAATTAATAAAGTAGAATAGCTAACAGATAAAGAAGCTCAACTCTTAACATATAATCATTAACTGCTGTAAACTCTGGTCAATAATGAAGCAAATAAAATAAAATGAAATGAATGCAAGATATTGGCATCTTTATCATTATGGTATCACAAGTGTGTTCAAACCAAATCAGAAAAAAGAGTAACCCATACATACAAAAAAACAACCTACGCGAACTATACATAAGTAGGGGAGAGTCGCCGGTAATGGGCATAGTTTGTATTTTTAGCCTTAACTTTTGACCAAAGAATACTTATACAGACACCAATATATCAATGGAAAGCTACAAGCGTTGGGTAACTTCTGGTAATAAAAAGTAATAATAATAATGTATAATATAATAATAATATATAATATGAATTTTTGTGAAGCAGTCATTTTCGACCATAGGAAATTTTGTCACCGGTTGTGGCCACGCCTGAAAAATACCTTAAAAACGGGAAAATATAAAATGAAACCCGACATAACTTGAAGGTAAGAATATTCGATTAGTCGTCAAATCTAAATGAAAATTAAATTATTCCGCTTCCATATCTGTTTCGAGGTTTCCGAAGTGGAGCTCATCGCAGAGGACTGACAGAATTTGAAATCGATAGGCTACTTTTCGGTTATGGATGGCTCTGGTGTTGCGGTGATTTTCTCGACATACCCAACAACAACAACAACAACAACACGACATTGGACACCAATGAGAACTGTCATATCGACTACATATACCTGTAGCCGCCTGTCGAAAATTATCAAAGGGTGGCCACAACTGGAGCATGGCCACAACCGGCAACTCTCCCCTACATATAAGTATGTATGTATATAGTGGGCCATTTTATTGACCGAAAGTTCAGTATGTTGTTGCAACTGCGGCCTTCTGTTTGTCGCCTTTATGGGCTCTACGGACCGGCAGGAATAAAGAAATAACAAACCGCCAACACCGTCGCCGCTGAAATGGTCATCAAAGGCGGCGACACGCGTACAGGCGAGCGCACGAAAGAAATCAGTTAAACCTGATAAGCGTTAAGGTAAACAAAATATTTATGGAAAATTTTTTAACCGCTTTTGCAAAACGTATCGTCGCTCGGAGACGTGTGCTGTTTGTATTCTTATTTTCCTCTCCTCAATTTTCCCATACTCACTCCCGTACGTTCCCTTGCTACCATCTTTACTTGTTGTTCGGTTGACTTTAACCGTCATTCGCATTAGATACGAACACACCAATGTGGGCAATATAACATCGCACAGTGAAGCAAGGTGATTTGACTTCGAAAAAAAAAAAAAAAAAAAGAATGGTTTTATGATATCGAAAAATTAGATTACGTCCGACGTCATCAGATAATTTTTTGACTGCTTTTTTTACAATCTTCGTACACTGTTCGGGTATAAGAGAATACCATTTACCCCATTCGAGGGATCTTCTTACATGGAGGTCATGCATATATCCGATCGGCAGATCGCAAAATCGTATAACATATCAAATAGCCGTTGAAAAAACACCATTAAAGGATCATTTTGTGAAAGCAATCCAAAAAGACTCCTTCTGGATGATTCTTTTTTGTTTTTTAACATAGGCGAATAGAGGAGTCCGCACAGAGTCCTTGCGGTTTATCTGAGGGAGCATTTTCGGACGCCAAAAACATTCCTTTTAGGAGTCCCCAGGGTGCACTTTTTCCATATGTTTTAAAAAGAGCCTTTTCTCCCGCCAACACGCGCTCATTCGGGATGCTCTTCGGAGGCTCATTAGGAGTATCAGCGCACCGCTGAGGGAGTCCCAAAAGTGCACCGTGCGGACTGGTTCGCTGGTTCGCTGGGTATGAAGCCTTATTCGGAGTGTGAACGTGCTTCTCTTCTTGCGAAGATCGTCCTGTACGAGTCCCAAATCATATGCCGAAGGAGTTTAAAAAGACTTAAAAATGTTGAGTGATATTTATAATAGTATTCTTTAAAAAAAAAAAATAGAAAACTAATTGATTAATGTTCATTTCTCGCCCCTGTGTGGGATTTGAACCTTAGAACTCGCGCTTTCTAGTCATGTGCTCAGCCATCGTCATTATAAGTTTTAAGTCAAATTGAATTGAATTTTATTTTTCTTATTTTCTATACATTTCTGACTCATTTCGGGCTCATATTTTTGAGCACTCCGAATATGTTTTCTGGGATGTACAATGTATGTACACATATACTTGCATATAAATAGGTACTGTGCGTCCTAAATACATATTTCGGTACGCTTTGTAAACTAAGGGAAAACGAAGGTGGAACGAATACAAAATTACCTTATCCCGATGGTCGAGCATTTTTCGAATAATTTCCAAGTTCAGCTCATGTCAATTCGTCGCTCATTTACGCAATCATTTACGGAGTGCCGCGCCAAGTGAGGTGTGAAGGCCGAACACCTCTTTTTTCATCTCTTTGTTTTAATTTTAAATAGGTACATATGTGTATGTACAAAAGTACAGATCTAGATATACATATATGTATAGTAGGATATGCATTGATTTATGTTTGTATGCATGTTGGCTTGTGTGTTTGTGCGGTTGTACGAAATGGAGCCGCCTTACTTTCATCTCTACGCATATGAGCGTCCGGTTTATTTACATCGCATCGCAGATGATCACGTCGCGACGCGTCGTGTGCGGCTTCCGAAATACCACCGAGAGCGATTTGGCCCACCAGCCAACTGACCAATCAGCCAGCGAATCTTATGATCGATCAACCAACGATCAACCAACTGAACTGAGCAGTATCTACAACTCCACGCGCGGCACCATCCCGATTGAAAGAGTTATTTGCTTTTCAGTTTCGTATCCGGTCCTTTTATTTAACTTATTATTATTTTCTTTGACTTTTTCTTTTTCTTTTTCGTTTTCTTTGTTCCTTTTTTTTCTTGCGTGCTTTTCTTCCATTGCGATTCTTCGGTTAACTTGTCGCGTTTACATATTTGCATTTCCATAACACGGAGGCCATGGGCCTGAATAAATCAAGAATGTACATAACAGTGCGATCATTGTTCGATCAATTCGGACATTGAATACTCGATTGACGGAGCGCGTTTTCTTCAGCTCGAGTGTCGAAAGAAAACAGAAATAATTAAAATCGTTTTTTTTTTTTGGTTTCATTTGTACTACGTCTCCGGAATAGTAGCTCTGTCCGTCCCCGTAGGTATGTAGTTCTTTTACTTGTCGCATGTCGATGTTACGGCATTGGTTTTTTTTTTTTTTACACTCTCCATCTTCGAAAGCGGCTGTGATCGCTGCATAAAATATATTAATAAATAGTTTTGTCACATTTAGTGAACGTTCGTTCAGTTTGGCCTCCTGTACGTCGTTTGGCGTACGTTACAAGGACTTTACATAATTCTCGAATCGTGCGTAAGCATGCTTGATTTTTCATTTATTTATTTTTTTGCTTTTACTTTCGAACTTGTTTCCGATCCTCCTTTCTTAAAAAAAAAAAATATTAATAAAAAAAAAAAATTCTCTTCGAGCGCACTTCCAATTCATTGAGCTGCTGATTTCTTTTGGGAGTTAACACCTTGCATCACGCTCCACCTTCCAGTACGTTCATTCGTTCGAGCGGTTTTTATGGATGCATGTGTGTAGTCACCAAGATGGAGCCTGTTTTCGCATATTAAGTCTTTTTGATTTCGTATTTAAATTTAAATTAAAATTTTTGTGATTGTATTTTTTGTTGTTTTACGCAATTGCTCGGTACATTACCCGACGCGACGTCGCGACGTGCCATTTTTTATTGTTGCTGTTTTCTTATTTTGTCAATTTTCTTTTACTTATCCTCGATGTGTATGGTAAAGATGGCGTCAGATAGGTGAAAGTACGGCCATTTCAAGATAACTGTCCTCAATTTGATTATGACATGTTCTCCGCCGTCAATGTACGCTGATGGAATCAATGCCGTTAGGGTGACTTTGGAGCCGGTATGCATGACATTTCGTAGCACAATTTGTATGAATTTTGTACACCAACTGACAGGGACTTCCAGGGTGACTTTTACTACGTTTAAACGTCTGCCTTAATTCCAAATAAAAATATTGCAAATAGCAAATTTCCCCATATAAACGATGATTTCAAATTTCAATTGCCATTAAGTAAGTTGCGAAAACAAGTTGTGATTAACGAAACTAATTGATCTGGCCAAATACATAAGTATATGGTTTGGGCACAGTAATTGTCTGATTATAAAACAACATACCTTATACTTCGAACACCAATTGCTAAAACCTTCAAAAACTGATTAAGGCCCATTTGCTACTGTTCCGGTTAAAGTTTTTCGTTACGATATCCTCTCAAAATGTCAAAATTTTCATACAATTTTTTTGTTTTTCGGAACGAAAAAATTTAATCGGAACAGTAGCAAATGGGCCTAAATATATGTATTTAGTAAGCTCTTGATGCAAATTTTATATGGCGAAAATAAAGGTATGTAGTTTTAAGTTAAGTTTTTATCCTCAACATCAGCGTATTGAATTTGTAGCACAAATTCTCAAAGGTTAAGGGGACCTTCTGGTCTAGAATTTTTTGAAAATTGATTTTTTTTTTTTATATATTTCGGAAGAATAGACTTTTAAGAATATGCTGGCAAAGCTTCGTGAAGATATTGACAATATTTGTTTTGCTACAGCCTTTTTAGAAGGTGGAGACAGCAGGCAGCGTGCTTGATCAAAGCAACTTTGAACGCGTTTATCTCAAAACCACTTTTTTTGACCTGGTGTGAATGAAAACAAAAAAACCATCGAACCGATTTGTCTGGAATTTTTATATATTATTCATAACATCAATGGCTATGGCCCGAACTAGAATCGAATTTTTATTTCAAGAACTTCATATTTTTTCATAAAAAAAATGGTCAAAAAAAGGGGAGTTTTTGATGGTTGAAATAAAAAATTGCGCCATTTTGTCAATTTAAAAAAAAAATTTTTTATTCTAGTTCCTGCCATAGCCGCATTCATTCTGATTAATAACATATTTTTGTTTTTTTTTTTTCGATTACCAGAACTGCCAAAATCTTTCACACCACGGAGGTACTTTTTCAAAGAGGGTCCACTTCAACGCCATTTTTAAAATACAAAAAAAAATTACAACAACATTTTTTATTTTTTGCCAATAAAGAATATAATAAGCCTGCATACTTAGAAAATCGTTTTTTATTTGGCTTAATACCAAAAAAAAATCATGAAAATACCCTAAATTTTCGTGCTCTAGACCAGAAGGTCCCCTTAAGAATTCGATCGCTTTCCTCTACGTTCAATGCTTTGTATCTCCTAAATTAATGAAGATTCCATTTTCAAACTGACATGACATGTTCTTGATACATTAAGCTAAAATTCGAAAAAATTAAAAAAAGAGAAAAAAAGGTCGAAGTTGTAGTAAATTTGCTTTGACCATTTTACCACCAATTTTACACAGAAAAAAAATTTTTTTTTAAATATATTTTTTGCACTCTTGAATAGCTCAATAAGTTTTTTATAGAAATCGTTACTATTAATTTTTTGGGAATTTGTTTTTTAAATTCGAAACACTGCACGCAAAAAAAAACCTATTTTTCATTTCATCAATTTTTAAAAGCTAGGTATATATCTTGAAAACCAACGGTGATACATATAACAAAAATTGTACACTCACCTCCGCGGCCAACTTCACGTGATATGCTCCACATGTGAACGAAATTGGGAACAGCTGGTTGTCTATCGTTTTTTTTTAATACCAAACCGATAGATAATCGACGCGGTAGAAATTTTTCTACTCCATTTGCGGAAGATGATCATAATATGTAGGGCCGAATTGAGGTGACGCTTGCCTTCTTTGATTGCTCAGCTGATTTGATCATTCATGCAGTGCCGTAGCAATTCCGTTTTGCGTGGGGGAAAAAATTATTTTTTTAATTTGCGTGGGGGGGAAAATTATTTTTTCAATTTTAACGTCTATTTTAATTAAAACCACATTACATACATGCTTTCAATGCATGTTCTTTCGATTGTAATTTTTTTATTCTCCTTTTTTAATTTTTTTCCTGGGCAAAAACAAAAATGCGTGGGGGGAAAATCCACCTCTTGCCCCTATGGTTGCTACGGCACTGCAATCATGTTTTTTTATATATACAGCTGGGTCCGTCGAAACGTTACTTCTATGTCACACAGAGCCCGATTAACGTTGTGGGGGCTCTTAGTCCGGCTGTTAAGTGGGTGCCCCTTTTTCTGAAAAAAAAAAATATATATATATATAAATTTTTGCCCCGAGAGTAACAAATAAATTCTATATTCCCGGCCCGCACCACCATTGATACTAGGTTTGTTTGCGTACTGCACGAAACTGCCCAATTTTTTGAAAACTGTATGAAAATTGGGCGGTTTTGGGCAGTTTCGTGCAGTACGCGAACAGACCTACTATTGGCACTATTCGCCAAAATACTATTGAAAGTTATCTTAAGCACAAAAAAAATTTCAACTAATTATTAATTTATTAGGGTTACAGTTTGCGGGGACCCCCAAAAAGTGGAGGCCCCTAGGCCATGGCGCACCGGTTTCATCCTTTAATCCGACCCTGATTTCACATGTCTTCATGATAAATTTAGTCACTTTAACTGCGGTTTTCTCAGTTTTTACGCACTTTTTATCATGTTGCTCCTTATTAATATATGTAAGTCTATTTATTTATAATTATTTTTTTTTTTTTTGGTAACAGCACCCACGAAAAAATTCTTGTCTGCGTGCCTGCTGGCGCATAGATATGTAAATTTTTTCTGGAGCTCGGCCTTAAATACAAGTGAAAATAATCTACCAAAATTTTGCGTTTTAAAATTTCCCTTTCAGTAATCTTTCTTGAGGTTCTTACAACTTAGGATTGGTAAGCCAAACTCGGCCACTTTTTATTCCCATCTGGCTTGCACTATGAATCTTTTCAGTACGATTGAACAATGACAGAAAGGCAGTTTTTTTTTTTTATGGGTTAACATCCTTTTCATGAGAGAAGTCGGGACGATCGATGGATTGAATTTATTTAATTTGATTTATTTTTCCTTTTTTCTGATTACAATGCGAAAACGATACGATCAATCAAACCTTTTTCGTCACGAGTGTACGCATGTATCTATGGGTGTGCGTAGTATATTCAGTATTATCTTTCGTTCGTTTGAAAAAGCAGAAAAATTTTCATTTTATTTCTCGTTTGCTCGCGGCTGTAATCTGAGTTGTTGAGACAACAACTTTCTTATATGTTCAACAGGAGTCGACTTGCACATGCAAACAGGGCCCGATCCAGCTGATTGGCCGCTCTGGGCCATCAAATATTTTCCGCCCCAATTATACTTAGTCATGGAGCAGGTGTATTCATGATAACACTGCCAATCTAGTCCCAGTGCTGTTACTTGGAGAATATCGGTTAATCAGTGCTAATACACTATTTACACGTTAATGAAACAATATTGCAGGGGGAAGAGAGAAAAACGCTCCCATACCACATCCCCGCGCGTCCTTAGACAACAAAAAGTATGTTTCATTATCGAAATGTCTTAACGTGTAAATGGCCTCTAAGAATTCAACATCTCTGATAAACTTTCCCAAATTTTGTTTAGTTTGTAATTAGCCGATAATTTCAAACACATGAATAACCGTCATTTCATTGATAAGCCAATGAAATTGCCGCCCTTGACAGTGCCACTCAGGGCCAATGCTGCCAGTTTTATTATTTTTTTTTTTTTTAGTTTTAAAAATTCATTAAAATTTAATTTTGAAATTTTCTGAAAACAAAAAACTTGATCGCATGAGGTCGCGTAAAAGTTTCCCTGAGCACTTTTCTCGCTCTAAAACTCCACTAAAAATCATAAATGTCTTTATAATTCCTCGGCGATTCCGCTAAACTGACAACAGTCCTTAGGGCATTTGTCTGGTTTGCCACCGCCCTCCCGCCCAAAAATCGTGGCGTGTTTACAAATTCACCTACTTTCTTATGATAGATACATGAATTTATGAATTTGCTTGAGAACGTATTTCAAAGAATCTGGAGTAATATTCAATAGGTACCCCAATTCAGTAGGAATTTCTGAAATTCGATAAATTCGAACACCCCAAGTGGAAAGCCAAATACTATTTAATTATGCATTGGGGGGATCAGTCATTTTATTTTCCGCATAAGCACAGTAATACAAAATCCAAAATTAATGCAAAAATTTTCTATTTTGCTTAAATTATTGGGCAGCAAGCATTTATTGCGCTCAAAATTCGTTTCAAAAAGCTCAAAAGTTGAAGGAACAGCAAATCAAACTGAAGAGTAATCGAAAAACAAAGTCTATTTCGCCATGAAATAGGCACCCTGTTTGTCACTGGAAATCAACAATATGTATTAATGTGTATTAAAAAGAAAAAAAAACAAATAAGAAAAAGAAAGACGACATTTAAAAATAAACAGCAGCTAAAAGTACGTGGCACGCGCGGCGTCGCTAAGCACCGCAAAAAGCACGGAATGATAATGAGTTCGTGCGTCAGAGAATTTATTTTCTCAGACAAAAACTGCCGTTGCCGCCGTCATTTGATTTTTTTATTTACCTTTTTTTTTCATTTAAGTGTTATGTTTTTTTTAATTTTTTTTTTTGTATTTATTTGCCTTTGTATTTTTTATTTCAATTTCAATTTTTTTTTTTTTTTTGTCTTTTTTAATTGATAGTGCTACTCAAGCATCCAGTGTGATAGTGCTGCAACGGGTGTTCGTTGAACGTCTATGAAGTGAGCAGCTATGTATGAAGAACAGCACAGTGTGTATGTCGGTATGAACAGCCTTAGTGGGTCATACAAATTATTGCTGCACAAATTCTATACCTTTTCATTTTACTTTCTTCCTTTCGTTCGACGACAAGCCCAGCGGAAAATTATCTCCTGCATGACAATATCATCATCAGTGATGTCATCGATGACATATAGGTGACATTGTCATGCATGACATCTTGGAGGACATGTCATCGTGGAAGGATGCTGTTCACGTGCTTGAATCTCATTGGCTACTGAAATTTAAATAAGGTTTTAGCGTCAGTTTAACGTTATAACGAAGTGACTTAGATGATGAGTGCTCGACTAAGAATCCGAAGATCGCGGGTTCGATCCCTGGCTGAGGCGAACAAAAATTGTTAAAAATAGATTTTTATAAATTTTCGAAATTTTCAAAGAGAAGAGGGCGAAGAAGAGAGTTATCAAACCTGGTTTCTATAAACTGACATTTAAAGAGAAAAAGATCAATGTGCTGCTGTCAAATGGTTTTTTCGCCATCTCACCCCCTAACATGACATTGTCACCGGTGAATTCACTGTACCACTCCTGTACAAATGTCATACAAAGTGTCGTATGAATTGTCATGCATACCGGATCAAAAGTCACGCTGACTTCATCGATGATGTCAGCGGGACATTTGCCGCTGGGTAGCTCAAGTCGGAAAATTGTTTTTTGAGATATTCGCATTTATCCGGATTTTTTGTTCTTATTTCATTAAACTTCATTCTTTTCAAAATCATTTAACTTGTCGCACTGATAATAAGTTTTTAAAATAAGTATAACAATGACCAGGACAGGAGTAAATTGCTTTATGCGATTACATACATACACGTCGGTGCTTCAATCGCAGTAGGGTAAGGTCAACTTAAGTCGACTGTCACTTAGAATGGACCACTTAAATTCTTATTATGTTGTGACAGTTAAAATGTCAAACTAATATTATAGCCAACTTCACTGCGAACGTCAACAGTAAGTTATAAAAGCTTCCAGCTGAGCACACGTGTTTTTGGTTAAAAGCGAGCACTTCAAAAATAAAAAATAAAATAAAAAACGTGAGAATAATTTGCGTTTTATAACATTGTGCATCCTTGTGTATGCCAAAAACGACTTGTTAAATTTAAGAAGTATATTTCTCGTTAGTTTGTGCATTGAACTTAATAGTTGAAATTCATTTGGAAATTTAATTAAGTAGATGTTGGAATAAGTTTCGGTGTCTCTTTTGAAATCGTATAATTCACCTTGAGTGGACCACTGCTTGCAATCTTCAGTGGATCGTCAAAATTGTTTATTCTTAATATAAATTTAGCATTTTTATGAATATAAATAGACTTTGGAACAGTGTTAACTAGTTTTATGAGCTTTATTAAATAATTTTTGGTGAATTTTCCAAAGCATTTGGGCATGTCGTCGAGTAGTGCATCAGTATCAAAGGATTTTTTACATGAAAACATTGTGACTCGCATAATGACACAGCACTGGTTTCACACTATCGATGGCACCATCGATAGTTTTTCGAATATCGAAATTATTTATATATATAACACAAAATTCTTTGCATATCCAGTCGATGACACGAATTTCTTTGCTCTTTTGGGTAAGGACAAAAATTAAAAAGTTTATTGTTGTAGATGACATAAATTCTGATAATTAGAATTTTTATCACGAACTGTCTTTAGACCATATGGGATTCATTTCGGGAAAGAATATGAGTAAGTTTTAAAATTTTTCAGCGAAGTATGGTCGGGAATTGTAACGAAAACAGTCCCTATCTCTTCTCCGGGAAGCGCTCACTATCAAAGCAAAGTGCATTTCAAGTGCTTGTCATATGGTATGGGGATCCAGTCTAGAATGCAGGCTGAAGCATATTGTGAGCATTTCTCATTTCCCCGTGCGTCCATAGACGACAAAAAATTTTCATATCGAAATGTTCCATCGGATCTCAGACGTTCCAACTTTACATCCGACTTGGCTAAGGTCCGAAGTCTGAGATCCCTATTATATTATGCATCCTGTTTTTGCGTTTAAAATGTCGATAGCATCGACTGCTATCGATGGTCAGAGCCGATAATATCGGGGACTATCGGTGGTGTGGACTATCGATAGTTTCGTAGCTCTTATCAAAAAGGTCTAATAACCACATGCTTTTCTAATTTTTTTTTTTTTTCTAAATCTGCTGTAATTTTCCTTTAAATCTGCAGTTCATACATATGTCATACTTTATTAGCGGTTTACCCACAAGAAAAAAATCCAGCTTCTAACTAGATCTCGATCCCTCTTGAAATATTTGATAATTTTCAATGGAATGATTAAAATATCGAAAGTTAAATATATTCCCTTCAGTACGAACAATCACAATTAGTCTTTTTTCATGAATGAATTCATGGGTTGAAGATAACTAGTGATTTCATATAGCAGATGTTATGGAGCAGGTAATGAAAATTCAATTCATTTGCCTTGTTTTGTAGTGAATAATAGCTAGCCGCTAGCGGGTTGTAGCCACTACATCGATATGCGCAGTAACCCATGAATTATCTTATGAAAGGTAATCTATTAAATTCATGAGTGCAATGAATTGCCAGTAATGTGGTCGGTAGCCAGTGGTGGTTACTGGTAACCAGTGAAGTCACTAGTCTATTATGGGTGATCCAAACTGAATGGTTGCAACGGGCGTATGTAATTGGGCGCTCATATGTCAGCACATCTGTTTATCTCTGTACTCAGTTGTTTGTCTTTTTTTTTTTCAGGTGCAGTGCGGCAGACAGACAACTGATACTGTGGCCTCTTATTGCTTTTTGAATGCGATTTCGAATTTAAATTTATAGGATTGACGTCACCCGAAGCTGGGCTAGTTTTTTTTTGTGTTTTTTTGTTTCTTTTTTTTTTTGTTTTCGGCTGCGGCTGTAGTGCGAGAACACGTTCATATCAGTGTCACATGTGTTCCTACATATTCGTCCGGTTGGCTTGTTGACTGATTGACCGATTCATATGTCGACGATCATCTTATCTCATTCGACACAAAGGCCGACGTTATGGGACGGTTCGACATTCGGTTTTAATTCGATCAAAAATCTTCTCGGAATTTCTGCTCCCAATGACCCGGTTGAGATATTATATTCTAACTTCCAATATTGATGTACATATGGTCATTGGCTCAGAGATGCAACAGGGAAAAGATAAGTACATATAGAACACTAAGAGATTGAAAATCTTCAATATTCTCTGCTTGGAATTTTCACCACCTTGCGAAAAATTGCACACAGGACTTTATTTCTCACGCATACATATATTTTCAGGTTTAATTGCGATAATAATAAAAATTTCCTACTGGGCTGCCCCGCATATTCGCACACAGTTCCATATTCGTGGAATGGGAATATTGGAAAAACTTTAACGATTCATAGAAACGGGGCACGTGCCGTTTGTGGCGTGCGAGTGCTTTCACACAATGCTCCCCATTCAGTGCCGCTTATCATCGCTTTCAATTCAAAATATTCGAAACCACGAAAGCAAGCACAATAAATCCGCATTGTACACTTGTCTAAACACTTACTCTTGCAATTCCATCGCCCAGCGGGAAATTATCTCCTGCATGACAAAGTCATCAGTGATATCATCGATGTCGATATAGGTGACAGTATTATACATCACACCTTGGTGGACAATGTCATCGTCGAGGGGTGCTGTTCATGTGCTTAAATCTCATTGGCTACTGAAATTTAACTAAGATTTTAGCGTCAGTTAATCGTTAGCATTAAGTGGCGTAGTGGATGCGTCCTCGACTCACAAGCCGAAGATTACTTGTTCGATCCCTTGATAAAAGTTTCGTTTTCTAAAAATAATCATATCCGCATTCGCATTCCCATCCGCGGATGTGCGTTTTTAAACTCCGCAACAGCATCTGCATCCGCGGATGTCAAATAAAAACCACATCCGTGACACCCCTGGATACGAGCATATGTGCTGCTCTCAAATGCTTTTCTCGCCATCGCACCCCGGTCGCCAGTAACATTTTCTAATCCCACGATAACAAGTCACCCACCGGTGAATTCACTGTCCACCTCCTGTACAAATTTCATACAAAATGTCCTATGAAATCGCAAGCGTTCTGGCTTCAAAGTCACCTCAACTTCATCGATGATGTCAGGGGGGCATTTCCCGCTGGGTCGTTAATGTATGAACGTGTGCCTGTGTGTGTGTGTGTGTGCATTTGTATGTGTAGATGTATACGTGTTTGCATGCACGTATTAAGATAGCCCAGTAAGCTATTGAACGGATTGAAATATATGAACTTGCCATGATAACGGTTGGGTAAGATAGTCGATAGAATAAAAGTATTGGGACATTTTGAAATATTATAAGCAATTAATTCTAAGAAAACAGCTAAAGAAACGATAAATTTCAATTCATAATTCTTCTTGTATGTACGGTGACCATAAATTGAAATTGAAAAAACCGAACAAAAATATTTTTTTTTTAGTCTTCAACTTAGTTTATTTAAATCTTTTACGAGGTTGTCACAGAACGGACCTTTCAATCGGTCCAAAGATAATGACGATCGAATTTGGACATTTTTGCTATTTTCCACTAAAAAAAATACGCAGAACTAGCGCCTAAAAAAAACAGAACACTTCTGCTAAAAACAGATATGATGGTCACCGTAGGTACATGCGAAGTAAAGCTGCGTCGCCCTCTAAATTAAAAAAAAAAAAAACATGAAAAAGTTCGCCTCACCTAGTGTAGTTGCTCTAAAGCAATGAGTAAAGGTCTTAAAACTCTCCGAAGTTCGCTCATTGAGCATAATTCCCCAGCCGGAACTGTGTGCAGGGGGTGCTCGAACACGTGCATAGCACACAGAATGCTGTGCACAGCACGCTGCTAATATACGGGACCTGTCCACTTTTTTTAACACATGTCCTAAGATGTGCCGTGGTGTGAAAACTGGGTTTACTGTACATAGCATTGGTATATTGAAATAGTGAAAAATACCGGCTTTGCTCGCTTTGTTCCATACACAAGCTATATACCAGGTGTGTGGCATAGTACCTGCCCAGCCGGAACTGTGTACAGGAAGTGCCCGATCACTGCTATAGCACCAAGTATGATCTGCACAACACTATGCTGATATACGAAACTTATGCACTTTTTTTAAAAACTGTCCTAGGCTGGTGCGGTGGTGTGATAACTGGGTTCGAAGTGGATAGCGGCTGTATATGGGCATACTTCGTGTGTTTTCGTTGCTAAAGCACATTGCTGTATACAAAGTATACTTCGTGCCGTTCGGCTTCGGTTGTTTTTTTCGGTTCTGTATACTTGCTATGCACCAAGTGTATCGTGTAGTAGGCAGTCAACTATTTCATTTTTTCCCATTAACTACTCTGTACACTGAGTGTCTTGTAACTACAAGGCCCGGCTGGGTTATTGCGGAGACTATCGTGCGGAAAAAAAGTCTTTTGTGTACAATTTTTTCGAACAAGAGGCGCCTAAAAGGCCATCAGGCCCCAAAATTCTCTTCTCTCAAAATTGTTTTCGAGACTTTTGAGATTCCTGCGAGAGATTATTGACTGTATTGCTTCCGTGTCCAGAGAGCCGAAAGCAAGAGAAAAATATGATGCTGAAGCGAATATCTTTCTCGATGGTATAAATGGGTTTTTGGGATGAGCTTGACGATTTTTACACTTGAGTAATGGATGATATATATAGCTTCTTAATCGGGCCCGTGCGATTTGGGGTGGAAGGTTCAGTGCGTTAGCGAGTTGTTAGTAACAAAGAAGACGGACTTCCAAAGATCGAGATAACACAAATAGGAGGAAAAGAACCGAGGGAAAAATTCTATATGAATTCGAACTGGAAATTCGACGTTTTTGTTTATAAAACGTGCTGACTCGAGAAGCAAATCAAATCAAATATACGCTTTCCAACATAAAATCATTGCAATCTCACAGACAGACAGACAGACAGACAGACAGACAGACAGGCAGATAGAAAGACTGAGAGATCCTAGATCTAAAAAATTATGTATGTACATTTCTTATACGAAAGACATGAAGGAAAACCCAGAAGTGCAAAAAATGAGTTCCCGTATTTCTTTCGCATTAACTATTACTTTTCTCATTAAGTAGCTGTCATTAGGTAAGGTTAGGATGGTGTGGCTGCCGCCATTAAGCGTGACACACTTAGGCCTGGATATTAGTTCAGGTGATAACTGGACACTGCCTGCTGGGTGCTCATCTGTATAATATGAACTTAGCGCCCACAGACCTCTGTCGGAGGTGTTTGGAACCAGGGGCAAAGGAAACCGTGGAACACGTATTATGCCACTGTCCGGTTCTTGCACGATCAAGTCTTGGTTTCTTTGTGGAGCCATGGCTGATTGACTTACAGTGTATGACGGAACAAAATCTGTCAACAATATTAAACTTCGCGAAGAAATCTAAAGCCTTTGGAAACTATATGCTCCAAGGCTAAACAGAAACTTTCTCCAACATCGCATCAACATGTACTGGCAAGGTTAGGGACCCATGTGATCTATGCTCGGTCTTAATGGCCAACCAGTTAAACCTAACCAAACCTAACCGAACAGGGCCCTATTTTTCAAACCTATTTTTGACCCCCAGTCCGCCCGTGGATGTGGTTGAGGACAGTGCCGAGCACTTCCTCTATTACTGTCCTGCTTTCTTAAGGATTAGAATGAGAATATGGGATCGTGGCGTACAAAGCATGGAGAATATCCATACTCTACCTTTCCCGAAACTCCTTGACTACCACAGGCTAACCAAGAAGCTCTGAGAGAGCACAATTCCTTTATATTCTTCTTCCCTTCCACTTCTTTTCTTTTCCTTTCCGTTAGTTGGGATGGCAAAATGGGCAAAGCTGCTTGATTTTCAGGGGACAGTCTAACCCTCATACCCCCATATCATCATCATCATAATAATGCACAAATTTTCTGTTATTCCAAGTACTTTACATCAATATTATTATATTGTTTTTTGTTAATGACTTTTTTGTTGTATTCTTCGGAATTTAAAGTTAAAAAAAAATAAACCATTTAGTTAAGTAGGTACAAATATCATCTATGAAGGGGGGCATTGTAAAAAAAAGCACGTTACTCACATAAAATCGAAAAACTGAAAAAATCATTTGATGTGTCGGACTTAATTACCGCAATATTCAACAGTCTTAGTCCCTAATTCGAATTATTCGCAATCGGGCGCAAAACAAGCACAGACGCGCAAAACCCAGGGTAGAGCGATAAAAACAAAAATGCGAAAATCGCTTCATGACCCCTCTATCTTCACTCAGCGAAGTTAGCTGGTCTGTGGCGGTGCTTTTTGGAAATTATCGACTCAAATGAACCGGCTCGATCCGTACGTAACACTGCATCGGCGAAGAGCGAACAGGTAGGCGGTGTGCCGCGTGTTGTGTGCGGTGTGCGGTGTGCTCTTTTTGCGGCAACCGAATGATATGTTAATTACTGTGACGGCGTGTAAAAATTTATGCAGATTAGAAATATTGTTTTGTTGTTGTTGCAAATTTTTATTTCTATTTTTATTAGCTTTCTTGGCGCAGGCGTCGAAGCGCACAATCATCATTGATCGAAAAATAGTTCGGGAGCGCCGTAAAAAGTAAACATGAGAATCGAATCGCTGCCACATTAACAGCAGACAATGAAATCTTTTCATATATTGTACATACATACATACAAACATACATAACATATACCTACAGTTTTTTAGGTACCCTGCAGTAATATGGACTGACCTAAGTGTAGTCTTCGGTCAGTTTTTCTTTTTACAAATACTAGTCCCCTCATAATTCCACTTGTAATGTATTCAACTGACCTTTGTAACATGGACCTGTCATTGGAGAGGGACGCGTGCGCAAACCGGCTGACCGTAGGTCACGTTTTTTTGGGTCAATTGTCGTAATTTTGTCTGGTCAAATAAGGATAATAAAAAAAGAAACCATTTCTTATATATATCCTAAGTTGATGAATGTGTCATTTACGGACTACCCTTAAACCAACCCGTTTATTACCGACCGCCGGCTAGTCGAATTCGATGGAGCGAGCTGCCATAATATAACCGGTAGGATTTGGACCGGTCAAAGGCCTGTCCTTCTTAGGAAATTGACCGGCTCATTATTGCACGGTATGTAATGACCCAGCAGGAAAAGTTCTCCCGACAAAATCCGTGATGTTAGGGTGACTTTGGAGCCAGCATGCATGTCATTTCGTGGAACAATTTTATGATATTTGTGCACGAACTGACAGGGACTTCTAGGGTGACTTAGTCTTCGTGGGATTGGAAAAAGTCACTGGCGACAACCTAGCAGGACATTCCTGGGGTCTGCGATGGCAAAAACAGAATTTCAGAGCAGCGCAAATATGCTCTTTTCTATCTAAAAATCATCAATTTATAGAAACCAAATGAAAACTCTCCTCTTTGTCTTGTCTCTGAATGTTTCCGGAAATTTTTAAAAATCTGTTTTTAACAATTTTTGTTCGCCACAACCAGGGATCGAATCAGGGATCTTCGGATTGTGAGTCGAGGACGCATCCACTACGCCACTTAATGCTAACGCTTTGTTGACACAAAAACCTTAGTTAAATTTCAGTAGCCAATCATATTGAAGCACATGAACAGCATGCTTCTACGATGACATTGTCACCCAAGTTGCCATGCACGATGTCACATCTATGATCCAGTGAAATCACCAATGTTTTTATCCTGCTGGATATATTTTTCTGCTGGGTACACTCAATATACACATGCACATATGTATGTATTCATAGTCATTTGACCAATTGATCTGCCGACTCATCAATCGATCGATCGGGCGATCGCGCGATCGCTTGGAATTGAACTTTGGGAACCTGCGGCGTGTAGTCTCTATTGATTGTTTTTATTGAGTTTGCTTTTTCTTTCTGTTTGTTGTCGTTTTTTTGTGTTTTCGTCTTTCTATAATGTGCCGCAAGATTGAACAAAATTTTAAAATTATGACAACAATGGCAGCAGGTCCCTTGGAATTCCCAAATGCCGAAGCGTGCGTCAATACGTATCAGTTTACAAAATGTATTTATTTTTAGAGATCATGGAATCTCATCGACTTAATAACACGAACGCACTCGCCCATAGACACACAGGCACACGTATTCAATTTTTGGTCAATTTCCAAAGGTTTTTAAACAAACAATAGACGACTACCGTAACTGATTACATACAAACACACATCGGCTGTACCGTTCAGCTCACTTCTGTCCATACGTCCACGGAATGAGTTCGTTCGGTGAAGCTTTTATTGTTTCCTTTAACTCCTCTCTCAGCCCAAACGTGTAGAATTCGGTTCAGTAAAAACAGAAATTCTGAAATGCCAACCAACACCTCGAGGAGATCAAGGTTGCAATATCGTCAACGTCATATGTGGTATGTCTTGATAAAATGTGCACAAAAACATGCACATAACCAACATCGAGGACAATGAGAAAATAAGTTTAGGCTGAGACATTACTGTTGAGTGCGGTTCGGCTCTTTAATAATTCATCGATTTATTTATTTATATTCATTGACCTTATTATTGATTATTTTAATAAAAAAAATTTTTTTTTATTTATTTCAAATTCTTGACCAAAAAGCATAAAATTAATTGACGACTCAAAAATCATAAAGCAAGAAGTGCCTTAATTATAAATTGCTTCCCTTGCAGTTCAAATAGAAAAAATACTCCTGAAGAGGGCCCCAAAACAGAGCACAAAACTTCATCGATTTCTCATTGAAAATGCTAAATTTTTTGAAAACTCTATACATCCCAGAAGGATTTATCGATGGTTCGCAAGATCTAGAATAGAATATGTACTCACTCAACAGATGTCAAAAATACCGACGCCATTTAAACAGCAAAGCCATTCGACCTTGTATTAACTTTCCTACAAAAAAATGTTAATGTCATTCCCTCCACCTAGTCATATTTTTATACCCATCCTATGTAGGGTGTATTAGTTTTGTTCGGATCTTGTAACAGCTAGAACTAAGCTCCGTAGATATAGACAAATATATATAATATATATATTACATATTATGTAGATATTCTTGATCAGGATGGAAAACTGAATCGATTAAGACATGTCCGTCTGTGGTCGGATCTCCTTCCAAACGACTGAACCAATCACGTCGACATTTTGCACACAGGTATGTATTTTGGGTGAAAATGGTCGATATCCGTCAAGTACTACGCCCACAAATAGAGATTTCCCCATAATCTCCGAGGTAAAAAGCGCAGAAGCACCAAAGTCTCTTAGTTGACCAAGGCGAATGAAAGGTGTAGGAAAACAATGTATGTGTTCCGCCCACTGCCACGCGTGTAAATTCCGTGCGAAAAGGCAAAAAAAAAAATAGTATGTCAATAATTTGGGTACGCTGGGTGTATGAAAGTCGGTATTGACCGACTTTAGCTTTCCTACTTATTTTTATTAAAATACAACTAAATCAATAGATGAATTGCATTTCTTTATTTGATATTTATATGTAAAGTAGAGTGAGTGTGATTCATTACCGTCTATACAGTATGTCGGCAGCTGCCATGCCCTATCGTTAGCAAATAAAGTGACGACACCTTACGGAATTACGGTGGTCGGCAGAGTAGTCCGTAAGGTGTTTCAAAAAACCGACGACGTTGCCTTAAAAAAATTCCATCGGGCAATTTGGTCGACCTGATAACTTAAATAATGGATATTTGAATATAATATTATAATTTTATATCTACATACATTGTATAAAAAAAATTCCGAGCGGGCTGAATAGAGTAGGTAGCAGGAACGTTGCTAGAGAAAGCGTGCTTTGGTAGTGCTTATATTGGCCACAGTGGTATATTGAACAATTATAAGACATTAACCAAAAAACAATTTGAGGGGGGTTTGAGGAAGTTTAGAGAGATGTGGACCAAAAACCCATAAAATCCAAAAAATTCATGACGTCCGATTTTGATGCAAATTTATATAACATATAGAGTAAGTGAAAAATTCTAAGATTTTTGGGGCTAAACTATTTTCAAAAAACTCAACACAAAATTGTTTTGATTTTTTCTCACTTTTGCAATTCTGGCGATGGTTTTAAGCACTATAGGTGTGAATTCATTATAAAAGAACGTTAATCGACGACCAGAATATGGTCTTATTGAACACTCTGAGTCTCAGCCTACATAGGGCAGTACACGTACCCATTATATGGAATTCGGTCTCTTCATCTTCAATAAAAAGTCTGCATTCAGAGTCACTTTCAAGGTACATCTTGTGAAGCTGGTATTTAAGGACGGCAGTGGCCTGAGAGACAGAAGACTTATTAATCTACCTTAGTTCGATCTCGCTAACTGAAACATTTCTGAGGTACTGATTTTACACGGGCAATTAAGACTCTAAAGAATTTGTTTACAAACTTACGTCCGGCCAGTTAATCTGCCGGGAACCCAGCATAACCGCCAAAGAAGGGCAAAGATAAGCCTGATCGAGTCCAGATTTGTTAGTCCAGGGCCAGGGCCCAAGCTTATCACCAGACTTCTTTAGGCAATTTACATTTACAGTACTAATGCGAATATTGCATTTTGTTGGCAAATTTGCATTTTCAATCCGGCATCAAAAGTTCATCCATTGCTTTTGAAGAACTGAATTTGAAGGAGAAGATATGGTGCTAGCTCTTGGATCGTTGGTGCTATTAATGTTTTTTTTTTTTTTACTGCGCACCTTATTATGCACTTTTGTAACTTTCATTTCAATTTTTGATTCGATGTTTAGGCAATTTTCGAACTAAAATCCTAATAAACTCAAAGCGAAACTGCAAATACCAAACTCTGTGGTGACGTCACACAAATAGCTGTTCTCATAGGCAAAAACTAACGGACCAACCAACCCACGAGACGATCTGTTTTTATTGAATCATTTATTGGTTTGCTATCAAATGCTTCAACCCCTAATCGTCTGCTTCACCCTGCATCGACACTGCAAGATCTGTATTTATTGTGCGCATGCGCGCAAGATTGCTTGTGTATGCGAGAATGCGCATGTGCCAAAAAAAAAAATTATAATTTATCAAGTGGTCAATGGACTCAAGCCATTGTAGTCAATATTCTGACCTTGTTAGACCTTGAATTTCGCTCGACGGGTTCTCCGTATCTCCATGTTTTGGAGTTTCCAGAAGCGCTTCGTTTGTGGGTTCAAGTGCGACTAAAAACATTTGATTTTGTTATTTTGGAATATTTTTAAAGTTTTTTTTTGTTTTCTTTCTTGTTTTCGAAAGCCCAATTTGTTTTTGTCTTTAATATTATTATTTATTCATATTGCAAGACGAATAAAAATGTTTTGTATGGTTTTATTATTATTTTGTTTTTGTTTTTTGAAATCTCCTTCCGTTAAGCTGTTCAAAACAGTGATGTTCATACCATACATCATTTTGTGGCTTTCAATTCACACGTATTGTTTACGATCTTTGTGTAGTCGCGAGCAATAGGCCGACGAAAGGAGATCGCGCGCATCGAAATTTTTCCTCCAAAAAGCCAAATATCAAGCGGAATGCAAAGAGACGCCAAACACTTTTTTAAAAATAACATTTTGTCTTCCAATTCAGATTTTAATTGATGAATTTACTCCATATGCGTATGTCTAGTTTTAATATTTTGACTTATTTTCATTTCCCTTGAAGCCTTTAAAACTTAAAATTTTACTACGCAGGCGGAATTTTTGATGGGAAAAATGGGTTGTTTATTTTTATACTTTTTATTCTTTATATTATTTATTGTTTATTTTTTATTATTTATTATTTATTATTTATTATTTTACTATTTACTATTTACTATTTACTATTTACTATTTATTATTTATTATTTATTATTTATTATTTATTATTTATTATTATTATTTATTATTTATTATTTATTATTTATTATTTATTATTTATTATTTATTATTTATTATTTATTATTTATTATTTATTATTTATTATTTATTATTTATTATTTATTATTTATTATTTATTATTTATTATTTATTATTTATTATTTATTATTTATTATTTATTATTTTTATTTTATATTTATTATTTATTATTTATTATTTATTATTTATTATTTATTATTTATTATTTTATTATTTATTATTTATTATTTATTATTTATTATTTATTATTTATTATTTATTATTTATTATTTATTATTTATTATTTATTATTTATTATTTATTATTTATTATTTATTATTTATTATTTATTATTATTATTTATTTTATTTATTTATTATTTATTATTTATTATTTATTATTTATTATTTATTATTTATTATTTATTTTATTATTTATTATTTATTATTTATTATTTATTATTTATTATTTATTATTTATTATTTATTATTTATTATTTATTATTTATTATTTATTATTTATATATTTATTATTTATTATTTATTATTTATTATTTATTATTTATTATTTATTATTTATTATTTATTATTTATTATTTATTATTTATTATTTATTATTTATTATTTATTATTTATTATTTATTATTTATTCATATTATTATTTATTATTTATTATTTATTATTTATTATTTATTATTTAAATTATTATTATTATTTATTATTTATTATTTATTATGGTTAATTTATTTATTATTTATTATTTATTATTTTTATTATTTATTATTTATTATTTATTATTTATTATTTATTATTTATTATTTTATTATTATTTATTATTTATTATTTATTATTTATTATTTATTATTTATTATTTTATTATTTATTATTTATTATTTATTATTTATTATTTATTATTTATTATTTTATTTATTTTATTATTTATTATTTATTATTTTATTATTTATTATTTATTATTTATTATTTATTATTTATTATTTATTATTTATTATTTTATTATTTTATTATTTATTATTTATTATTTATTATTTTATTATTTATTATTTATTATTTATTTTATTTATTATTTATATTTATTATTTATTATTTATTATTTATTATTTATTATTTATTATTTATTATTTATTATTTATTATTTATTATTTATTATTTATTATTTATTATTTATTATTTATTATTTATTATTTATTATTTATTATTTATTATTTATTATTTATTATTTATTATTTATTATTTATTATTTATTATTTATTATTTATTATTATTATTATTATTTATTATTTATTTATTTTATTATTTATTATTTATTATTTATTATTTATTATTTATTATTTATTATTTATTATTTATTATTTATTATTTTTTATTATTTATTATTTATTATTTATTATTTATTATTTATTATTATATTATTATTTATTATTTATTATTTATTATTTATTATTTATTATTATTATTTATTATTTATATTATTTATTATTATTATTTATTTTTATTATTTATTATTTATTATTTATTATTTATTATTATTATTTATTATTATTATTTATTATTTATTATTTATTATTTATTATTTATTATTTATTATTTATTATTTTATTTATTTATTTTTATTATTTATTATTTATTATTTATTATTTATTATTTATTATTTATTATTTATTATTTATTATTTATTATTATTATTATTATTTATTTATTATTTATTATTTATTATTTATTATTTATTATTTATTATTTATTTTATTTTATTATTTATTATTTATTATTATTATTATTATTTATTATTTATTATTTATTATTTATTTATTATTATTTTATTATTATTATTTTATTTATTATTTATTATTTTATTATTTATTATTTATTATTTATTATTATTATTATTATTATTATTATATTATTTATTATTATTATTTATTATTTATTATTTCATTATTTATTATTTATTATTATTATTTATTTTTATTATTTATTATTTATTATTATATTATTTATTATTATTATTATTTTATTATTTATTATTATTATTTATTATTTATTATTTATTATTTATTATTTATTATTTATTATTTATTATTTATTATTTATTATTTATTATTTATTATTTATTATTATTATTTATTTTATTATTATTATTTATTATTTATTATTTATTATTTATTATTTATTATTTATTTATTTATTATTATTATTTTTATTATTTATTATTTATTATTTATTATTTATTATTTATTATTTATTATTTATTATTTATTATTTATTATTTATTATTTATTATTTATTATTTATTATTTATTATTTATTTTATTATTTATTATTTATTATTTATTATTTATTATTTATTATTTATTATTTATTTATTATTATTATTTATTATTTATTATTTATTATTTTATTATTTATTATTTATTATTTATTATTTATTATTTATTATTTATTATTTATTATTTATTATTTATTATTTATTATTTATTATTTATTATTTATTATTTATTATTTATTATTTATTATTTATTTATTTTATTATTTATTATTTATTATTTATTATTTATTATTTATTATTTATTATTTATTATTTATTATTTATTATTTATTATTTATTATTTATTATTTATTATTTATATTTATTATTATTATTTATTATTTATTATTTATTATTTATTATTTATTATTTATTATTTATTATTTATTATTTATTATTTATTATTTATTATTTATTATTTATTATTTATTATTTATTATTTATTATTTTATTATTATTATTATTTTATTATTTATTATTTATTATTTATTATTTATTATTTATTATTTATTATTTATTATTTATTATTTATTATTTATTATTTATTATTTATTTATTTATTATTTTATTATTTATTATTTATTATTTATTATTTTTATTATTTTATTATTTATTATTTATTATTTATTATTTATTATTTATTATTTATTATTATTATTATTATTATTATTTATTATTATTATTATTTTATTATTTATTATTTATTATTTATTATTATTATTATTATTATTATTTATTATTTATTATTATTATTATTATTTATTATTTATTATTTATTATTCATTATTATTATTATTATTCATTATTATTATTCATTATTATTATTATTATTTATTATTTATTATTTTATATTATTATTATTATTATATTATTATTATTATTATATATTATTATTATATTATTATTATTATATTATTATTTTATTATTTTTTATTTTATTATTATTATTATTTATTATTATTATTATTATTATTATTATTATTTTTTATTATTATTATTATTATTATTATTATTATTATTTTATTTTTATTTATTTTATTTATTATTATTATTTTATTTATTATTTATTATTATTATTATTATTATTATTTTATTTTTATTATTATTATTATTTATTATTATTTTTATTATTTATTATTTATTATTTATTATTTTTTTATTATTTATTATTTTTATTTATTATTTATTTTATTTTTATTATTTATTATTTATTATTTATTTTTATTATTTATTTTTATTATTTATTTTTTTATTTATTATTTTTATTTTTATTTATTATTTTTTTTATTATTTTTATTTATTTTTATTATTTATTATTTATTATTTATTATTTATATTTATTATTTATTATTTATTATTTATTATTTATTATTTATTATTTTTATTTATTTTTATTATTTTTATTTATTATTTATTATTTATTATTTATTATTTATTATTTATTATTTTTATTTTATTATTTTATTATTTATTATTTATTATTTATTTTATTATTTATTATTTATTATTATTATTTATTATTTATTATTTATTATTTATTATTATTATTTATTATTTATTATTTTTTTTATTATTTATTATTTATTATTTATTATTTTTATTATTATTTATTATTTTTATTTATTATTATTATTATTATTTATTATTTATTATTATTATTTATTATTATTATTTATTATTTATTATTTATTATTTATTATTTATTTTATTATTTATTATTATTATTTATTATTTATTATTTATTATTTTTATTATTATTTATTATTTATTATTATTATTTATTATTTATTATTTATTATTTATTATTTATTATTTATTATTTATTATTTTATTATTTTATTATTATTATTATTTATTATTTATTATTATTATTTTATTATTTATTATTTATTATTTATTATTATTATTTTATTATTTTATTTTATTATTTTATTATTTATTATTTTATTATTTATTATTATTATTATTATTTATTATTTATTATTTATTATTTATTATTTATTATTATTATTATATTATTTATTTATTTTATTATTTATTATTTTATTATTTATTATTTATTATTTATTATTTATTATTTATTATTATTATTTATTATTATTATTTATTATTTATTATTTATTATTTATTATTTATTATTATTATTTATTTTATTTTATTATTTATTATTTATTTTATTTTATTATTTATTATTTATTATTTATTATTTATTATTTTTATTTATTATTTATTATTTATTATTTTTATTTATATTTATTATTTATTATTTATTATTTATTATTTTTATTTTTATTATTATTATTATTTATTATTTATTATTTATTATTTATTATTTATTATTTATTTTATTATTTATTATTTATTATTTATTATTTATTATTTATTATTTATATTTATTATTTATTATTTATTATTTTTATTTATTATTTATTATTTATTATTTATTATTTATTATTATTATTTATTATTTATTATTTATTATTTATTATTTATTATTTATTATTATTATTTATTATTTATTATTTATTATTATTATTTATTATTTATTATTTATTATTTATTATTTATTATTTATTATTTATTATTTATTATTTATTATTTATTATTTATTATTTATTATTTATTATTTATTATTTATTATTTATTATTTATTATTTATTATTTATTATTTATTATTTATTATTTATTATTTATTATTTATTATTTATTATTTATTATTTATTATTTATTATTTATTATTTATTATTTATTATTTATTATTTATTATTTATTATTTATTATTTATTATTTATTATTTATTATTTATTATTTATTATTTATTATTTATTATTTATTATTTATTATTTATTATTTATTATTTATTATTTATTATTTATTATTTATTATTATTATTTTTATTTTTATTATTTATTATTTATTATTTATTATTTATTATTTATTATTTATTATTTATTATTTATTATTTATTATTTATTATTTATTATTTATTATTTATTATTTATTATTTTATTATTTATTATTTATTATTTATTATTTATTATTTATTATTTATTATTTATTATTTATTATTTATTATTTATTATTTATTATTTATTATTTATTATTTATTATTTATTATTTATTATTTATTATTTATTATTTATTATTTATTATTTATTATTTATTATTTATTATTTATTATTTATTATTTATTATTTATTATTTATTATTTTATTATTTATTATTTATTATTTATTATTTATTATTTATTATTTATTATTTATTATTTATTATTTATTATTTATTATTTATTATTTATTATTTATTATTTATTATTTATTATTTATTATCAAAGTTGTGTTATTCTTGTTGATGTTCTTGTTTTGGTTGTTGTTGTTTTTTGCAATTGTGGCCGGGCGTTATCGTTGTTTGGTTGCTGACGGTGCTAATCGAATCAATATATATTCATTATCGGCAGTATTGTTAGCTGCGCTTCCACACACGAACGCTGCGGCAATTGTGCTTCGCTTTAATTCGCATTGACGCTGGACGGCGCTGCATCGAGTTTTTAAATGTTCCCACTTGCGCACATACCATTCGATATTTGTTTGATCGACGATTGACGATCGATGATTGCTGGGAAAAATTTTCCATTCATCATTTGGAATTGGCTGAGTGGATTTTTTTTATTTATTTATTTTTATTTATTTATTTTTTTGTTCCTTGTTTTGTTTTCGCTTTCGTGATGCGCGCGTGTTCTAGGCAATTTACGGTTTTCTCTTAAAGAGCCCCTAGCCCGCCGCCCTGCCAAAGAGCAATATCGGTATTGAATGATCGGCCTTACTAACGATGACTCGTAAAAAACGAAATATTTTCGTCAATTGAAGCGAAGGATTCTAGGTGATCGGTTTCTTCAAGAATCGACAAATAAATAACAAAGATATCAGGGATTCGGTCGCAAAATTTTCGAAATAACATACATATGTATGTATGGGAAAGTAGGGCGCGCTGAAGTGCTTCTATTTTCAATGCTTAATACATTTTTTTTTTACCCTACATTACTGTTACCCATGGCAACGTGCCAGCGAACGACGGAATAGTGTTATAAAAAATTAACACATTTTCGATTTATTACGCGCTTAATCCACTTATGTGAATAAGCTTATCCGTTTATCCTTTATGGTAATATTCCATTCGGTTTCATGCAATTAATTGTCTCACGACTGGCCTTAGGTGCCGAAAAATAAATTCGAATTCCGGTCAGCGAATGTGTAAATATAACTAGATCTTTGGCCAGGTAAATGTTTGCCCAATAGGAAAAACCACGAATGATGTTTTTGCCAGAATCAAATTCAGTGCGGTCGATTCTGGATAGTGTTATCCTCGGACTGAGGATTATGAAACAGATTTTCCTGAACACGTTTGAACCAAATAAAGCAAATCAAACAAACAAAAATTGAGCCTCGATAGTGTAAAAGACCTTGGAAATGTTATCAGGCCTTGCAAAAATTAGTTCACTCTATCCAGAGTCGACTGCACTCATTTGGCGGACACTTGAAACTGTTAATGTAAAATAACGAGAGAATATACATATATGTATGTATATCGAATGGCTTAATCATGATAATAACAAATCGTATCTGTTGATGAATCGACGATACCAGGAGATTCGTCTCTAAACTCTCGCCCTACGGCCCGCCAGTGAAGCTTGGGCTTTTTTTTTAGTGATTCGATCGGAATTTACCCATTATTCTGCCTGTCTTTTCTTAATGCTTACACAATGCTACAGCGTTTCGACACTTTTTTTCTAATGGTTATTTTATGTTAGCTTCGGGCTCCCTCATTCCAAAAAGGCCAATGGTTTGATGGATTTAAGTAGCGTTTCCGAGATATGGCCCAAAATGCGAAAAAAGTCAATTTTCTCTACTTTGCCCCATATTTCGGGCCATAACTCAATTACCGTATAAAATAGCCAACCAGATAGACCTAACACGGAAAGGTGGAGACCGTACGCATATTTTAAGTGCCCAAACACCACCCTACGATTCGAATTGTGGCTTCTATGGGGTCATTTTTCGCTCATATTTTTCGCTACTTTCACTTACTTATCGAGCAATATCTTAACAACCAGTACCTACTGTGCGAGCATACGATTGTACGTTGCGTATACGACAGGTAGGTATGTCGGTCCACAGTGCGTATACGCAATGTATGCTCGTACAGTACTAAATACTAGAGCTGGAGAACTATCGATAGTCTCGATAGCCGATAGTCTGAAATATCGATAGTATCGATAGTACTATCGGAAGATATATTTTAAAATTTAAACTAATTTCATTGCCAAATTGCTAGTGATTTCAATCAAGCATTTTTGAGCTGTTTAACATTTAAATATCCACCATTTGGAAGTTTTAAATTTAAAAACTTAATGGTGGTCCTATAATAATTTAATAAAATACTGTGAAAAAGTGTCCCTACTCATTTAATATCACGTGGTAATAAACAAAAAGCCGACTTTTAAAACCTTTCTTACTCAATTCTCCATACTTTGTAACCAGCACCTAAGCAGTATTTTGGTGACTCTTTTCCCTTGGATATTGAAAAAAATCTCTTTATTTATGTTTTCTTTAGGAAAGTGATCACTGATCAGTAAAAATCCCTTGTACACATTTGAAGTGATATTTGGTTGAAGGTAAAATCGAAAAATTCCATCAAAACGGAAAAACTCCTCGTCAGTGCATAGAATAAAATGTTAGCATGACGCCTATAATTCTCATTTGGTTTGTAAAATGGAACACTTAAGTAGTGTTGCCAACTCGTCAGATGGAAAAAGCGCTGATTAATTTTGAAAACGCGCTTAAAAAGCACCGGAAATCAATAATTCCTAATTTCTAATTTCAAAAAGCGCTAAATCAAACAAAAGAAAGCGATTTTGGAAGGGAACGTGTTGTTTTTCTAAAAAGATCATAGTACATTTTGATGCTTTTTTTTTCTTTGAATATTTATTATAAAACAAATGATGCTTCTTACAAGTCTGCGATTAGATTAGAAACGATGCGACTAAGGCACCGAACAACGCACCGACGCAGAAAATTATTTCAGAAGTGGTTTAGGGCATAACAAAACTATCCACCGAGATCATTTTCTCAATCCCCTTTGCATTTTTCCACATTTCGAGGGGGGCTTGAACCCCCAAAATCACCCTCCGAATACGCTCGTAGTTCCCTTTGATGGTATTCGTCCTAAAAACAAATTTCCAATCAGTATTTCCCTCCAAATGCAAAACTACCCCGAGAAATGGTACTTTTTTCCAAAAAATTCCTACAATTCTCACTTCATTCACAATTTCGTAAACGTATATAAAGCAATGAATTGAAGAAATTCTCAGTCATCTCAGTAGAGCTGGGGAACAATCGGAAGGTATATTTTCAAATTTGAACACCATCATTACCATCAACAACATCATCACCACCAACCACACTACCACCACCATCATCATCTCCAACCTCACCATCATCATGACAATCAACAACACCATCATCACCAACCTAACTGTCATCATCATCACCATCATCATCACCAACATTATCACCGTCATCATCACCAACATTATCACCGTCATCAGCACCACCATCATCGTCAACATCATCGTCACCATCAACAACATCACCATCATCTTCATTACTATCATCACCATCAACAGCGTAAACACCATCATCACCAACATCATAAACTGCATAAACACCATCATCACCATCATCATCACCATCACCATCATCATCACCATCACCATCATCATCACCAATCTCACCATCACCAATCTCACCATGATCATCACCATCATCATCACCATCATCATCACCAACATCATCACCAACATCAACACCATCATCATCGATAGCTTCTATTATCGATCATTTTGACAATCGATAATTTTGATAATCGAAAGATGAATTTTCGAGCGGCTCTCGCCCTTATCTAAATAAAGGCGTTTTTAGGAATCTGCCCATTTCAAAAAGAAGACAGCCCTCTTTCACCGCCAGCACCACCTTTCCAATGCTAAAGTAAATGTCCATAAATCAAAACTATCGATAGTCTTCAAAAACCATCGATATTTTTGATAGTTTGAAACCATCGACAGTATCGATAGTGCTATCGATTGTTTCTCCAGCTCTACTAAATACCCACGTTTTTGAAAAATAGAAATGCAGTTTTTTGCTTATAACTTTCACATTTGTCATCCGATCATCGAGTTCAGTGGCTCTAAATGTTCGCTACTATTGTATCCAAAACATGCATGCAAACTAATATTGGGATAATTTGCACTGCTTGCTAAGATATAGCTCGATAATAGGTCTATGCGGTTATACGGTAATTGAGTTATGGCCCGAAATATGGGGCAAAGTAGAGAAAATTGACTTTTTTCACATTTTGGGTCATATCTCGGAAACGCTACTTAAATCCATCAAACCAATGACCTTTTTGGAATGAGGGAGCCCTAAGCTAACATAAAATAACCATTAGAAAAAAGTGTATGAAAAAAAATTTTTTTGTAGCATTGTGTTATTTGATGTTGTGATGATATTTCGCACAAGGGCTTTTGTTTTAAATCCTATTCGCATGGGCATGTGAGAGTTCGCGTTTGATTTGCATTTAAATTGTGTGAATTCGTTGTTAAAACAAACAATTCGAGGAAAAACTTAATGAAAATTAAAATATTTACACACGTTCGGGTATCGGCCCTTATCTAGGCGCCAATGTTTGCTCATGGGCGGGCCGCGATATCAACATGGCACGGGTTCATGCAAGTACATGTGTATAAATATGTAAATATGTATGTATGTATGTTTGCATACGAAAAGAAATGGTTTTCATATTTCTATTTATTTTATTTTTTGTTTTTTTTTTTTGTTGATGACTTGATTAAAGATATTGGCATTTTTATGACATTTCCTGCCTGAGTTCTTATTCTAAGCGTATACACAAGGTCCCATATTCCAAAACAGTCATTCAGGTTACCAATGATAATTTTTTTTTATTCTGAAGTACCGCAGAGCACCCAGTCCAGTCGAAAAAAAGCCTCAATTTAGCAAGATTTGCTGAAATGGAATACGTTTAGACCCCCGTCATCGGGAATGCCGCATTGGAGGAATACCTACAATAATAATGCGCTGTTTCATTTAGAAGATTTTTTTTTTTTCGTTCAGGGATGAAATTCAGCCTCCTAATTGCTATTCTCTATGTGAAAAAAAGGGCCAAAGTTGTGAAACAGTTTCGAAAAGGGGAATTCGAATTCGAAGAAGATTTATCTAATGGGTGGTTTTTCGGAAAAGGGGTACTTAAGCGGAACTCATTTTAGCGATAAAATATATTTTAATAGCTTTTCAAGTTGAAAACATGCATGCGGAGAGAAATGTTCTTCAAAACAACCTAAAACAAGTAAGGGTGTTATAGTCAGGCGAGCCTGACAATAGAATACCCGACACAGACACTTATGTTCGAATAATTTTTAATATCACGAGGTGTTTAAGGACATATTGGGCCCATATACCGACTTTTATTAAATTTCTTTATAAAAACCGCCCTTTTGCCACGCCCACTTTTCCCATTTTTTTGTTTTCTAATCGGACCCTTATATATACGCTTAAATTCTAAGTTTCATTGAAATATTTCAATAAAGTCCGCTTTTGAGGCATTTTTGGGATTTTTGTGACAGACCCTAGTACTAGAGGTACCCTTAATAATGGCTCTATCGAAAAAATTTGGGGAGGACGTTACTGGCTATCAAGGAAGCATACGTGCCAACTTTCGTTCAAGTCCCATTTGTATTTCGGGTGTAGGAGACAATTTTCGAAAAACGCCTTTATGCCACGCCCACTTTTCAAATTTTTTGAAATCATATTACTTGCCTTTAAACATGTTCAAATACCAAGTTTCATCAAAATATCTTGAAAAACTCAGGTTTTAGAGCAGTTTTTGTGATTTTCATAACAGACCCTAGTACTGGAGGTACCCCTAAAAATGGTCCGATCGGGTCCATTCTCGAACTTGTTCTTACTCATGTCCCCGTGAGCACGCATACCAAATTTTGTCAAGATAGCTCAACTCCTTCGATAAGATAACTGTATACAGACAGACGGACAGACGGACATGTCTAAATCGAATCTCCTGGTGACGCTGATCATTTCTATATACATTTTGTATGGTCTATCTCGACTGGTTCTGGGTGTTACACACAACCCAACAAACGCAATATACCCTCGACACAGAGTGTGTCGGGTATAAAAAACAAAAAAAAAAATCAACCAAAATCGAGTACAATGCCTAAAACGACTCACTCACGTGTTTTCCAATGTGACTCAGGAGGCAAACGGACGAATCTGAAGCGAAACGTTCGCACATTCGTTAATACACACAACTGGGAAGGAGGGGGAATGACGCCGAAACTCGATTGCTCGAAAGAAAGAAAAAATAACAACGAAATTCTTATCATTCGACTTTCTCAAACTTTTTTATATGCAGAAAAAGAAAAAGAAAAATGTTTTTTTTTTTCTTTTTTGAAAAAAGAAAATCAATTTCTTTTTTACAGGTGCACATAAGAGTCTTCAAAAGGGCTGATGTAATTTGTTAGCTTGGCCCTGAAAGAGGTTTAAACGTGATTTGAAAACTCACTCTTTTTATTTATTTATTTTTATTTTATACTAGCCTCCAGCAGGGTAAATAACTTTTATGCGCATCTTGAAACAGTAGGAAGTAAGGGGCTATCCAATAATTACGTCAGGGAGATTTTGACCCCCCGGCCCCTTTTCTAGGTTGGGTTAGGTTAATGTGACTGCCCGATGAAGGTTGACACACTTAGCCCTCATTGGCCCTTTGTGATATCATGAAAAGTGGTAAACCAAATTGGCATCTCAGCCAACTACGGCACAGAGGCACCCTTCCCATTTTATGCTTATATAACACTAGTTTACAGAATTTAAAACTTTCGCGAGAGCAGAGACGAAATGATGATTTTAAGACTAAATTGGGGTCGCTGATCACGAAAATGGCATCCGTTTTTTTCCCCAAAGAATAGTTTTTGAGATATGGGCAAAAAACGTGTTTTTTGGTTACTTAATGAAATTTGGCCAAATAACTCAAAAACGGCTAGTCTAAATAAAATAAAATGTTATCAGCATGAAGCAGAAAACTTTCCCCTTTGCAACGATATATCATTTGTTACAATCGGTGTCTTAGTTTTTGAGCTATAGGCATATGAACTTGAAAAAAGTTGACTTTTTTGGGTTTTTTTTGAATTTTCAAAATTTCATTTTAACTTTTAAGTAAAAAAAAATTTTTTTTAATTTTTTTCGGTAACTAAAAATGATAAACATATATTTAACGTTATTAGAAAAATAAATTTCTTCCAAATCGGTTGGCAAATAAAGAAGTTATAAGAGATTTTGGGGAAAAAAACGGATGCCATTTTCGTGATCAGCGACCCCAATTTAGTCTAAAAACCATCATTTCGTCTCTACTCTTTTTTTTGTAAACTAGTGTAATTAATGGACGGCCCATAGCTCCGCAGGTATAGATATATAACTCTATGTATGTATATACACAGCATGTATTCTTGATCGGTAGGGGCTCCGATTTAGACTTGTGTATCCATCCGTCTTTGGTCGGAGCTCCTCCGAAACAGCTGAACCAATCAAGTCGAAGTTTTATGGTCATGTTGGGTCCGGAGGATGATCTTAAGTGGAAATTGGCGTGATCCACGGCCACAAATCAATCAAATGCCTATAGCGAAAAATCCTTATAACTCGAGAACAACTCAACATTGATCTTTGGTACAGTGGGTGAATGACTTTAAGAGACGCATCCCAAAAAAAAAAAAAAAAAAAAAAAAAAAAACAGAGCCAGGCTCACAACTGGAAGTTGGATATATCAAAGTCTGGTCTGACCTTGCTTACAAGGTTACTTTTATATGCATTTTTATTCATTTCTTTGTTTATTTATTTATTTTGTTTTTTCTAAACTAACCTCCGAAATGTTTAGGTTAGCGAGAGCGAACATAAGTAGATGACTTTGTCTTCTGTCTCTCAGGCCAGGGCCGGCGAAAGGGGTATGGTGGGTATGGAGTCTACCATACATGGGACCCAAGTGTGTATGGAATACCATACGTGGGAATACTCAATCTAATACTCAATGTACACAGGTGTAATAAGAAGCATAGCAGACAACAGTCAACCGCGCACCATGCGATAATAGGAAAATCCCTCTGTCTGTCTGTCTGTATGTCTCTCTCTCTCTCTCTCTCTCTCTCTCTCTCTCTCTCTCTCTCTCTCTCTCTCTCTCTCGCTCTCTCTCTCTCTCTCTCTCTCTCTCTCCTCTCTCTCTCGCAACTAGCTCTTACAGCATTGGAAATAGGCCTTTACCATATTACCGCCCTCCCCACACACACCCTATTCCATACATGGGAGACTCACGATTCGCCGTCCCTGTCTCAGGCCGCTGGCGTCCTATACCAGCTTCACAAGACGCACCTGGAAAGTGACTCTGAATCAGACCTGGGCAAACATAATTACAAAATTTTTCAATTACAATTACATCCCACCCAACATTTTTTAAAAATTCTGATCAAAAGCGACTCGAATTCGAATCGCGTGGCTGATTAAAATAATCAAATATGCGCTCGTTTTCTGATCAAATATGATTGTTTTGTCGGAAGAAAATGGTACCCTAGCCGCGACTCTTCTTGGGGAATCATATTTGATAGCATTTGCGAGTCGTTTTCGAGTCATATTTGTCATCATAATCGAGTCTTTTATACCCGACACACTCTGTGTCGAGGGTATATTGCGTTTGTGTGGTTGTGTGTAACACCCAGAACCAGTCGATATAGACCATACAAAATATATATAGAAATGATCAGCGTCACCAGGAGATTCGATTTAGACATGTCCGTCTGTCCGTCTGTCCGTCTGTCTGTATACAGTTATCTTATCGAAGGAGTTGAGCTATCTTGACAAAATTTGGTATGCGTGCTCACGGGACATGAGTAAAACAATTTCGAGAATGGACCGATCGGACCATTTTTAGGGTACCTCCAGTACTAGGGTCTGTTATGAAAATCACAAAAACTGCTCCTAAAACCGAAGTTTTTCAAGATATTTTGATGAAAGTTGATATTTGATCATGTTTAAAGGCCAGTAATATGATTTCCAAAAATTGTAAAAGTGGGCGTGGCAGAAGGGAGTTTTTCGAATATTGTCTCTTACACCCGAAATTCAAATGGGACTTGAACGAAAATTTGGCAGTTTATACTTCCTTTAGCCATAAACACCTCTCCAAAAAATTTTTATAGGTCCATTAAAGGGTACCTCCAGTACAGGGTCCTGTCACAAAAATCCAAAAAGCCCCAAAATCGATTTTTTTTGAATATTCCACGAAACTTAGAATTTGAGCGTATATTAAGGCCACGATTGAATTCAAAAAAAAATTGAAAAGTGGGCTGGCAAAAGGGCGGTTTTCATAAAGAAAATTCAAAAATTCAGATATGGGGCCCGAATGGTCTTAAACACCTCTTGAATTAAAAATTATTTGAACATTGTGTCTGGTCGGTATTCTATTGTCGGTCGCCGACTATAACACCCTTACTTGTTTTTGACTCAAATTTGTGATCATTTTCGAGTCTTCTACGACTCATATTTGATATCGTTTTCGAGTCTTTTCCGAGATATATAAACGATTGCTTTCCACAAAAAAAAAAAAAAAACAAATACAAATTTGTGACTTTTACGTGTGTTACGTATTTTTATAGATTCAATTATGTTTTTCTTTTCTTGTCTTGTGTGGGCTTTGAACCCGGGCTCCACTGCTCACCTGTCGACACCGTGATTTCCAAATCGAATCAATCAAATCCATTCAATTAAATTTTGAGTCAACAAATTTTGAGTGAAATATAAGAAACCAACAACTTGAATGATCATATTTGAATCATCTATGTGATTAATTGGCGATTGCTCTTTGTTTTGTTTTTGTAATTTCAATGCGAATCGCTTTTGAAACATATTTAAGAGTCTTCTTCGAGTCTTCTTTTAATCGCGGATGATAGCAATCGAAATTTTTAAGCATCAAGATGATTTTTGGAAAAAAATCTTCCAAATGTTGGGTGGGATGTAATAGATTTTCTAAAATTTCCTATGAAAAATCCATATTTTTCTAATCTACCTAATTTTCTTAAGGGCGTCCGCTCTTCTTGAAAAAAAAAAAATTAAGATTTTGATGCGACTGTGATTGAGTTTAAAATCCTTAATAGCCGCGCGAATAAGGCCCTAGCTTCCAGGATCCCCACGCAGTGCCTTATTCCCAGCACACGACCGCTAGGTCTTTGAAATAATCTGCCAATAGGTAGGTAGGTAGTTTGAAGTGGCTGCCACTTAGGCCGTCAATCGGCTCATTGTGATACCAAGGAGGTTTTCTTGTGTTTGTGCGAGTGTATTGTCTGATTATGTAGTGTGCCCCTAACATACGATTTTGTGAAAAACCAGTGGTAGGCTAGGAACATTACACTCCGTTTCGCCTGTGCCGGGTATCGAACCTCGGAGCCTGGGATCAAGAGTATAGCACGCATCCCCTACGCTATCCCAGCGCCACAATCTGCCAGTAAATCAGACAAAAAAAAAATACCACATTTTTAGGCACTTTCTTCGACTTAGAAATTCCGTAATGAGTTAAAAAAAAAAAACCAAAAAAGAATTAAAGTCAAAATAATAAAAACACACCCACACACGCACACAAACACAAAAGAAAGAAGGTAAAAAATAAATTTTTCAATGCTATTCGAGCTGCAGAAAAGAAGAATAATAAAAGTGTTCAAAAAATGGAAAAAATTTAAAAATGTCTTATATATACATATGTATATATATATGTATGTTCATATAGGTATTATAAAAAAAAGTGTCTCGTAAATTATCGCAGAACATCACGTTTCGCCGTGGCGGAGAGTGGAGAGCGTAGAAATATTTTGTTGACGTTATTTTCTTCTTTTTTTTTATGAGATTCTTATTTTTAACTCATTGCGTTTAATGTACCTACTCATTTCATTTGTTTTCTTTTTACATACTTTTTTCATTTACTTTAGTTTTTATTATTTTATTTATTTTATTTTATTTTTTTTTTACTTAGTTTTTTGTATAATTTTTAACACCATATGTATGTGTATATTATTTTGTGTTCTTGAAAAAAAGAAAACGTTTCGGTGTTTTGCTTTTATTTTCTGATTTCCATTGTTTTTAGGGAAAAAATACTGATTAATGAGCAAATTATTTTAATGTAGCTCTGTACTGCGTTCTTAAGCTCTCGGTTGAAAACGCGTAAACGTGCCCGAAAAGATTTTATAAAAAATTTCAGCGTCTCTCAGCCCCAAAATGACGACCCCATTGCATTGAACATGACTGTACTTTTGATAATCTTACATAAGGAGTTCATCTGTCAGATAGCCGCTTTCCTTTTTCGCAAGCGAATATGTCACAGGCTCTCGGTAGTTTTGAAGAGTTTCAACAAAAAAAATTAGAAATAATAATAAATAAAAAACGAAATAAGTAAAACGTGCACGAGACAAAAAAAAGCGCCACAACGTGACTCTCAGGAAACGTGTGTTCGAGTGCTGACATCAATCGTCCGAACGACGGGGGGCAAAAATTAAATACTTAAATAACCCAGTAGAAAATGTCCCGCGGACATCCGCGAGGATGTCCCTGTGACAATGGGAGCCTCACCACCTGCCTTCGAGGAGGATGCGCGCGGTGATATTTCTACATGAATGTCGTTACGATTCACCTCGGACGAGTTCATTCGCATGGCAGCGGGAAAGTCCACAGGACGCGCTGCATGACATGTTCATCGAGACGTATCCGGTACGAATGATCATTTCGCTCCGTCTCCATTACGCTGTCCTGCCGAGCATTGCCCTTGGGTGTCCGCTCTGAAAGGCGCGAGGACTTGTTCCGCGCCGACACAATTTTCTGTTGGGAAATAATGGTCTAAACACGATATCGATTAAATCGAATGGCATCAATTCGATTTGATGAAATGTGATTTGATGAACCCTTAGTCCTCGACATGGTCTAGAATTACTTAGCTATGCAACGTTTCTGAACTCTCTGAACCAGGCTCCTTCATAGGTCGCTATTGCATGATTTGAACAATGTTCCCTGAAGCCGATCAAACGGTTAATCTCCATTTCGAATTTTAACCGTCGCACTGCAGTTAACCAACAAGCACCATCCCGATTAAGAGTCAAACATAGCGAACTCTTTCCCTGAGAATACTGTGGTATTAATGTAATTGGGGGCAGACTTCAGACGGCAACTAGTTTCACGCTCTAAGTATAGTTATAGCCAGCGTTGCCATAAGTGAAGATTTATCTTCAAACCGAAGATTTTTTGAGTAGTTTTTTAATAAAAATCAAGGCGTATTTAACAAGGTGGTGGCAGTAGTACAACAACAATGTAAAAAAAACTCGGAAATGTCAAAATCAGTTCACGCTTGTTTGAATTTTGTTCCAATATAAACATTTTTAATTTCGTTGAAAAATGTAAGCGTACGAAATTCAATACAAAATTTTGTCAGTTCCGAGTTGAAAAAAGGGAAGAAGAAGAGCAGTTCCTACTGCCACCACCTTGTTAAATACGCCTTGATAAAAATCTTCAAAAGAAGATTTTTATTTTTGGAAAATATTGCAGTGGAAAAATCTTCAAAATGAAGATATTTAGTTTTTCAGTATGATTTTATGAAATTAATTCATATCAATTATTTTCTATTTATTTTCTAAGTGTAAATTTTTCAAAAATTCCGGAGATGAATTGGAATCTTAAGAATAGCATTTTTTATATATACCTATATATATTTTTTGTGTTGAAAAAACTGTGTTCTTGTTATAAAAAAGTTGTTGTTTACGTCTTTGTTGTGATACCATGAAGGTTCTATTCATATTATTTTGTGAAACTTATTTGTTAAGGCAATGAAGGTATATATTTATTTTTGTCAATAAAATCAAGAAAAAAAAAACACTTTTGCTTTTATTTTATTTGAAATTTTAAGTGAAGATTTTTTACTTAGGTTTGAGGTCAAGAAGATTTTTCAAATTCCTAAAACTTCCCAGTCGGATCTTATCGCATGCGTGACAAAATCATCGATGCAGAAGTATTGAAGAATTCATTTGTAAAGAGACCGATTGGTGCTGTTTCGAATGATTTTCTAGTGAACATTTCATGGAAGCAAGAGCTCGTTACATGAGATCCTTCTTCAAACGACATTTTCATTTGAAAAATAGTTGATTACTCCTTTTTTCAATGTAGATCTTATGCAATTTTCATGAAAACAGTGTTTTGCATATTTTCAAAATGTCTGCTATGATTTACACATTTTTTGAGCAAGTTTAATTCACTTCTGCTTTTCATTGAAGTGCATTTAAAACTAAACAATTGTGATAGAATCAGTAACGTTTTATGTAATGAGCTACCGTTATATTATAACATATTCAATGAAGTGTTTTCAACCGAAATGGAAATACAAAATTTAAAAATTTAAAATTAAAAAATATTTCTGTTTCTTTCCCTACGAGATCCCAGTAGCGTTTACTTTTTTCAAATGAAATTTTCATTTGTATTAGGATCATATAATCTATTTTCAAATGAAATAATCATGCACGTTGAATCCATTTCAGCCAGCTAGCATGTGCTCTTTTCTCAAATGAAGTTTTCATGCGAATTAGGGTCATAAACTCCTTTCACACATGAATTTTGAAGTACTGAAAATAGCGGCCATATTCTAACAAATTTCATTAGAAATAAGGGTTAGTAATACGAGTAGTCGCAGTATGAATTTTCACCACTTCGGAAGTACTGGAGAAGTAGTGAAATTTCCGGCTGGGTTCATTTTGAAGATTTTTTGGACCACAATGAAGAATTTATTTGGCCTCTTGTCATGGCAACACTGGTTATAGCAAATGGGAGTACCCATAACGTAGACTAAAACCATCCATCTCCACCTTGATCTGATTTTGCACGGTTATAACGTTCCGGAGAAAATGAACATACATACATACATACGAATAATTGAAAATAGGGATATTCATAACAAAAATTTCTACCAGATGAGGGCTCATACAATTTTCTTTCTCTTCAAACTTTCAATTAAATAAAAACAATTTTAATGGCGTGTTAAATGAGAGCTGAACTAACATATTTTATATCCTTTATCGTTCGTAAATTTTGATGGTATTTTAACTTGCTATTCTAGCCCAGGCATGGCATCATATACATACATACAGAGACTCAATCCTTCTCCCGCCAGTGGTCAATCCTAATAACTGTTCATAGTATGCCGATGGAAGATAAATTATAATTAAATCGGTGGCTATTTTTCCAGACAGGAAATTGGTAAAAAAAAAAAAAATAATAAAATTCCAAATTGTACATACATACATATGTAGATGTCCCACCCAAATGCGTTATAGATTGTACTTACATGTGATTACATACATACATATATCGCTGGGGCTTATTAAACGGCGCCCTTATGAATAGGTATTTGCTCTATTGACCCTGAAAATTCAACGAAAAGAAAAAAGTTAAAAAAAAAAATAAATAAATAAAAATCTTCTGTTGTTGCTGTCATTGGCGCTGAGTACATTTTCTTACTTCCTAATTCGGATGTGAAACTACCAGCTCCATGCACAATATAATTGTTTTGCCTTAAGAAAACATCGTCGCGTCGTTCGCGATTGCGTCTCTTTGGCACTCCGAATTGCTTGTAACATTCGTTGAAGTGGTTGAAGGTCACTTCGAAATCATTGATAATGAACTCTCAATAAAATATGTGCCATACGGCCTGTCTCTTTTGACAGATGTCATAACGGTCCGTTTGTTAGCCGTGTTCGTTATCATTGATAAAAGTTGGATCAGTCGAAAAGTGTAGGGCAACTTTTGATGCGAAGTCAGTCAACTTTTGTGTGGCTTCAACAAAGCGTTAGTGGGTCGAATAGTGGTGGCTCCAAAGAGTTTGGAGCAAAAATAAATAAATAAATAAATAAACAAAACAGCTTGACAGCTGGTATGTAAGCATTTTAACTCCGCAACCACAACCACCGCCGCGCCACCACTGCAAGAGGTCGATCTATCGATCGATCATTCGGTCGCTCGGTCGGTCGTTCAATCGATCGGCTTGTGAGTGGCAGCAGTTTGGGTAATTTCAAACGCTTTGTTTGGCTTTATAAATGCGGGTGCGGATATGCTTCCTATTTTCTTTTTTTTTTTTTTTCTTTATTTACCTGCGTGTCTAGTCAGCTATCTTGTTTGACGCCATTTAAAGTGTGAAATCGCAGTCAATAGTCTCACGGACGGACACAGTTCAATTTCAAGTATTTCATTTCATTCACTCCGACCAGTCTCAGTGCTTTTCGGTGCAGTCGGTGCTTTGAGGGATCATGTATTAGTGTCTGGCATTCAAAAAAAAATATGACATTGATGTTGATAGTGATGGGATTTTTTTTTTCAAAGAAAATGTATCGATTATATAATACGTTGAAATGGAACATTTATACGCTATTTACACGTTAAGACATTTCGATAATGAAACAAATTTTCGATGGCAAGGGAGGCCGGGGGAAGAGAGAAAAACGCTACCATGCCACATCCCCGCGCGTCCCTAGCCTATAAAAAGTGTGTTTCATTACCAAAATGTCTTAACGTGTAAATGGCCTCTAACCAACTTCCATTGTTGATGTCATTTATACGTACTTACCTACATATGTACATATATGAAAGCATTTATTTATTTATTATTTTTGCTTTCTTTTCGAATACTTTCTGGCGACCTTCAGCGACACAGATTTTTGACACGTGTGCATGAGCGAGTGCGCATACCATTCTTGACTTTCAGAATATTTTTGAAATGCTCAAACGCACCAAAGAAGAAGAAAAATAACCAAAAATTGAAAACAAAACAAAAAAAAAAAAGCCAAAAAGCAAAAGCAACAACACGACAATTCTTTCTTCAATGAAGTTTGGCATATTCATAGACGCTCGCAAAGGCAAAATGAATGCAATGGCACGTCCGAATTGGCCATGACCAAAAGCAAGCAACTCAACGGAATGAGCAACCGGTACCGTAGTGCACCGGCCAACCAAGGAGCCAACTAATCAAATATTTAACAACAACAAAAAACATATATATGTATAAATAAATAAAATAAAACAAAAACAATTTAGTATTGCACTTTTTCAATGAAATGAGCTTAAGGTGACTTTAAGCGGCAACATATGCTGCCGGAACATACAATGTACAACTTCAGCAATTTTTATCACGCTCGACACTATCGAGCGGGACACAAATATGTACATACATACGCACATATATCATATGAACATGAGGCTGCCTCTTCAATTGAATGAATGAATCAATGACTAAACGATTGATTCTAATCACAGTCGAACAAGAATCATCGAAACTGTACGGTTGTGTAATGTGTTCTCTGTTCAATCTCTGTAAAATGGAAGCACTCTGGGATGGCAATAATTTCGATTGTCTTGCCAATTGATCCAATGCAATGTACATGTATGTATGTATGTACATATGTATGTATGTCTACACTTTTGACTTTGTTTCCCCGTGAACTGCCAGACTGGACACACCTGAGGGCTCTTCAGAATTCGCAATATGAATTCATGTTCCGCAACACTAAATTGCACACATTCTGAGCACATCACACTTCGGCACACACGTGCTCTTTCGACTCTAATTAGGAACCGATTTTTATAAGATTTTCCAATGCAGCCAAGTCGAAAAATATACAACGATGCAAATGTTTTTGCTTTCTGCCCATGAAAGGCAGAGCAGAACAGTCGTACAGTCGACAAATCGAACAATCGAAAACTCGAAAAATCTAGGTAGGCCATTTACACGTTCAGACATTTCGATAAAAAAAAAAAACACACTTTTTGTGGCTAGGGACGAACGGGGCTGTGGTACGGGAGCGTTTTTCTCTCTTCCGCCTGCGCCACTTCCCTTCGGAAATTGTTTTCATTATCCAAATGTCTTAACGTGTAAATAGTGTAATCGCTCTATCTTCGTCCAAAATACCCATGTCAACGATGATTCTCGGACAGTGCTGTCGTTTTCGTATCTTAGAAAGTAGCCAGATGCTTTAAAATTGTAGTTTTTATACGGACTATACTTAAACGGACTGTATTTAAAAAAAAAGTAGTTTTTAAGCAATAGAAGAAGAATATACTAGTTAGGGGTTTTTCTTCGAAAAACTCGAAAACTCGTAAATCAATAAGACTAAAAAATGAATGAATGAAATTGTGTATGAAAAAATTTACACTTTTGTTTTTTCAATCTTTTCGCAGGTTTGCCAGACAGTAAAATTTTGCCGTACAAAGAATCTATAACAAAATTTATTAACAACGAATTGGTAGTACGTTAATGAAAGTAGTAAGGTAGTACGGCGTGACAGAAAGTAGTAAAAAAACAACTATAGTAGCATTTCGACAGCACTGCCCTTGGAACAATGGGGCCTCCTCTTGCGCACATTATCTTCTTGAAGCAGATACAGTCTACTCTCTCTCTCTCTCTCCCTTTTTCTCTCTCCCTCTCTGTCCGTCTCTCTCTTTCTCTCTCTCTCTCTCTCTCTATCTCTCTCTCTATCTCTCTCTCTCTCTATCTCTCTCTCTATCTCTCTCTATCTCTCTCTATTTCTCTCCATCCCTCTCCATCTCTCTCTCCATCTATCTGTCCATCTATCTGTCCATCTCTCTGTCCATCTCTCTGTCCATCTCTCTGTCCATCTCTCTGTCCATCTCTCTGTCCATATCTCTATCCATCTCAAGCGGATACCTTAAGAGAGGTGTCACCTTAAAAGGAAACTATTTATTATATAACAAGAATACTAGGGCATTCCCAAAAAGTGTCCGCTTAAGAGGGATGTCCGCAAGCAGAGAGTGCACTGTATAGTAATAAAATTATAAGGAATACACACGGGTTTTAAATTCATTCAGTTTTATTTAATTCTTTTTTTCGTTATTTGATAATTTTTCTTTTTCTTTTACCTTTTCAATATTTCAATTATTTTTTATCAATATGATATACATGATCACGAAGCAATTTCCACTTAACTTTATCACTTTTATTGCTAGCTTAGAGTCTAAAACGATAGTTATGCGAAGCATACATCAGTATGTAGGGAGCTTTACATATACACAAACAACTTTACATATTTTATATGCAATATATCTGTGTACATGATATTAACATTTATACGTGATATAAATTTTGTGATATGTGTACGTTACTCTTATATACTGACATAAATTGTAATTGTAGATAGAATAAGGCATTTATATACACAGCACCGAAGACCAGAATCCGACTGAGAGGGCTACAAGATATAACGGGTAAGTTCTAGAGCGAGATAGTTGCCAGATAGCCGCAATATCTCTTTCTCTCTCTCTCTCTCCTTCTCATTGGGATTCTCTTCTTCTGTAGTTCGTTTTTTCCCCCTGACGATTGATATTAAATAAAGGCGACAGCCCTACTTGAGTACCTGTAATACTATTCTCTGTTTTTTTTTTTTTTTTTTTTTATGTACTTATTTATTTATATATTTATTTCTTTTTATTTTTATGTTATAGACATCAGCTTTCATAAGCTGCTATAGAGAGGAGCACACTTTCTTTAAACAAGGAATTGCGCGCATGGCTGAGGTAGAAGTCCTCTTGAGACCTTGAACGCTTGCCATCCTTTTCACAACAATGCAGCCGGTCGGTCAGGTCAGTCTCAAAGCTTTGATCGCAATCATTCCAATCATCTTCGTAGCGAGTCCGTTTGCATTTGCTATTCATATTCACCATGGTCGCCATGGCTGTTCCTCTTCTTTAATGATGTCCTTTCGCACCACTAATGATAAAGGTTGGACGTTCTCTTGATGCGACGTTGCGTGCTCGATGGTGCTGCCAGCGGCATTCATGTATGCGGCCGTAGCTGAGGAAGCGTGCTGTATCACCGTTGGCTTATATTCTGTAGCCTCATAGGAGTTAGCAGGACTAGGTGGTGTATACGACGAGGACATTGCCACACCGTTCGACGGTATGCTGTACTCATAGACGCACGTTGAACTGGCTTGCGACGACGCTGAGCTCGTCGAGGCCGTGCGCATTGGAATGGGTACAATCATCGGATGTTGCTGCAATTTGGCAGCCAACGCAGTTTGTTGTTGCTGTGGTAGCTGCTGCTGCTGCTGTGTATGGGTATGTGGGTGTTGTTGTTGCTGCTGTTGTTGTGGTTGTTGGTGATGATGTGGCGAAACCGATTGCTGTGGCACACTCTGCGGCAAGACTAGTGCAACACTTCCGTTGGGTAATTTTGTCGGTATGACCTGCAGTCCATTGGGCAAGAAGTAACCATTCGGTGTTTGCTGAACCGTGTATGATGGGCTGGCAACTGATCGCGAGAGTGTCTGCATTTGATGCTGCTGCTGGTGATCTTGTTGCTCTGGTGAACTGGGCGGCGATGGCAGTATTTGAGTATGTACTTGCAGATGTTGGCGCTGATGTTGATGCAATTCGGTCTTAACGCCATTGAGGCAATTGCTCAAGTGCTGCAGTAAACGTCGCTTCGTTATGGGATCCAAGCCGGGAAATCGACTCACTTCGTTCGCACAATCGACAAAGCCAGCTTTGAATTTATTGAGAACTTTCGGATCGGTGGCTTGCTGCATCGCAGCCTGTTGACGTTGCAGCTCTTGTAAATGCTTTACGGTCTTCTCGAGTATATCGGCTTTTTCTAGTTTCGAGTGACGAGAAGGCTATTGAAGAGAAATAATAACGAGAAAAATATTCACATTAAATACTTCGATATGAAAATGTATGTATGTATGTATGTATGTATTAAGGATATGACGGAAAGCGAAAGGACATTGGGTGCATTCAGCAGACTCAACTGTCGAGCAACTGTTGATTAAAATTCGGTTAAAAGTAGCGCTACAAACTGAACTTTCACAGCATGTTGACTGCACGGGCTGGGCTCTATTTCCAAAAATGTAGTCCGCTCAATCAACATGCTGCGAAAGCTCAGTTTGTAGCGCTACTTTTAGCGACAATTTTTCTCAACAGTTGCACAAAAGTTGAGTCTATTCCCTGTAGTAAACAGTTGGGCAATATTCTGAAAAGAACTAGTACCTTTACAAGAACTAGAAGAACCAGTGCAATTTTTGGATAAGCTTCCACCATAACTATACTAGTGATAATTGGATTAATCGTATCCGTTCATCAAAGTTGAACTACAAATCAATCGATAGTGACTGAACATAAATGCTTCTTCCCATTATTTACTTAAGGAAATAGGGGGAAAAAATCAACGATTCTAGTACCTTTTTCCCGTAAACAACACTGGTATTTAACTGGTGCAAATTTGCCCAATTGCCTATAAAAGTACTAGAATAGTTCTGGTGCCTACCGCACTAGTGCTTTCCTGTACAGATGTTGTACTGATTTTCTACAGAATTTTATATGGGCAAGGGTATAGAAAAGAACTAGTACTGGTGGCTTTTGCACTAGTAAAGTACTAGTACAGCACTAGTTGAAATTTCTGCAGGGCTGAATACACCCATTAATCGTCAGTATAAAAAAAGAAAAGTTTTTATTATCGATTACACGATTGTACGAATATACGATTATACTTACATCCTTTTTTGTCGCATCCAGGATAAGAGTTTTGAGTTCATTGAGACAATTATTGATTCGTGCGCGGCGGCGCTTTTCCATAATTGGCTTATTAGACTAAAATGAGAAGCAAAAAAAAAAAAAAAACAAAAAACGGAGAGTTTAGAGAATTGTCGAAAGATTTACTCTAATTCACTTAAACTTAAGACATTTCTAAGCTATGTATGTAAGTATGTAGGTATGTATCTATAAGTAAAGACAAAATCAAATAGGAATGGGAAATGGTAGTTTTATGGAGATGCAACTTTTTATCGATATTTCTTATAAATATATGTTGAATAAAACAAAGCTTTTGGTGAGCGAAAGAGATTGAAAGGAACGGACTTGGTCGAATTTTGCCACATTTTTCGATTCGATTCGATTCGATTTGATTCTGAATTTCCATGCGGAACGTAAAGAATGTTATAGAAATGTGTTGAAATGCGCAATGATTTCGAATCGCGTGAGTCAAGTGTTTGTGTTTAGCGTGCTAAAAATAGTCGCGAGCACAGATATTTGCGCGTGTGAGCCATATACGATTAACGCCATCGCTCACAGCGGGGACGAAGACGAATACGAAGACTAAGACGCAGACGAAGACGAAGGCGAAGGCAAAGACGAGGACGAGGACACTGGCATCCGGTAGTAGGTAGCTCGTAAACAGACCATTTGCTAAATCAAATGGCATTAGAATAAACGAAAATAAAAGAAAACCAAAATTAACAAGATCAGCATGCACACGAGCTATATTCGTATGTAGATCGGTACGTTGCCCAAAATAGAATTGGAATTTCTAAAAATACCCACGACGTGCGGCGCTTACTTGATTGGTTGCTGGCTGGCTGGCTGGCTGGCTAGCTAGCTGGCTGGCTGCCTGGCTGCTGCCTCTGATCTATGATATCCGCCGCACAAAGCTACAGATTAATCGATCGTTTGGTTGGCTGGTCAGTCACGCTGTGGAGCGTGCGAGTGAGCATTGCACGCGACATGGTGCCGCAAAGTTAAACAACGCAACGCAGCGACGAGGCGCAGTGATCGCGATTACAGCAAGGCCATCACACGAGTACATTGGAGCGCAAACGAAAGTGCAACCGAATGAAACGTTGAAAATCTTTTTTGAATGACTCATCACCGACTGACTGACTAACTGACTGACTGACTAATCGATCCTATCAACTAACTGATCGCATCAATCGATACGATGAATGCCATCGTTTTCATTCGTCGATTAGAGATGAAAAAGGTGAGGAGCGAGCCCGTGGGCACTCGCCCTTTTGAAAACGAGTTATGCAAAAAATCAAAATACTCGCATTAGTCAAAAACGAACATTGAGATCAGTTGGTGTTGGTGGTGGTATTGACCATCTGAGCCGCCCAAGATTATCTCGATTGCTCCTAAATTGAGCCATGAAAAGTTCAACGCCACATCACACGCGCAGTTAAATGCGACCACACGCCTTCCATAAACGGTGCTGTTTAGCGGTGTCCCATAATCGTGCTTTCGCTTGGCTTCGCTTCATTCAATTCCATTAACGCGTCGCGTGCGTCGCGTCGCGTCGCATTGGTACGTGGAGCGACGGCTGCCGCTGCTGCTCGAGTTGTTGTCGCCAACGAGCAATGCCAAAATAGGGATCACGCGCCACTTAAGGCACATGTGGGAACACGAAACGACCAAACTGAGCGAAACTGAACGACGCACGAACACCTCCTCACGTTCACAGCGGCTTTATGAATGAAAAAATTACCCAACCAATGAACGAATTACATGTGCGACAACAGAATGATTGAACGAACGAACGATTGGATGACGTGACGGCATGGAAAATATTGTGGTCGTTCTGGACTCAAATCGAATGTGTAGGTTTTGCTTTACGTAGAACCATATATCGCCGCACACCGCATCACATCGACGATGCGGTGCGGTGCGGTGCGATGCGATGCGGTTCAGTGCGGTGTGGTGCGATGCAAACGACGATCACCATAGGCGGTCTTTTTGGCATTCATTGTGACATCATGAGGCGGGGGAGACCGCAAACAGCCACCGACGAAAGTACATTTTCGGCAGTTGACAGCCCGTTCGCGTCAGCCTTATAATAACGATAAGATAGAACGGTGCGCTATATTGCGTCGCGTCAATTCTTATCTGTGTTTCTGGGATCCAACAGGCAACAGGCAACAGCCAACAGTCAACACTATCCGAACTCAGGTAGCTAACGTACATAGCAACGAGTCAATGAACGAGCACGAGCGATGACACGAGTGCTTGATATCTGCAGTGGACGCATTATAAATATATGTATATACATATATAAATATTTTTAATTTTTTATTTATTGTCAATTATCATGGTTGAGAGAGACAGTCAAGATATGTAACTTGTACATTATCGATGTGTCCTGACCATATCATTTGAAGCGTTAGCTTCCTCCAAAGAAATTTGATCATTGCACATGGTTTGAGATTACTTTGATAAGAAACAATTTTTTATTTGTATGTAGGTATTTAATTGTATTAAAATTGCCGATTACAGACGAAATTCTTTATTGTGCACAAGGGAAAAACACCTGATAATTAGAAATAACTGTCAACGGCGGTTTTCACTGCGCACGGGGAATCACAACACCTACATACATAAGTTCGTGTACATGTGGTACCTGCTGTTTCACACAGAATAACAGAGTAGTTTCAGCGTTCGGGTTTCGGGTTACAAAGTGCATATCCGAAATATGTATGTACCTAGCTATATACAAAAGAACGCGACTCTTAGAGACATCTTAAATGCAGAATATGCCCGGAATTCGCAGTGATCAGCGGATTATGAAAAACTCCTGTCAGTCGGACGGACGTTCTCTTGTCCATTCGAAGCCGGCCGAAGATCTCAATTCACAAGAATTAAATCGTTTGTATTTTAACAGCAAGTTATGATGACCTTGTGAGAATTCGCCATAAAATTGTACACAAAAAAATGCTACTGAAACGGCAGCCAATCTTTACTAGGTACCAAATAAATCCGCTAATCCGTAAGCCTTCATTATGACCAAGACGGAACTGCATAAAAAGGTTGAATGCTAATCGCTTTGAAATGACTTTCCTTCTTTTTTCAGATCAATGAGTGTGTTTAATGTTTTAAAAGTGAATTTCCCCATGAAAATACAACACTCCGGAGGACTTAAGGCGTTACCAACTTAATGGCCCCCTACTCAGATATTATGTGAAAAAAAATAATTTAGCTGCAACCTCGTAAAGTTTGTGTGTATCTGCAGAGGGAGAGAGTGTATGAGGGAGGTAGTGAGAGTGGGAACGGAGGGGTGGGGAAACTATTTTCATTCTCAATCGCGAATTCTTTTAAATCCGCCCAAAATTCAAACATTCTAAGTCGGAGTCAGTATTCCCCCTGTAAAAATCAGCTGCTCTCGAATCTGTTCTCGAGTTCACGTTGCAAAAAAAAAAAAAAAAAAAAAAAGAAATCAATTCGAAATGTTCATTTTTCATGGCAAAGTAAGGCTTAAAATTTGAATGCAACCCTGTGCACTTAATACTATTTGCCATCTCAGTGTTAGTGAAAGCACCAAGCTGACTTCGGAGTAATTTTCGGGATTCTTTTCGGACAGGTGTTTCATATGGGCAATTCACAAATGACACAGACTCAGTCCGTTTAGATGGTAATAATCAAAGAAAACCATGGTTGGAACAGTATTCCCTGGATATGAGCACCATCAATTATTATGGTAAACCCGTTGGTATAAACGATGAAAGCTTATATCAAAATGATTTCAGTAGTTTGAGGTATGAAAATGGCATAACCTCATTGAAGTTAGATTAAAAAAAAAAAAAGCAAAAGGTTCCGAATGGCTACACTAAAGTGATGACATATGTATGTATGCATGTATATGATGACGAAATATTGACTACTCACCCGACGATCACTCTTGATTGGCATGGTTTCTTTATGTTGAGGCACTGCAGCGGTTGTTCCAATAACATTTGACTGCATCATATTTGAAGTTGTGACTCCAGTCACCATTTTACCACACAGGTCCCAAAAATTGAATTTTTTTTCTCTCTATATTTTGATTAATAAAATGTGTTTTTCTTTTTTTTTTGGTTAACTTTTAATTTATATGAACTTTTTCACCGTTATTTTTTCCGTTTTTTTCATCCAAGTTTTTTATATAATTTCACACACAATCCACTAAGTGTTTATTTAAATACATATATGTATTTATATACGTATTCACATATATTTATAAATATTGTATGTATTTAATTTTTTGTTTCCACTTTCAATTTTCTCCGATGCCCGAATGACGATGACGTCTTTTTCCCCAACCACGATCGGCGTTTCGTTCTTAGCGCGAACTTGAGAATTCTCGTTCTTCTCCCAACGGCGTTCGGTCGGCGAATGAATTGAAAGTTCTTCGCACGTAGCAATTAAAAATCGTTGCGATTTTTTGCTCTTGTTTTGTTGTCGTTCCACGCGGAGAGCGTGACTGTTGTCGGCTCTCCAACGGAACAACTCGATTTGGAACGTGTGCCGCCGGAACCGAAGCAACTGAGCGAACGAGAATCGTTTTCTTTTTCGTGGATTTTGTTGCGATTGCAATTGTTATTATATTGCAGCGATCATGGATCGTCGATCAACGATCAATGGTTCTGTTAATGTTGTTGTAATTGTTGCGTGGCGTTAACAAAAACAAAAAAAAAAAAAAAACAATCACAGCGACCGAGATTCGTAATTTGATTTTTCAGATCGCTTCTGGCACTGGCGTAAATTCTCACTCTCGCTCTCCCTATGCAATATTCTTTACCGTTCGCTTCGGCATGCAGCAGACGACTGACAATTGATCGACAGGTTAGTCGGGTAGTCGGCTAGCTGGTATGAAAGCGAAAGAGCCACACGACATTGCCGTTTGTTTAATTTTTTCATTTTCGAATTTTTTTTTTTTTTTTTTTTGTTTACCTACTTTACGTGCACCGTATATACATTTGTACATATTTAGGCAATATGCACGAGCGCACGTTCGGCTGTGGCGTACGCGAGCGTGCGTCCATGTTCGTGCGTCTGTGTGTGGTCGGACGTACCCCAGCGGGAAAGTATCTCCTGCATGACAAAGTCACCTGTGATATCATCGATGGCATATAGGTGATAGTATCAGCCATGACACCTTGGGGTACAATGTCATCGTAGAGGGGTGCTGTTCATGTGCTTAAATCTCATTGGCTACTGAAATTTAAATAACGTAACATATATTCTCGTCACGCTCCCGTAGAGCGTTAGCATGAAGTGGCATAGAGGATGAGTGCTCGACTCAGAATCCGAAGATCGCGGGTTCAATCCCTGGCTGAGGCGAACAAAAATTGTTAAAAATAGATTTTTAAAAATTTCCGGATATATTCAAAGAGAAGACAAAGGAGAGAGTTTGAATTCTATAAGCTGGCATTTAGAGAGATAAGCAAATGTGATGCTCTGCTCTGCTCTGCATGACATGTCATGCTAGGAGTCAACAGTGACATTTTGTAAACCCACAATGATATGTCACCGGTGAGTTCACTGTCCAACTGCTGTACAAATGTCATACAAAATTTCTTATGAAATCGCATGCGTTCCGGCTCCAAAGTCACCCCGACTTCATCGATGATGTCAGGGGGACATTTCCCGCTGGGATATACGCGCACTTGCCGTTGGTCTGAGGGACGTGTGTGTGCCGGCACAAGTGTATGTGGCGCTGTCGCGCAACAAATTGTAACAACAACAACAAAAAATATGAAATTTTTTGCAGTATGGCTCAGTGCGATAAAAATAAACCGAAAACAATAACTAAAATAACAACAACAACCCCCAAGGTACCGAAAGTGGCATTAAGGTACGAGGGGAAAATGAAGCTTAGCTACACGAGCACTGTCCGTCATTCGGTGCGGGGTCAGTACCGCCTGCTCGGACAATCGGTGATTAATTTACCAACGTCGTCGGCAGTGGCGCAGCGAGAAATTTCGGCGCACGCAGCGCAATGGGGGAGCAATGGAGGAAATTCCGCTCCTGCCCTACACCCTAAATAAAAAGATCTTTTTAAAATTTAAAATATGATTTGGCGCCTGGGGCGGCTTCCCCCTTGCACTCACCCTCACTACGCTGCTGGTTGTCAGCGTCGTCGTTATCGTCTTTGTTATTGTTGTTGTTGTTGTTGTCGTTGGAGGGCTTAAACATTTTAAGTGTATATGCGTCAATATCTGTCTTGGCTTCACCCTTCATATGGATTGCGTCTAACCCCGCCCTACCAACAGCATCGAACACCCCCATCCGCACCATTTTTGTGTTTCATATGGAAACGAAGAGAATTACTGTTTTTGTAATTATTATTTGTAAGTTTATTTTCATCGCTCCCATCTAGTTCGGCTTGTGGCGAGCGTCCCATAAGCGCAGGGACTTTCGCTGTTCCTGGGTGACTAGTATTTTCTCTAGCACCAAGTAGATCACCGAAGATACAGGCTACTAAAGATACTGCAATTCAACGGTGACTTATGTATATACCTACCTATCTACCTACCCCTTTATTCATAATCAAATTTTAACTTTAAAACCTTGTTTAAATTCAGTTTTTGTATGGAAAATTGAAATTTAAAAAATATGGGTATTCACAAAGGCGTGTTAAAAACGTTGGAAAGTCGGAAAATCGGAAAATTTTGACCGCTTAAATTTTTTTAAAACTATTTTTGTATCTTGCTAAACTTTTTAAGCAGTTAAAATTTTCCGATTTTCCGACTTTCATATTTTCCGACGTCTTTGTGAATACCCCGAACGTCTTAAATTTAAAATTTGATTATGAATAAGGGGGCTACGGCAATAGGAATGTAACGGACCGCCACCTAAAACAAAAATGATTAATAAGTAGATGGCTTGCTCTGGAAAATTCCGTCTCTCAAAAGAGCAGATAATTACTTTATCTGAGAAGATAGTAATTAAAACAACCGTTGTATCGCTTTATGAGCCGATGTTGTCAGTTTCGGAGAGTAACCCCTAAACTAAAGACATTTATGATTTTTTATGATGATTATGATTTAGGGGAGTCTGAGGAAAATTTAAGAGACCTTATGGGATCAAGTTTTTGTTTTTGGAAGGTTTCAAAATTAAATTTTAGAGAATTTTGGATTTGTTTGGAGACAATCAGGGGAATATTCCCCTAGAAAACCGGCAAAAGTGATATGAGCACGCATTTGGAACGGGAGGAGATTGTCGGTATGTTAGTTCAAGGTGGCATTTTGACAAAAGGAAAGGACGTCAAGGACTTTTACTAGCCCCTTTCCGCTAGCGAAATGACCAGTGCCACTTGCAATGGCATCACCGTGTTAAATTCGACAGAAGATTAGATCGACGGGGAACTAACCACAACCACCAGTGGTTAGCGGATTCGCCAGCTCAGTGACCTCTGTGAAGTTAGCACCCCAACATTAAAAATTTTTAAATTTATCAATTGGAATCGATTGACCATCGTTTGACCACTATTGCCCACTAAAAGTTTTCGTTTGCCCACCTTTTAAACAAAAGTTATTGAAAAAAAACTTTCCGGGGGCTAACTTCACACTAGCCCCCGCTTTTCGAAAAACGTGTTTAGACAAGTAAATATTAATAATAAGGCTATGAAAACGTTTGACCATCTCGAGAAAAACGTTTGACCACCCTGAAAACATTAAAAATTTTGCATAAAAAAAAATTTTTTTTTTATATATAAAAAAATTTTTATAACTCTAAAATGACTTCCAAAAACGTAACTGTGCAAAAATGACAAATGGTTGTGAAAGAAGATCGATTGACCTCTATTTCCCACCAAAAATTTTCGTTTGCCCACCTTTTAACGAAAGTTATTGAAAAAAACTTTTCGGGGCGAAATTCACACTAGCCCCGATATGAAAAACGCATCTGACGAGTAAATTTCATTGAAACACATTTCTCACGATTGACCATTGATTGTAATCGTCGATAACATGCCCCAAAAATTTCGTTTGCCCACTTTTTAACGAAAGTTATTGAAAAAAACTTTTCGGGGCGAAATCACACTAGCCCCCGATATTGAAAAAACGCATCTGACCGAGTAAAATTTCATTGAAAACACATTTCTCACGATTGACCATTGTTTGTAATCGTCCGATTAACATTGTCCACCAAAAAATTTTCGTTTGCCCACCTTTTTAACGAAATTATTGAAAAAAACTTTCGGGGCGAAATTCACACTAGCCCCCGATATTGAAAAAACGCATCTGACCGAAAATTTCATTGAAAACATTTCTCACGATTGACCATTGTTTGTAACGTCGATTAACAGTCCACCAAAAATTTTCGTTTGCCCACCTTTTTAACGAAAGTTATTGAAATGTGTTTCAATGAAATTTACTCGGTCAGATGCGTTTTTTCAATATCGGGGGCTAGTGTGAATTTCGCCCCCGAAAAGCTTTTTTTCAATAACTTTCGTTAAAAAGGTGGGCAAACGAAAATTTTTGGTGGGAAATAGAGGTCAATCGATCTTCTTTCACAACCATTTGTCATTTTTGCAGTTACGTTTTTGGAAGTCATTTTAGAGTTGGGTATTTCCATAGTAACGGGTGTGACAGATTTAGGCGAATTCTTTAAATTTCTCTAAAACCATCAACCCTTCGATAACAGTGTTGGATATTTTTGAAGCTTCCATTTTTAAAGTATTTCTACCATTTCAAAGAATCCGTTAAAAATTACTTTTAATGCCTTAAAAACCTTCAAAAGGAGGTAACGGGTGTGACGTTAGAAAATGGGGGTTTGTATGTTATTTGTGTTCATTAATCGATTCTGTAAAATTTTCCAAGAAACATATAAAAAGAATGTTTAACCAACAGTTCTAAGGAGTATTCTGACTATGAAGAAGTATTTACTTATAATGTATCGGTATTCGTATGTGTTTTATACCAATTTACAAAAGTAACGGGTGTGACAGAAAAAAGTAACGGGTGTGACAATATAAATTGAAACAAGAGTTATATGAGGAAGACGAGTTTTTTTAAAATATATTTCAGTGTAGCTATTATAAAAAATATCAACGTAGTATTTTCGTAAAAACAGCTTCATTCGTTTTCCGTTAAATAACTTGCTTTTAAAAGTTTTTGGTTTTTTATCACACGATTTTGGTTTCCTGTTACTGAATAGACTTTTTTTGATAATAAGGTTTTGAGAATAAGGTTTTGTGTGTGGTGATCAGTGTGAGTCGTCAGCATACAGTATTAATTAAGACATTTACAATATACTATTAATTAATACATAAATAATAAACTTCTATATTAATTAATATTTATATAATTTAATTTTATTCTTTATTTGTTTATTTATTTTTTTTTATTTATTATTTATTATTTATTATTAATTTTGTATTATTTATTATTACTTATAATTTATTAATTATTAATTATTTATTCATTATATGTTATTTATTATTTAAAATTTATTGTTTATAATTTACTATAAATGAACTGTAAGGTAAATTGGCTCAAAAATATAACACAAAAAAATAAATAAGTAACGGGTGTGACACCGTTTTAAGTGTTAAAATTGCCATCTCTGTCACACAAACTCCAACTAGGTTTCGGTTTATTATTAAACGGAATTACCTTCTTACTATCTGCAGGTTAACACTTTGTTAAATTCTTTTGCTAAAAGATAATTTAACTTTTTGTAGTTTATCGGTAACGGGTGTGACAGTCTAAGGTTAACTTTCCAAACGTCTGTAAAAATTTCAACATATAACCTAAAGCATTCTACTTTTTCTGCAATCCAGATAAAATGACATACTTTTAGCTGATATCTATTTGTGCTGCCACATATTCAAAAACAGCTTGTAGCGAAAGCTCAAAAAAGGGATAATTTTTTTGTTTGCGATATGTTTAAATAGCACTATTTCAAAATTAATTTGTATACAAACCATATATATTTTTTAATATTACTCTACATGAAAAAAATGATGCATGTATATATGTTTTAATAAGAAGAACAAAAATGTGTTAAAGTGTAAATTTTTTTGCAGTTGCACAGGGTACGTTTTCGTGGAAATGCCCAGTTATAAAAATTTTTTTATATATAAAAAAAAAAATTTTTTTTATGCAAAATTTTTAATGTTTTCAGGGTGGTCAAACGTTTTCTCGAGATGGTCAAACGTTTTCATAGCCTTATTATTAATATTTACTTGTCTAAACACGTTTTTCGAAAAGCGGGGGCTAGTGTGAAGTTAGCCCCCGGAAAGTTTTTTTTCAATAACTTTTGTTTAAAAGGTGGGCAAACGAAAATTTTTAGTGGGCAATAGTGGTCAAACGATGGTCAATCGATTCCAATTGATAAATTTAAAAATTTTTAATGTTGGGGTGCTAACTTCACAGAGGTCTCAGTGGTGTCTCCAGGTACTACAGGGTCTCGTTTTTTTTTTTTTTTTTTTCTTGCTATTATTCCTCTTTCAATTCCACGCGAATGAATCATTGTGAAGTCATCGTGATCAGCGTTACACTTGCATACAGCAGCGAAGATCAATTGAAACCGCAACAGGCGCGAATGCGTCTAAATTAAAAATTCCCGATTGAACGTACATACCCAGTAGGAAATATTATCATCGAAGAAGGTAATGTATATTGTATGATAGAAACTTTCTACATTTAAGAACCAATGAATCTTCTATACAGTGCTCCCAGTTGGAGGAGCTTTTGCCTTTTTAAGCCTTTTCCTATAGAAATATTTGGAAACGTAACTTTTTTAAAGTCTTCGAGCGAAAGGCTGCCCCAAAAAAATATTAACCAAACTGCTTGTATAGTAAATCTGCTTAAATTTGAACTAAACTTAAACTTAACAATTACATTTTTTCACAGTAAACACATTCCAGAAAGAAGCGTGTAAAAAATAACGATTTAAAACAGAACCGAAAATATTTCCCATTCTCTTAACGGAAACTCTTTATGTAAATGGAGTTCATTTTGTATGATTTTTTGCTAATGGGTGAAAAATGGGTTCATTATTTTTTTCGTAGAACGTAATTAGGTTTAAGAATTTCGCTTCCATTTAACACGGAATTGGCGAAGTGTCTCAATGATTACCGATGTTGACGCAATTGAGATCACTGTAATGCCATAATCTTAAGCCTTCCTTACAGGTTGTGCAAAAGATCACAATGCTCTATTGCAGGCAAGTTCTCTATGACTAGGAATATTTTCCCTAGAAAATCTCTCTCTTCATTGAAGAAACCGAGTTTTTGGCATTTAAGGACTATAAGGACTATAAGGACTATAGGTCCACTCGGCTCCCTTTTCAAATTAAGGAATCAATTACCGAAGGTCTCCAGCAAACCCTACAAAAGAAAATCTACCTGGGATGCCAAAAAAAAAAAAAACCAAATTTCACAAACTGTGCTCTAGAGACACTTCCTCCTCCCCGGGAGTGTACGTGTACCAGTGGTGGTCTGTGTCTGAACGATGAAATCGCGTAATTTTGAATAGCTTCGACCCCAACTGCGAGAGCAATGACAATGAATTGATGATAAGACATATCGACACTGGCACGCGTTGGAGCCGCTGGCTCATGCATTTTTTTTTATTTTATTTAATTTGTCTTTTTTGCCGGTCGTTCGTACGACTCACGCGTTGGTATGGCTCATTATTTTTTTTTTAAATCATTTTCGTGTTGTATCCAACATGTGTGCACACATGCACACATGATATGTTTAAATCTATGTGAAACTGTGCATTCAGACCTCTGGAAATTGCTAATTTTCATACCACTCAAATCCGGTAGGTACGATTATTCATTTTGTGCGGAATAAATTATCTAAATGCAATAGGTTGAATTATTCTTATCGATTACAAAGTCATTAAATCGTTCATCGAGGATTTTTTTTTTTTATAGAATACAAGGAATAATTTTGATTATTGTTGAATCCACAGAAAAGAACTTAAAAATCATTAATGAACGAATATTCATGTCCGGTTAGGGCGGGGCAAGTTTGGCAATCGAAATATCTTGAAAACATTATGTGAACGGAAACGTGTGAAGCACACGTACAATATATAGATTGTTTATTATTTGGGCAAAGAATTTGCTAAAAAAAAATTGATTAACCGCAAGTTTTCGTCTCCAGCAATCAAATATTTATGTAGATATTACATGCATTTGTTTTCAATCAGGTAAGCCTTGGTCTTACACTAATTGTTTGTACTTAAGTATTTTGGATAATTAGAGATTTTCTAGTCGTAATTACACTAGGTGGAAGCTGTTTAAATCTGTGCCGATCTGGCCGATAAAAATCGGTGCAGATTGTGGTATCCCGGCTTGATTCACATCAGCTGATTTTTAAAATGCTAATTCCGAAAGTATAGTGGAAACGGGAGATGGATTTTGAAGATGCGAATGCTAAATTGCGAGAGAATAAATGGGAGAGTGCCTCTCTAGAAACATTTCCAGTACAATGAGGAATAATAACTGCGTAATTTTTGCTAGTTTTATCCGAGCAATACCGTACCCAGAAGAAGATCAGGCTCCATAAAATGATGTTCAATTCGGCAATATCGCTTTATGTTGGCATCATCGCGACTGTCATCGCGATCGGAGTCACCATAATTTATGACAATATCCACGTTGAACGCTTAATATTTGCCATTTGATGCTTCGATGACTTTTGTCACCGATAAATATATTTACAATTACTATGCGAGCACGTTTATCGCCGTGAGATTTTTTATATATGTATGTATATTAGTGTTGCAACGAATACTCGTATTCGCATTGGCATTCGCAAAAATTGTCGAACATTTTGCGAATATGATCGGTGGAAGAATGAACTGAAGTTTATCAGTCTTTAAAAATAATATTAGGAAAAATTTAAGAGGAAAATTCAGGAAAATTATTAAAATGTCATCTAGGGCTTCCAATTCCGCTGCATTTCCATATCAACGCGACAGAACATTTTAAGTCCCGGGGATCTTTCGTATATATATGTACATATATGTATATAGCCTATATGAGTATATATATAATAAGTATAAGAGAAAATTTGGCATGGTTGGGGGACCAGTTTTGTTTGTTGTTGCCGTAACTTTCCTCAGGGGAAAGATATAGACACCATAAATGCTGCGTTCGAAAGCTAAACCAATATGCTAAGTTTTTGCTCAATATTGTTTCATGAGTGTTTCGCAAAAATAGTAGTAGCAGTATAACGTGTAATCGTTAATCCCTCTTCTCTTCTTTATTCCTCTATCTCCTTATGAAATCTATGGCTTCAATTTTTGATCGTTAATGATTGATACTTCCATCAATCAATGAATCAGTAATCCACTAAACTTGACTGCGAAATGAATCGTTGATTTTAGCGACTAATCAATTGATCAATCAATTAATTTTTTTTTTATCATAAATAACAAATAAACTTACTAGAGGCTAAACAATTGAAACTTAAATCACATTAATGAACTAAAATCAAATCGGTTGATTAATCCATCAAAAAGTTTTATAAAGCGAATTAGCGAGTAATGAATTAACTTTTTTCATATAATATTACAACATACAACTTAACGATTGATTAAGCAATCAACTAATTGTTATCATATAATTCACATAGATTGATTAAGTCCATTCAAATAAGCCTTTCTACCCGGGAGCAATCAATGAGATCAATTTTGAAGCAAGGAAGAAATCAAGAAATCCATTGAATCAATGTATTGAAATGTATTTAAATGGCACCAGCTACATTTCTTCGGCGTGAAACGCCTGAAATGTTGAAATATTTTCGACTTTGCCGCGTATACCGCAACAACCGTCGTTTATAGAGTTTCGCCATAATCAATATAACTCAATCAAAATAACTAATTTAACGTCTTTCGGTAGTACTGAAAAGCGTTTCGAAAATCGGTGTCTAAGCCATTTCATTCACATTCGTATTCGCGAATGCCAAAAATTGACATTCGTTGCAACACTAATGTACATATATCTTTTTGTTGTTGTTGTTGTTATTGCTGTTGTTTTGTTTGATACACTTTCGGTCACGGCGTGAGCCAGCACAAAACCTGGGTAATGACGAGGTGGGGAGGCCGCCCGTGTGCACAAGGAATTCGTACGCATTCCTTTGCCAAATTTGATGAAAATTGAGGTAAGCAATTTGGCGCGTCGGCAGTGCACAATCGTAACGATTTAAGCTGCGGGACGAAACGAAGGGCAACGGGGTTCGATATTAAAGAAAACAAGGAACAATCCAAGAATGCCCCCGCAGACTAAAAATACACGCGAGCATGGCGAATTCGTCTGCCGTCGATGCCGTCAATGGCATCGATGAAGCAGTCATCTTTCGCTAAAGCTCCTTGCGTGCCGTGGCATGTCGAGCCGCGCCGCGCCGCGCCTATTCTCTTTTCGAATCCACCAATATCGGGCGATTCTTTCAATAGTTTCGTCGATGACGCTGATGAAGACGAAAACGAACACGAACACGAAGGCGTAGGGGATGTATTAAAAGGCCATAAAATCGCGGCGCAATATTTTCGTCCCGCCAGCCATACTCTCCGTCTGAACGTCTGCTCGGCCGTGTGTCCGGTCGTCAGTCACTGTCGATCGATATTTGGCTGCTGAATTTTCCCACGCGCACACCGCCATCGCTATCGCCAACGCCATTAATTGTCTTTTCGAAAGGTAAGCACAAGTGGAGCCGTCGTACTTGCGGTCGTGAATTAGTGAATGAGGATGAGAAATTAGCGCGAAGGGGCAAGCAACGCATCAACGGCGTACAACGCATACACATATGTATGTATGTATGTGTATGTATGCGCTCTTTCCTGTGCCGCCTGTGCGCACACGATCGCTGATCGTAAAGGCGTATGTGCGGTATGCCGTTGCGGTTATATTTAGACATGGGACATAGCCGATCCGATCCGATTTGATCCGATCCAATTCGATTCAATTCGAGTCGAATCGACTTCCAATAGAGCAAGTGAAATTCTCCTTGCGCGAGCCGAAGAGTTTTTATAAGCCGTGCGGGGGGCACAATGGTTCAACCTTTTAAAGACCTCCCCGCTTTTGGCCCGCTTAGTGGAGGCGATGATTGTTGTTATTGTGTTCGGTTTTGTTGTTGTTCTTGTTCTTGTTGTTGCTGTTGCTGTTCATGACTTTCGTGATCTCAAGCTGTGATTCCGTCAAATAAAAACGAGCGATCGTTTGGCTGCTCGTTAAGTGTTGTACGGCGTATGCCAATATTTGTCAGACAGCATCGAGTGAACGGCACCCTACAACGAACCAAACATGTACTCAAATCGGAGGCAGTTAAACCATGGGCGTATCCAAGAGGTAATTTCGAGTGCTGCAGGGACCCCTCCTCCACCGAAAATGCGAAAAATCACAAACAGGAGAACTTAAAGCCACGACATAAACAGTCCTATTCTAAATGAATATTCCACCGGGATTTTTTTCACTAGAAACTCTTCCCCATGGAAAATGGAAGTATTCTAAGCATCAATCAACAGAAAAGAATGTGATGACCTCTCCTTACAAATGTTCGAAATTCTTTCTCTCTTTATACAATTCCCTTCCCAGTGTGCTTTGAATAGCAGAATTGCATTCAAATCCGCACGAAAAAATTCTCCGGGAATACATAGAATACAATTTAGAATAAAGCTGAAAATTTTCTAACTCCAAAGAGCCCCTCCCGAATTCTTTTTTTCCGCGAACGCGGCTGGTTGAGAATGATAGAACAAACTATTTAATTTTGATAAGAAATCATAACATGCGATTTCTTATCGTTATTCCTTGGCATCTTCATTCGTCAACCGATATTATTGCACATGGCACCCCATGAAAATAGCGAATAATTAATAATATGTACTTAAAAATGATTAATAATAATAAATAAAATAATCCCAAAAAGAGATTTCGGGATTTTTTCCCTTGGCAGATTTAAACAAAAAAAAAAAAAAAAAAACCGTGCAACACTGATTAGAGATTATTGTCACGGTTTTGAACCATTTGCGTTGGATCGGAAATTTTCGAGCATACTCCAAAGGTAATTTTGAGTTTTTACGTCTGATTTTTGGTCAAAATTGTTCAGATTTGAAGTGGCAAAACGGTATTAAGGAGCGCTCAGATAGAGTTCGTGTACTGGAAGAAGTTGTTTAGCAATCGGTTTTTTATATGTATATATTTACATTTAAAAAAAAAAAATTTCAAAATATTCTTATTGGCTTGGGAACTATGGGCCACAAAAGTTAAAATGAGATGAAAAAAACGTAAATTTTTTTAGATTTTTGCAATTTTTATCTACTAGGCGGAATTATTTCGGGTCAATTAGTACTACAAATACTTTTAATGAGTCCAGGACTAAAAAATTGTCATATGGGTAAAAATTCTTTTTAATGCCTTAACTCTGTCCCTGTCAATGAAATTCAGTTTTTTTGAAGGAGCAAACCAAATTAATAAAAAATTAATTTTAACAAAAAATTTATGAATAACGAAATAAAATACTCTAGTCGAATTGAAAACAAGTAAGAAAGCTAAAGTCGGTCAAGCCCGACTTTGAAATACCCAGCGTCCCGACATTATGAGCGCACTATGTTTTGCTTCTCCATTTGTGGGCGTGGCAGTGGGAGGGCAAAAAAAATTATTTCCGTACACCTTTCATTCGCCTTGGTGAACCTATGTTGCGAATTTGAAGCTTCTACGCCTTTTACTTCGGAAGTTACGAAAAATCTTCATTTGTGGGCGTGGCAGGGGGCGGGCCATTTAAATTTTTTCCCTACACCTTTCATTTGCCTTGGTCAACCTATGTTGCGAATTTGAAGCGTCTACGCCTATTAATTCAGAAGTTACGAAAAATCGCCATTTGTGGGCGTGGCAGTGGGCGAGCCAAATAAATTTTTTTCCTACACCTTTCATTTGCCTTGGTCAACCTATGTTGGAAATTTGAAGCTTCTCCGCCTTTTACTTCACAAGTTACGATTAGCCCTTATTTGTGGCTTATTTGTGGGCGTGGCTCACGGAGGGCGGCGTCCATTTTTTGCCAGGAAATGTCCCTTTTCGAAGCTTACCAGCACACCAAATATCAATGAAATGTATTGAGTGGTTCGCAAGTTACAAGCATTTTACTGAAAACTTAATAAATTAATTTGTGGGTGTGGCAGTGGGCGGATGTCTCCCATTTTTACTTAGGATCATACTCGGACCCCGATATACATGTGTGCCAAATTTCGACTTGATTGGTCCAGCCGTTTCGGAGGAGATCCGACCACGGACGGACGGACAGACGGACAGACGGACGGACGGACAGACGGACAGACGGACATGTCTAAATCGATTCAGTTTTTGATCCTGATCATTTCTATATATATATGTCTATATCTCCGGAGCTTAGTTCTCCCTGTTACAAGATTCGCACAAAACTAATATACCCCGCTTACGCTGGGTATAAAAATCAATTATTACCAAAACTCCATTTTTTTTCTTCGCGAATTACAGTAACATTGTTGTCTTGTCTTGCCAAACAAGACAACAATGTTACTGTAATTTGCGAGTAAACAAGATGGAAGTTTGGTATTATTCGATTTTTTCCAATTGGACTAAAGTATTTTATTTCGTTATTAATAAATTTTTAGATAAAATTTTTTGGTTATTAATTTGATTTGCTCTCTTACGAACACTGAATTTCGTTGACAGAGACAGAAATTTAGGCATTAAAAAGAATTTTGGCCCATATACAGGAAAGAGAAATATAGAACGCGTTACGAGTTGTAGCCATAATTAAGTGCGCAACTTAATTCTCGTCCCAATATTTTGAGATCGATAAAAAAAAAAAAATGATACAATCTGAAGTGGCCCGCACACAACGCATCATGCAGCGCTGCACGTAAGAGTGTATTAGTGTATTAGATACATTGTATGACACAGTCGATTTCGATGTGTAAATGCATTGATTTTCCAGTGTCATTTTTTCATTCACATTCCTCCTTTTCGGCTCTTTAGCTTCTTATCAGAAAATACAACCGCTGCCAAAGAAAATTTCATCCGCGTTTGAAATTGTCAACCGCACTCAAAAAGGGCAAACGCAAAATGAAATAGCAGCGCGCCGTGTGCGGCCAAAGCGCTGCACACGTACACGGACTTGCTGCGCTGCATGATGCGCTGTGTGCGGGCCGCTTAACTAAACCAAGTATAGGGACTCCTACTAGGAAGTTTCTGTACTCACCGATCATGGCATATATGTATGCATGTATGTAGTTTATGTGCTTTTCGGGGATTGCGCTGCATTCACTTGTTCACTTGTCCACTTGTTCACTATACGTAAAACGGCCTGACGATTCCAAATCTGCAATTCGTTTTTGGGGGTCACGTCTAGTTAAGAAGTTATAGCTACTTAAATTTTGTATGGAAATGCAATGTAAACGTTGTGGAAACAGACTGACGGCTATTGTTAGCGCTGCCAGACTTAACGTTTTGAAAAATCCAGCATTTGGTTGATTTAATTTCTAAATGTTCGAGATGTGAAACAAAATAGTGGTATTCAAGCAGGCTCGGAAATAGCTAGGTGCAAATTTTGCGCGCGCAAAGCGTGTGTAAAAATTTTGCGAAAACATCTGGTTTCTATGCTTACTGTGGTGAAAGAAGAAGAAGCGAATATCGCGCATATTTTGCGCATCACAGTAGGCGTGCAAAATTTCCGAGGCTGCGGAAACTATTTTTCAAACAAAATAATTTGCGAGCTCGCGAAAATTCCGAGGGCGCAAATTTTGCGTACCTGCTTGAATACCACTAATGTGAAGTTTAATAAGAATTCTGCTAAATAAAGGAACATTATTGCATGAAATATTTTAATTTTCCAGTTTCTTACTTCATTCTATAAAAATATGCTAAAATATACGGAATTTGAGGAGAACAAAATTATTTGGAAATAAACTTAATAAAAAATAAAAACAACGCGCCGAAGGCGGAGGGTGCGAAGCGACCCGAGCAGGGTTCGAAGCCCCCTAGTCACAGTAGCGTAAATTATTATTCTGATATCCTAAGTATTTTAAGATATTATTTTTATTATTAATATATTTTTATATTATTTTTTTTATATATTATTATTAATATTTAAGCTTCAATTGAAAAGCAAAGTGGTTAATGTGGCAACTACAGAAGCCTCAAAATAAATGAAAAATTAGTGCGATTTTGGGAAAATTTCAAAACGCGATATCTCCTAAATTAGATGCGATCCCCGAAAAAAAGGATTGCAGATTTGGACTCATTTTACATACATATAATAGTAAAAAACACAAAAATAAAATCCCAGAAAAGCACATAAAGTGCATCTGTTCCCCGATCACTTTCAGAAACTGCAGGCAATTTTTTGGCCAAATACGATGATCTCAAATATGTGTCACAGTGTAATACTGTAAAACCCCCGGCCGCGTACCGTGAGAGATGGTTAACTTAATCAACAATAAAAATCGATCCGTATCATGACGTACCGTGGTTTGGACACTAAGTACCTCCTAGACAAAAGGATTGCCTTCTCTTCCATATCTCCGTTAACAATACATACATACATACATTTAATAAACTAACCAAAAATATTGGCGGCGTATTGTTTTTGGGAAGTTGCTGAGTTACCTTTAGTCGTTCATGTCCTTTTGAAATGTTGTATTCTTCGAAATTATTTTCCTTTCTTTCATCTACCATCCATCCATCCATCCATCCAACAGCTTATCCTATTCTAAAGTGACGTAAAACAGAGTCACTAGAATGATGCCTTAAATCGTGACCCTTTGCTGACTGCGTGTACATACATACATACATATGTATATCATAAAATGAATTGCGCATTTCTTGAATCGATCGTTTTTCGTGTGAATTTTCTACATACAATTGCCTATTCTGTTTTCATTGCCTATTCTGTTTTTCCAATGAAAACCCCTTTTTATAATGGAATTCATTTGGAAATTGGCGAATAGTTAAATTCACGCTTAAGCAATTATTTGCAGGCAACAACACAAATAACCGAAGCGAATCCGCCGCCGAATCAGAATTCGAATCTGTAAACGCACTAATGAATCCTTTGCCATATCCTTTGCCTGGTACCCTCGTCGCTGCAAAGACGTACCACGCGAGACAGAATGTGTCCGATGCCTTTTTCGTATTTTTTTGAACTACGTTTGAGGAGTTTTATGGTTTTATTTCGGTTCGTCTTACGACATTTCTTTCTCAAAGATTAACCGTAGCGCAGCGTAGAGAAGATTTTTAACAGGTATGTAGCTGCTTTCGATTGACGGTGACGGTTGTCATTAAAGGATTTAATGCGGATTTCATCGGGAGACAAACAGTTACAACCGACTTTCCGTATCGCTGTGTAATCACACAAAAAAAAAAAAAAAAAATGTTTTCCTCCTCGTTTTTATGGTTCATAAGCTTCCATCTTACTGATTAGCTTACCTGATCTTTTCTCCTTCACCTATGCGAATGCCGTATTTTCCGGATGGAAGTACCCCTCCAGTAAATGGGACCGATTTGTCTATGAATGATAGTGAGTACAAGTTAAAACGAACTCACCCAACTACGCTCAATTTGGGACTAGACGAGGGTGCGTCCGAAAGAGTTTAACCCTAGACCGGTCGCATTTCATATAAATTTGGGGTCGATCCTATATGAACTAACCTAGGTCTGGTCCTTTTTTACACACCGACACCATGTCATTGCTGCAGGGACCGAAGGTTGTGCAATTGTGACTGAAATACTTAAAGCTTATAAGCTGGTCCGTATTAAGGTTGTGGGGACCCTAGGCCGGCTGTTTAGTGGGCCCCTTTTTTGTTACAAAAAAAAAAAAAAAAACCAAAATTTTCTGGTGTAAAGAATTTTCAATTAATTATTTAATTTATTTAGGTTACAATTTGCGGGGCCCTTAGGAAATGGCCGACCTAGTCCATACTTTAATCCGTTCCTGCTTATATGCAATGATTCTTTGGAAATTTTGATGCTGCTTATATCCAGGGATGACTGTATCAAACTTTCTTATTAGTCAGTGATCGTCATCATCATTTTGGAAGACGGTTGTTTCCTCTCGTTGGTCGCAACGCAGTCACCTTATATGGCGATAGAAGAAAGCCGCACAGAATTGTGCAAAAAATGGAAAATCATACATACACAATTGAATACTACAAATAAATATAATTACATACATATAAATTCGAAAAAGAAAAAAAAGAAAAAAAACAAAAAACCGAAAACCGAAAAACAAACAATTAATATCGAAATGAAAATGAAAATAATAAATACATGTTTTTAGATGTCTTTAAGACGTCATTGCTCGAAAGCACATTCATTCACCCACACGAACATGTTGGCTGGCTGGGGAGATGGCAAGGCAGCACCATTCAAAGGAGGCATATATGATCACATGGCCGCTCACGCCCACTCAATGAGAGATCACATTTTTTGTTTTCACCATCTCATCGAATTGACGTCATCGTTCCAAAAGCGAAAACACCTTTCCTATTGATAGACCGAGTGAAGGAATCTATCAGCAAATGTTTTTGTGGAACAACACAAAAAAAAAAAAAAAAAAAAAAAAAAACAAGCAAAATTCCTGACTTCTTTATGAATTGTTTCGCTGAATAAAATGTGCGATGCGAATTTTAATTCACTCGTCGATTGATTGATCGATCGTTTAATTAATTTAATCATTCGCAAATTGATTTCTTCCTTGCTTCAAAATTGATCTCATTGATTGCTCCCGGGTAAAAAGGCTTATTTGAATGGACTTAATGAATCTATGTGAATTATATGATAACAATTAGTTGATTGCTTAATCAATCGTTAAGTTGTATGTTGTAATATTATATGAAAAAAGTTAATTCATTACTCGCTAATTCGCTTTATAAAACTTTTTGATGGATTAATCAACCGATTTGATTTTAGTTCGTTAATGTGATTTAAGTTTCAATTGTTTAGCCTCTAGTAAGTTTATTTGTAATTTATGATAAAAAAAAAATTAATTGATTGATCAATTGATTAGTCGCTAAAATCAACGATTCATTTCGCAGTCAAGTTTAGTGGATTACTGATTCATTGATTGATGGAATTATCAATCATTAACGATCAAAGATTGAAGCCTTATGCTCCATAAGGAGATACAGGAATTAAGAAGAGAAGAGCGATTAAGGATTACACGTTATACTGATTAATCGATTGATTAACTAATTGAATATGAGAACCGTTTGAAGGGCAGACTCGAAGGTTTTTGTTTAACTGGTTAATCTCAAACATTTCCCATGTTCCCTTTAACTTCAGGATCTTTTTTTTTTTGCCTCTGCTTCCGTCTTCTTCTTGTCCGTCTTAAATAAAATAGAAGACAAAATAGTCAAAAAAAAAAAAAAAATAGATAAAATAAGCACGCTCGCATACACAAGCACACTTTATATATAATTGTTCTAAATTCCACTTCGCAATGGTTATTTTTAGGTCAAGTCTCTGGCTTTGAGCCATCAGTTCCTTTAAGTATAGCGCGATGTGCTCATTCCGATGGTCCGGATGAGTCAGTTGGTCGAACGATCTGTTGAATTTTATTTGAAAAAGAAAAAATCTTGTGGAACTTTGCTCCGAAATTCAATTACTTTTGGAACAAATCCCAATTAAGTATATCTGAAAATCTAAAAAAATATTTACAATGAAGGAAATAAATACATATCTATAAATTACGCGTGAAAATATTCCGAACGTTCTAAAATGAAGAAACGAACATAAAGAAATGAGTATTGCAAGTTTATTTGAAATAATAAAATTCAAAAAGGGAATGCGCATTTAGTCGTTACTTTTTAAGAGGAAGATCTCACGTTTTACTTGCCTCTCGTTTAGTTTTTTTGGTCAGAAAATGTACTGGATATTAGTACAGGGCATTTTTTTTAAATAGAAATAAAGTGACGCAAAACCGGAAATACACTGAAAAAATTTATTAATTTCCATTTTATTTTGTTGAAAAATTTTTCTCAGTGTAAAATTGAAAAAAGATTTTATTCTCTGATTAATTAGTTTTTGATTTTTTGATTAGTTGATGACAAAGAATTTTTCTACGATATCTCAAGGACACTTCGCAATAGGAACATAAAAATTGGTTTCTTGTAGAGTGTTTTTAGGTAATACCTATCGAAATATTAAGAAAACTTCGAAATCCCTTCCAGGGGGCCGATTGCCTTACACAGCAGCCACACGTTCAGTAGATAATTTGTTTTCAAGTTGAGCACACCTACTGGTTGTCAAAATTCTTTAAGATTGAAGCTATGACGTAGCTGCACGCAACTTGAAAGGCAATTTTATTTTCAAAATGCCGTAGTCAAGGAAACAACTTAGAATTCTATGCAACTATGATCAGCTGTTAAAAACTTGAACGTAAAGTTGAAACGGAGCTTGAAAGAAAAATTTCCCTGCAAGCATTTGGAAGATGTTTGGAAGAACGTTCGTCCAGAAGATGTTTAGGCGATTCTTCTGGAAGAAGGTTTGTCCAGAAGATGTTTAGGCGATTCTTCTGGAAGAAGGTTAGACGATGTTTTTCATTTCATACCAACAATGCAATAGCAAACACGTGCATCGCCGAATCATCTTGTGGAAGAATCGCCTAAACATCTTCTAGACGACCGTAATACGAACGTTTGCAGTGGAAATTTCCACTCCAGGAAAGCGAATCTTCTCCGCGATTAAAAAAGGGAATCTTCTCCGCGATGAAGAAGCGAATCCTCTCCGCGAATCGCTTTCGACCGGACAAATTCTCACAGCTATGATCCGAAAGCGATTCTTAAGCAACTGTTGCGGCGAACAAAACGTTCGCGGCCGCGAATCGCATTCGGATCTTCCGCAACTGAAAATGCTTGCAGGGAATTGGCATTCAAGTTCTAAAAGTGTGAGTGTGTTAGTAAAATTTTTTGAGTGTATGGGAACTTGAAAGGCAAATATTAAACGTGTGGCTGCCGTGTTAGTGAAATGGCAGACACCCTTTCACTTTTTTTCTGTAATAATTTATAGCATGCTTTTAGGCATACTTAGGATGGACTTTATCTTTTAAAAGCGCAGGAAATAAATTCGACTTTGACCTATGGTTCCCTGGGCATTCCTTCTCCAAAAAAATCGTAGAATTTTACTTGTGGTATCATCATTTTTTTTGTCGAACAAAAATCGCTATTGTCAAAAATGCTTTAAAGTTGCATATTTCTTTTTTTTTTAACTTAGAATAATTTTAGGCATGAGAAATATTTACTAAAATTTTTCCTTAAAAAATCAAAATGGATTAGCCATTTTAAAAAGGTTATTAATGGGACAACAGGAAATATTTCAATTCGGCCAGGTATGCGTTGGAACATCAAAGAACCAACTTCTTTGTAATAAGAAATAAATATCAAAATAGAATGAAAATCAAAAATTTATGAAATTATAAGATTGTCATGATCCAATAGGAAGATAACCGCAATAATTGTATCTTTTCAATGTAAACTAAGACGCGTGCGCAACTTATTAACTTCTTGGTGATCATTAAATAAATTCCAATGGCATAACATAAGCAAACCTATACTGGCAATATTGCCAATGTTAAGACATAAATTTGACAGATGGTATGCCATGAAAAATTGAATGTCGAGACGTAGGGTTAGTTACAGCTGGAAAAACAATCAATAGCGCTACCAATAACATCGAAATTTTACTCGCATTGAGGCCTGTTTTACACTTGTTAATTATTAACCGTCAATTCTCATTTTTATTCGCTTTTAGAATTACACCCGTTTTTCCACACACGAAAATGAGCAGAAAACGGTCTATCGAGCACTTGCAACCAAAAAACGCTCAATTGTTCCTTAAATTCCCGCAATTTTTTTCGTCCAAAATGTGATAATTGACGTCAGTAATTGATTATTGTAAAAGGCCTCAAGCACGTCTATATCGATAGCAAAAATATCGATGCAACGACGTGAAGGAGGCCTCTTACATTACACGGCAGCCACACGTTCAATTTTTGGCTTTCAAGTTCCCATGAGGCCTTTTACATTAGTCAATAGTTGACCGTCAATTCTCATTTTCAGTACAAAACGATAACATATCGTTATCGAAAAGTTGAGCGTTTTTTGGTTGCACGTACTCGCTCAATCCGTCTTTGCTCTCTTTCGTTTATCGAACTTATCGATGGCTGGGAACAAATTTCTGACATTTATTTTATTCGTTTTCGTTGTTCGTGGAGACAGCATCGCATGCTATTATATGTTTTTACTTATTTTTCTTGATCAATATTTTAGGATCTTACATTCTTGTATGTACCGAAAACTATAAATTGAAGACAAATTTTTATGTTATAAGATATGAAGAAAAATGTGATGAATATAATTAAAATTTAAGGCGAAACTCCATAAACGATGGCAATGACGGTTGTTGCGGTATACGCGGCAAAGATGAAAACATTTGTGCTGCTTCCATTGAATCAATGTATTGAAATGTATTTAAATGGAAGCAGCTACATTTCTATCGCCTGAAATGTTTCGTTGATTCTGGAGTTTCGCCTTTATTCTTTTGACAATATGAAAATCACCTAGATAGTTTACTCCTACAAATCGTTAATAGAATTTATTTTCAAACAGAACAATTTAACAGCTACTCACTAAAAAATGTCTTTTTCAAAAAGCATTTTTAATTCAAGCATTTTGAAATACTCCTTAGCATCAATAATTAAATTCATTAAAACAAAACAGGTAGTGCTGTATTTATGCTTCTGCTATCAACCCTTAATCAGAGATACATATTTCAATTTGCTTGAATTTTATAAAATATCACCCCTGTGTTGAAGAGGAAAATGTCATAAAAGGCAAACGAAGTAAGAATTGACGATCAATTCTTTCGAGTAAGTGTAAAAGCGAATGCAACTCCAAAAGGGAATATCGATAGGAATTGACGATCAACTATTGACTAATGTAAAAGGCCTCCATACACTCAAAACATTTTACTAACACACTCACACTTTTAGGACTTGAACGCCAACTTGACTTCAATTTTTCTTTCAAGATCCGTTTCAATTTTACGTTCAAGTTTTTAACAGCTGATCATAGTTGCATAGCATTCTAAGTTGTTTCCTTGACGACGGCATTTTGAAAATAAAATTGCCTTTCAAGTTGCGTGCAGCTACGTCATATCTTCAATTTTAAAGAAATTTGACAACCAGTAGGTGTGCTCAACTTGAAAGCAAATTATTGAACGTGTGGCTGCAGTGTTAGTCAATAGTTGACCGTCAATTCCTATCGATATTCCTTTTTGGAGTTGCATTCGCTTTGCGCCCGTTTAGACGTGCTTCAACATCGTTCAACAAAACGCAGTTTGTTGGAGAGACGCTAGCGGGGAGAGGAAGATGGTTTTAGTTGAACGTACTCGGTTAGTCTCTTTGTGCCTATATTCTTAGCGTGAAACTTGAAAACAACCCCTGTGCGATTTTTACATTTGCTTCAAATATTTTTGTCATTCGAGCGGAAAGGTTCGAATGCCTTCGCTAAAAATTTTATTTATTTTTTTTTTTTAGCATCTCGTTTGATATTTTTCATTTTATTAGCTTTTTAATTATTTTAAATTCAAAATTTTATTTTTATTTTTGAACGAAAAATAATATAAATCAAGCAATAAGATTTATTTTTGATTTTTTTAAAATAAAATTATAACTATTACAATCTCTCCTATTTATACATTTGCATGAAAATAAAAAAAACATATCCAAGCAATATTAAATAGTTTTTGTTTTTTTGAAATTGCATTGTTGTATTTGCGTTCAATACATTCGGAATATCAATCCTTTTTGAGAGATGCATAAGAAATTTATTTTCTTTCATTTCTAACATCGTTCCTACGCGCAAGAGGGAAACGTCGAAATATAAAATGTTGAAGCATTTGTTGAACGAAGCAGTTTTTGGCTGTGTGGACACGAACGAAACATGAAAAGGGAATCTGATAATTTGTTGAACGATGTTGATCATACGTCTAAACGGGCGCTTTTACACTTACCCGAAAGAATTGATCGTCAATTCTTGCTTTGTATGCCTTTTATGACATTTTCCTCTTCCACACAGGGGTGATATTTTATAAAATACTAGCAAAATGAATTATGTATCTCTGATTAAGGTTTGATAGCAGAAACATAAATACAGCACTACCTGTTTTGTTTTAATGAATTTAATTATTGATGCTAAGGACTATTTCAAAATGCTTGAATTAAAAATGCTTTTTGAAAAAGACAATTTTTAGTGAGCAGCTGTTAAATTTTTCTGTTTGAAAATATATTCTATATACAATTTGTAAGAGTAAACTATCTATACGCTTTTCATATAGTCAAAAGAATAAAGGCGAAACACTAGAGAAAAATTGCTCGTTTCTGAATTGCCCGTACTCGGCAATTCCGTTTTGCTCTCTTTCGTTTTGTCAAATGTGAAGTTGGCTGCGAGCTGGTTTTTGACGTTTGCTTCATTTGCTTACTACTTTCGAGGTGTTAACAACTGAGATTTTTTGGGAAATATAACATTTAAAGTTTCAAATGTCGGGAAAGTGGCCGCGCGAATGCATAGAAAAGCTAATTGTGCTAATGCAACAAAATCCGTGCATATATTATATTAAATCGCCGGAATATGCCCGGACGCGTCTTTTTAATCTTAAAATCAACCCTAAATCAGGGATACTTAATTATGTTATTTTAATTTATTCCAAAAATCAACCCTGCGCGAACGGGGCAAACGTCAAAAACAGACAAAAAAATAAAATTGCTCGGCAATCTTTGTTATACGTGTAAAAGCGAAGGCAACTCCAAAAGAGAATTTGGAAAAAATTGCCGGCGATAATTGCCCTAGTGTAAAAGGCCTCCATACCACATCCCCGTGCGTCCCTAGCCAACAAAAAGTGTGTTTCGTTATCGAAATGTCTTAACGTGTAAATGGTCTCAAAGACGGATTGAGGGAGTACGTGCAACCAGAAAGAGGCCATTTACACGTTAAGACATTTCGATAATGAAACACACTTTTTGTGGGCCAAGGACGCGCGGGGATGTGGTATGGGAGCATTTTTCTCTCTTCTCCCTGCGTCTCTTGCCATTGAAAATTTGTTTCATTATCGAAATGTCTTAACGTGTAAATGGGCTCAAAACGCTCTAATTTTCGATAACGTAATGTTATCGTTTTGTACTGAAAATGAGAATTGACGGTCAACTATTGACTAATGTAAAAGGCCTCAAGGTCGTCATTCATATTATGCGATAAGACAACCACCGTGTCGCTCGCTTGTCTTGTCGCATAATATGAACGACGACAAGCATCAATATTTTCGAAGCATCGATATTCAATCGACATCCCTACTAAAAATATGTAGTTATAGTAAATATCGATAGTTCTTGCCCATGCCAATTTTAAACAAATATTCTCAATGCATTGAGCGATAATTATAGTTATGTCAAAGAGGAATATTGCTTATGTTAAACCACAAGAACCGGCATTTTTGGCTAGACTTAAAAATCAAATAGGATACAAGGAAGGGCCAACAGTTGAGACCAAGGTAAGCTGCTCAAAATGCACCAAACAATCTTTCTTAACTTGTTCCGGAATTCTTTAGAAACAAAAACTTGAACTTTCGGATTCTGATAATGATGATTCGCTAGATCGAGAGGGCGAATATCCTACTGTTGTTGTATTAAAAGAAGGTGACTTAACCGCCGAGGAAGCTGCACGCGAAGAAGCCCGACTTGCTAAAGGTAACATTATTGCCATATTCGTGCCACTTTTTTAATAGTCAGTTCTTTTGAATAACGAATTTTGCTAGCCATGGGAGTACGTTGTATAGGAGTACGATAGTATGGGAGTACGTTTTATGTACTTCTGAAGCCATAGAAAAATTTCGATCTTCTTTCTTTCACTCTAAGAACCTTTTTACTGCTGATTGTTAATTAAACAATAGAAAATTTCACTCAGAGAAAATCAAGAATTCTTGGCCAAATTCCATAATATGAGCTTTTACAGGAATTACGCTTTGATTTTGACTTTTTATCTTTTAAAATTTAAGACATTTGCCGCTTCTAATCGGAGTGTAATAATTAATAAATTAGAAATAATTCACTTGGTTTCCAAATTCTTCATATACGTTAACAAATCAAAGCCATAGAACGGCTGTAAGATTAGGACGTTGTGGTAGTAACATGATACATCTCTGCATATAGTAGATTAAGTCAAGAAATAAAGAAAATAAGCTCACACATAAAGATTGTGATCTTATTTTAAGGTTGTAGATCTTAATCAAGGTGCCCTGAATCAATGGAGCTGGTTCTATTTTTCTATTTATTGCTTTGTTTGTGGTCTCTATGAGTGCAACTTTTGTTTTTGTTTTACTTTCATTTTCGTAAGCTCAAACGTCGAATTATTTTAAATAATAGAAACGAGATTATCCGGCACGTCGCAGAAATAGAAATCGTCAAAAATTTACGATTTTGGAAATTTCGTGTACCCTAAAAATCGTTTCCACAGCATTTTTACTCAATAATTTTATGTCCAGACTATAAATTGTAGGATATTCTTATCTTTATCTTGAAATGAGAAAGGGAAAACTGGACTTTGCAGTTCATTTGTGTGATATCGCCGTCTGTCTTCAGCTCAATTTCTGTTATAATGGCTTAAACACTCTGCAAATTTGGCTTCATTGGTCAGAACGATGACCTTTACACACTTTTCATTACATTACTACATATCTCTTGCAAGTTGTGACTTATTCTAAATGAGCGCATTAATCACGTGTTAATTGCATTAACGGAATTATTGTTTTTTTTTTTTCTGGGATCTAAGAACTAATGAAAACAGGAACGGAATTTCGTATAAATCCATGACGTCCGTGGTATCTGAAATAATATCACCTTGAATGAAATAGTGTCTGACCTAGTTCAGGCGAACGTGTTTACATAGTTGTAAATACCAAAAAAGAGTTGAATTCCGAGAAAAAAAAAAAAAAAAATAATAATAAAATCAATTATAGTATTTCCCGGATATAAGCCATTTCTGCTTAAAAGTATGGAAACTTGGAACATTGCCATTCTTCAGTGTTCTCAAATTATTTTCATTGTTTCAACTCCTAGATTCCTAATTGCATTTTTTATAGTGCACATATCCCACGAATTTCGAGGTAGGTACTGAAAAATAAATTCCCTGTGAGGAGAATTACTGTCAAATTTTTCAAGAAAGACATATACTTACAACATACATACATATATACTAGTGTTTCAACGGATAGCGTATCCGTAAGAATGCCGGATACCCGATATCCAGCTGGTTGCCATGCCGGATATCCGGCTGCCGGATATATAATTTTTTAAAAAATATATTTTTCAGTTTTAAAGCCATATTGAACGGTGTACCAATGATCCTGTGCGTTGCCATTTGGTAGAAAAAATTTCGAATGTTATTTTTTGACACGGCACACTTTTTAGTAATGATTGTTTCGAGCGGTTGCACCCAACGGCAATAAAAAGTCTCTAAAAATGGAAATTTTTTGTGAAAATGTTAGCGGAACTGCATCCGGTTTCCTCCAATCGCTCCATTTTCAAATCTGCATTCGAAGTACAAATACAATATGGCAATTGTTTAATGTGAGGTATCTGGCGGCCGGATATTGATGGTATCCGGTCTGATACTAAATTTAAGGCCGGATAGTGGCCGGATAACCGTTGCAACTCTAATATATACATACATCTTAAAGTCTATATGTATTTTGTAGTCTTATTTTAATTGTTGATTTCTAATCTAGTCTGATTTCAGTCTTTTTTGAGATTAAAAAAAAGCCTGCTGATAGTTTGTACTAGTAAACCGGAAGAAACGTGAAACATGAACATGAATAGAAATTTAAAAAAATTTTCTGATACAGGAGAATTTATATTTAAAATTAAATTCATAATACCTATTTATTATTGCGTATATTATCAAAATTTCTTTGCAAAGAAAAAAAAAATACTATTTACCGTTAAAAACATACATAAGGAATGCATTTTGAAAAGTCCAACCGTGCTTTTTTTTGAAAAAAAAAAAAATCTATTTTAAGAGCCTATACAGACATATGCAGTAAATACTTGCACATTAGGATACTATTCGATACAACATCGTAAAGTGTGAGAGAGACAACTACAATATTCATGCCAGTTAAATTCCTCAAAATACTCCAGAAATTGTACACTTTCGAATTGAGTGTCGGTGTTTAAGGGGCCCACAAACGCTTAAACAAATCCATCAATCGGTTGCAATCGACGTGAAATTTCGTGTCTGTAGCTTGGTGGACAAACAGATCGCAAGTTTTCAAAATTTTTTGATATTATGTTTTTGTTGTTGTTTCAACGGATTGATGGATTTATTGAAGCGTTTGTGAGCAGCATTACTTTCATAAATAAGCTTCAATCAGCTGTTCTGGAATTTACTTTGCAAAAAAAAATAATAATAATAATAATAAAATTCCCATGATCATTTCTCTGTTGAAGTAAAGCCAGAAAATTGGATGGAATCCTGCGCTTTTAATACTCTTCGATTACTTGCCAGCTCCGTAAAAGCCAAATTATTTTCGATATTTTTCGCATGTGTCTTATGGGCACTTTACTTACGGCATATCACGCTCTGAAGAAGCAAGTTAACTTCCAAAACCAAACAGATACAAAAAGAAAAAAAAAAACGAAAAGTACTTTTACTTATTTTCGCTACTTCAATGCATGGGCTAATTAAAAGTAATCGGAAACACAGGGTTGCATTTGAATTGGTAGCTTGAGATCGTTTTACTTTACAATATTAACGGAAATGGTCATTCTTTGACCGAAATAAATCGTAACCTGCTTTCACCGGCGAACTGAAATTCAGAATGCAATTTTTACGATGAAAATGATTGTATCGTTTATTAATTTTGAATCGGCCTGTCATCGGCAACTCCCCTTTAAGTTCTTCGAAATAATGAGCTCTTTACTTCCTTCGCATTTACTACTTTAATAGCATAGAGCCGTTTAAATTATAAATAAACAGGCATACTTGTATGTATACTTGATTTGACAAGATTTTGATCGTGGATGTGTTTGGTGAATACATAAATTTAAGAAAGATTAAAATTTTTGAGGTTTTAAGCAAGGCATATAAGCATGCAAAGAGGTACTATACTCGTTAAATTTCCACTTTATGTCCGATTATCAGGAACTAATTATTATTTCAATCCATTCGATTAGAATTCTGGTCCATGTTTCTTGATTTTTTTTTTTTTTTTTTTTTTTTTTTTTTTGGTATTTTGAAATGTAACAGAAAATGTTGCTGTTGCGCTCCAATGTAATACCATTGTGTAATCAGCTGATAGAAAAATTGATAGATTTTTTGCAGATTTCTCTTTTACTGCTCTAAATGGTATTATTGATATGGAAGGACAAAAGCAAAGGACGAAATTTTTATTATATTTCACACCGTCTGGCAACTCTTTTAAAAATGTAGGTTCACACAACATTCGACATGATGCGACATGTTCGAACGAAGTTGAAATTTTGAGAAAATACTGTACTAGACTTTATATACTATGAAACAGTCGAAAGAAGAAGACGACGACGAATCGGAAGAAGAAGCAGAACAAGAAGAAGCGGTGTAGCAAAAACGAAAAAGAAAAAAAGTTACCCAGTCCGTGTATTCAGGGGCTTGCTGTCATTCGAGCTGTCAGTTTTATTCAGTTGAGTCAGAGCGAATCAGTACGTCGGTTCCGTTGCTTATTGTGCGTGTTGGTTACTTTTTATTTTTCTTCTTCGTCTGTTCATTCCGTGTGATTTTGAAATTTAATTCGAATTGCTTGCGAAAAAGCAAGAACATAAATAATATTCAATAACAAGAAGGAAATTAGGAATAATGCAAGTAAGTGTCCGTGTAAAAGATTGTGGGATATAATTTTTCGAATTTTCTTTCTTTTTTGTTTATTTTTTTAACTTTTTTTATTTGCGTTTACGCTCGTCTGCCGCTTCGATTTGTTTTAAAATGTAAATTTCAATGAGAAATGTTTTAATTTTCATCGAGAGTGGGAAAATTTTATGGTTTTTCTTTTTGTTTTTCCATATCCTCAGGCCATTTTGTTCTAACCTCAAAACGCTGCCAACGTAGCGACGAAGTAGTGAGCGTTTTGCAAGCAAGGTAGTCAATCGGTCAGTCAGTCAATTCCCATGGTTCTCGCCTTATTCCCCCCTCCCCTCTCGATTGGAGTCGAATTAAAACGAATCGAATCGAATCGAGTCGAGTCGAGTCGTGGTGATGAGGCGAAGCGAGCAGAATAGAGTTGAGTTGAGTCAAGTATGAGGCAATAGGGTCGGTGGTATCGGGTCCTTCTGGTTAATAGCATCGGTTGCCCTGCCAGCGGAGAACCCTCATGCATATTATAACCCATACATTGAAAGCGGGCTGGGGCTCCGCTAAAGCGTAATACGATAAATGATGGTGTGAAAGAGAATTTGATGAAGCTACCAGCCACAGCTGCCCGCGCAGAAAAATAAAGTCAAAGCGAACGAAAGAAGAGGCAAAGGGGACGCAGAAAAAGAAACGAAAGAAAGAGAATGGCAAAACTGGCGGCAAAGCCAACAACAACAAGTACAAGAACAGCAGAAACAACAACAGCAACAACAACTGAAACAAAAGCAAAAGCAATGGAGGCTAAGGCGATGCAAGTGGGTTTTTGTCTTCCCTAGAGCGGCGAGCGGAGTTGCTCGGCAAAGGGTATGGCATTGCCAAGTCATGGTGAGCAAAGTCGGTCGCGCGAGCGGCGGTGGTAAGAGAGCATGCTAGGCCAAACGACGAACACACCGACGATTGGGGGGGAGGACAGATAGCCCGACACCGAGCGGGGTAAACGAAAAGTGTAAACCGACAGTATCAGCTGTTGGACTGCAGGGTCCGGTGAAACGGTGGACGACCAACTTAATGTGTGGACTCTTGGGCGGTCGGGCAGACGGACGGTGGGTTTAATGGATGGACGGATGGGTGGATGATGGTGGATGGATGGATGGATGGATGGATGGATTTAAAGATACTAAGACTGAAAGAGATTAAAAACAAAGGAGACCTGAAGGAGGCGGGAACGATTGGAATGTTAAAGCTACGACAAACGCTTCAGCAAACCTGAAGCCTAGGGTATGTGAAGCGCCGAAGGAATTTGAGCGTATTTTATTGAGCTGAGCGGATCAATGTGGTTACAATATAATTATTTATATTTTATTTGATGGATAATTCAACTTATATGATTTTTGGATTTATGTGATATATATAAATTTATATTATTTATTTATATATATATATTTTTTTTTTTTTTACCCATTTAAAGCCATATTAAATAGAACTTGGAAAAGGATTTACTCAAAATATTCATTAAATTTAATTTTCAGAAGCATCTGAAGCTCCAGCCGATCTGAATCAGCGCATTATATTCAAATCACGCAAACCGAAGGACTCAAATTCGACGGGAATTCTTAATAAAACTTCATCACGTGCAGCAGCAGCCACAACAGAAACAGCGGCAACATTAAATACGTCATCATCCTCATCTTCATCTTCATTTTCATCTGCAAAAAAATCATTAGTGAAAGCAGAAAAAGGAAGAGCAGCAGCCGAAAAAACTCAAAGCTCTTCGAAGCACAAGAAAAAGAACAACACCAGCAGCAGCAGCAAATTGTCTTTCACAAACGAAGACGAAGACGAAGAATACGAGGAAGAGCAATAGAAATCTCAATACTAATATCAGATACTAACGAAATCTGGAAAGATTTTCGAATCGATTGAAACGCCCAACATATGTTTAAGGGTAAGTTTGATCGAGTTCTGATAATTTTTAAGTTCGCCAAACAAATTGGGTGCACATATTTTTAATATTTTTTTTTTTTTTTTTTAAAGAATTTCTTGTTGAATTCTGTTATTGTAGCACAAACTCTAACGATAGAGATTCCTTTGTTATAAGCCCCAGAATAGTCTCTTTTTAGTATTCAATATACATTTATCGAAGTTCATCTTTGACTGTCTTGAATTTCTCTGATTTATTAAAAACGTGAAGTTATTAAGCTGTTTTTCGTTTCCCAAAAACGCTTCAACTTTCATCTTCCGTCAAAATCTATACATGTACCGGCATGAAACAGAAAACGGAATCGTCAAAAAATTGAAGATTTTTGAAATTTCATTTACCCTAAAAACCGTCTCCGCAGCATATCTACTCAATGATTATACATCGAAACTATAAATATAATCCTTATCTTATCTTCAAATGAGAAAGGGAAAATTGGGTCAAAACTAAAGCGTCCTGATCTTTGGACGATTTTAAATTTTAGACAATTGTTTTTTTTTTTTTTTCTTTTTCTTTTTTTCGTCAGCCGAGTGATGTTTTTGATGAAGCGTTTGTGGGGCAGTCTTAGACAACAAATTGTCGAGAAAGGGAAGAATTTACCTTCTAGTGGTTCAGTGTTTCAAGCCTATACTTTTTCATAGTGATGCCACGAATATTCGGCCGCTATTCGGTATTCGGCATATTCTTTCAATATTTGGCCGAATACCGAATAGTAGAAATATGTTATTAAAAAAGTCAGCAGTAACTATAATTTAAATTTTTGATTAAAGAGAACTACAAATACAGCAAAATTGCCATTTAATCTTTAGAAATATTTAATATATACTAGCTTTTTCTTAATTTTCCCTGAAAACAATAAAAACAGTAGGAAAATATATCAGTGGCAGCTTTTGTCTTGACCATATAGAACTATAGCTGCAACTGCGGCCAAATTTTGGCGCGTTATGGCATGATTTGGTGAAAAAGTTCAACTGTGGTGAACCACGCCATAAGCCGAGTGTTGTGGTGAACCACGTAATAGTAAGTGTGGTGTACCACGTAATAGCTTTTGGCCGAAGTTGCAGCTATAGTTCTATATGGTCTTGACACCATATGGTCGCGAGTAGGCCCAAGTTGTCTTTACTACGTGCCGAACACTGTTGCCAGTTTTTTTTAGAGAAATATTCCCCTGAATGTCTCCAAACAAGGCATAAATTTCCAAAAATTTGATTTTGAAATCTTCCAAAATCAAAAACCTTGTTCCTGTAAGGTCCCATTACAATTTCCTTGCATACTTTTCTGCCTTAAGACTCCGCTAAAGATCATAAATGGCTTTGAATTTAGGGGAGATTCCCCTAAAATGGCAACAGTGGTGCCAATATTCGTTATTCGGCCGAGAGGACAACCGAATATTCGGTATTCGATCAAATCACTATTCGTTTCATCATTACTTTTTAACTAAAAACAGTATCTGAAGGATATTAACTAAAAACTCAAAGATTTACTATGACGTGCTTCTCTCTACACTCAATCCATAAAAGTAATATATGTACTTTGCTTTGCTCTCCGTCTATTCTTATTTTATTTGTTTCTTCCATTAACTTGAGGTTATTTTTTTTTTTTTATAGACAATCTTAAATGTAGTATAGAAATTTTTATTGAAACTGATGGAAAAGTTCACATGAAATATTATTTAGAATAGGGATGCATTGTTATCGATACGGATATCGATATATACAGATCTAATTTAAAAATAAAATTCCAAATACATTGTCCGTGTTTAGATTATGGGAGACACTGGAAGGAAACACATGAGAGTGACAGAGACGAAGGACATTCCATCTCCGTCACTCTCATGTGTTTCTTTCCAGTGTCTCCCGTTTTGTCTCCCTGTCTAAACCGGCACATTTGAACTTAAAATTCAATCAACTGGAAGTCCTTTTTAAATTGTGTGCTTTTTGCTGTTGACTGGTTCATGTTTTTTCGCTAGTCCGCGAAGCACTCCACGTACGTACATAGATTTCATATGAGTTTGAGTCTTTTTCAATTAGACACGCGTCTACGTCCAGCGGGAGAACGTAAGGCAAAAAAGAATACTTAATTATAAGGTGCATTGATCGAATAAAACATTATTTTTAACACGGTTAAGTCATATGAAATGTAAGGCTTTCCGTTTTGCAATACCTTCAAATGTAATTTATAAAACAGAATTTTTAAATAATCCTTCAATTTTGCCTTACTTTTCAATGCACAAAAAAATTGTTTAAGTGATTAAACATTACTTTTCTGGTCATCATTTATTGAATTCCGTTTCTTTTCGAATTAATAAAATAATTCATATTAATTAATTGTTCTTAAAATCATACACGTTTTAAGGCCTTACACAAATTCCCGCTGAGTGCAGTTAATAAAGAATGCAAATTCTGCTTTACGGATACCGCCAGCTCCCCATATAGGAGGAAGTATGTATCCTCAAAAATTCATTAAGAGCACAAATCTTACTATCTTATCTTAATTTAAAGTTCACCTCCAATATCGGAACAAAAATTCGTTTTCGAAAATTTTCCATAACATATTCATACCATACATAAATATTTATACAAACAGTTCTTCTTTGGATCGCTTCTTGGCTTTTTTCTTTTTTCGATATCAAATTCAAATAGTTTTCTTTATACTTGAATATTAAAAAAAAAAAAAAAAAAAAAAATCAACTAAGTTAGTGTGTGTATTATAACCTTCCATGGAATTTTCATATCGAAATTTGCAGAGGTATATAATGATGTCCGTTTTGTGCATTTAATATTTTCCCTGATGTTGTGCAGGGTGGGAAATGAGGGTGTCAATGTTATTTTGAAGAACTCTGCATTCGCATTTTGTCCACTAAAGTAGAAGGGTGCATGCACCCAAGATCGCATGCAGAGTGTTATGTAATAAACGTTGTATTTTCGCAATCTATATCTCTTTTTTTATTATGTAGGTATGGATGATGCATGCACACAATGTACATAACTTCATGTGTACATAATTTCATATAAATTCTTTTATGTAAGCACAAATCAGAGATCTATATACGGAATTTATTTAAAATCTTTTGATTTTTATCAATGAGAATATTATATTATAAAACAATTTGCAACAAAAATAATAATAATACTTAATAATTAATTATAAAAAATTTACATTTGCTCTGGAAGCTTTTATTTTTGCTAAATTATAAAATATTTTAAACGTGTAATTTTTATAAGTGTGCAAAATTGAAGTTACTCGAAATTCCGAGAAATTTCCGAGATTTCAAACAAAATAATTCGAAGAAAAATTCCTCATAATTTTCATTCAATTTCACTTGATTGAAAAATATCTTTTTTAGACGTCGTTTTGAGGTTCGTCATAATTGCTATTTTTGTTTTGTTTGGCTCCTTCGTAACGTTTGCTGTGTTTGTTTCGTTCGCTTTTTTCCGTTCGCTTTCAATTGTTTTTCGTGATTCGTTTTGCTCTCAGGCAAGCGTACAAAAGCGAACGAAGCAAAATCATCCACCAGTGCCTAGTACCACTACCACTTAAACTAACATCAACATCAACACCGCATGGCATCCATTCATTTGTGCGTTGGACACAGTGTCGCATTCAAAGCGCAAGGTTGCATTCATTTATTTGATTCATTTTATAATATTTTATGATTATTTTATTCGCAGAAGTATAATTCTTTTATGCTATCATCACATATCATCATTTCGGTTTAGACAACAAAAATTTTCCTCAAATGCCCAGTACTTTTACTATAGAAGAAAAAAAGTGATTTCCGACAAAAATAAAATGTCATTATTTTTATAAGAAAATATCATAAATTAAGAAGGAGAAGAAATTCATTAAATAATATATATACATATATAGAGAACAAAATGGACTGAATAGATTTTCGCAATATTTAAACAAAATTCGAGAAGTTTAATGTATAAGTATGAATATGTTGTTCTTCAAAGGAATTTGGAAATTTTTCAACCAATATTTTATTTTTAAACAACTCCGACAGAGCAAAAAATTGAAGTTAATTTATTTTATAACACGATTCGAATATTTGCAAGTACTACCTACTTGGGAGTGAATGAATTTTTTCAAATAATAAAAAAAAAAAAAGAATATTTTTTGAGCATAATGTGTCTAACCCTTTGTATTTTGTGTTCCGAAAATTTTTTAAATGTTTTAATCATAAAGAATAATTATGTTCAAAATGTACATACCTACTAAAATAATGCTTCTATGTAATACAATAAGGTATCCGGATTGAACAAAATTTCCGTAGAATTTAACGTGGAATGCTTTTATTTAACGAATTCTTTGCATTGAAATTTTGAAAAATTTTTATTGTACTTAAAGTGAATTTTTCCATTGAATTTTCGAATATTTGTATAGATTTAATTTCAAATTGAAATTGTATAAGAATTTTTTTTTTTTTTTTTTCTTTGAGAAGTCGCTTGCATAGACCACAGAGTTGCTCCTAAAAGTTGTCTTCCGTGTGCCTTTGTGTATAGTACAGCTTTTGCTGATTGCAACACTGTGGATTGTGTCAGTCACTTGGCACTTTGGTTCGTTCTCGTAGCTGATGACGGACGGACGGACGGACGCACAGACAGACGGGCTGACAGCCAAACCAAATGGTTGCTGTTTGCCATTGCTTCATTTCAGTTTTTGTTGCTTGGCTCCTCGTTCGCAATTGGCTTCAGCTTCAAATGCAGCTCCAGCTGCCATATTAATCTTGATTTTTGTGGTTACGGAAATGAAAAAAAGTATTCATCCCGAAAAGAGGAGTTTTTCAAAATGACTTGTTGGTGGTATTCATGTGAATTAATTGAGAGAAAATTTGAATGTGATTTTGAGTTCGTAAATCAAGCCGGCTAAAAGGTAATAATCTTGAATCTTTTCATTGAGGATTTCCAAATTCAATCAATTGGAATTGAAAGTGAAGTAGTGGAGTGTGATGATGCGATGATGCAGCAGCAGCCGCCGCCGCCGCCGCCGCCGCAATGGCAGCAGCAAAATCGGAATCAAATTCAAAATTGAATTCAGCAGTAAAAAAAAATTAACAGGCTAGCGAGGTAGGACGAGTTATTATACCAGACTTGACAGAAGCGAAGAAGAAAAACAGTACAGGCGGACGTATTGGATGGACGGACGGACGGACGGTCGGTCGGAGGCACGGACAGACGGACAGCAAGCAGTGAAACTCATACACTCATACATACATACGTATGTAATCGGTGTGTTTGCTTGCGTGACAGTGTGTGTGTGTATGTATGTATGCGTGTGTGCTCCTCGGCATGATTGTACATACAAGTTAGCGCTACATAGTACTTTACATATAAATATATATATATATATATTGAGACATACATATGGACGTAGAAACTTACGTACGAACGTAGATACCTATCTCTACGAGCCCGACCCGAGTTTGCAGAACTGAACTGAACTAAACTGAACTGAACAGCCTGACAGAATGACTGACATACGAACGTACATACGTATGTACGTACGTACGCACGTACATTTGTTATATACACAATATGTATGTACTGGCGTGCACATAGACCTACATATGTATGTATATGTTTGTATGTTTAATTGTACAATAGTAGAAAATAAAATAATTCAATATGGCGTCGATTTTCCAAGTCTGTCCGATGGTTGGCCAATTTGTCGATTTTTCGAAAACCACGTTGACCTAGCCGGGGTAGGATAAATAGGTATATTAGTTTCATTTAGGTTTACACCATATGAAATATTTGATTTAGTTGTCTTTTTTTTTATACTTCATCATTTAATGTTCAATGTTCTGTTCTTCCTTATTCTGTATCAAGCTGATTGATAAGATCCGATTCCAGGATTCCTTCGTCTTATTTCGAATCAACGCTGTTTTTTTTTTTTTTTTTGCCGGCAATTCGGCGTTAGTACCTACATGCACATATATGAAAAATGTTAGTACATAATTCGTACTTATGTAGATTTTGATATTATGGTTTGTTAATAATTGATTTGATTTGAGAAATCCTTTATCCTTACATGATATGAATATGTATATATGTATGTACATATGTATATCCTACTCAGCTCGAAATAAATCTTGGTATGTCTTTCGTCTATTTGCAGGCCATTCTACTGCATCGCTTCAATTGCAGTAGTTCTTAAATACAAATATATACATATAATAATATCAATATATACCAGGATAAGTTGACTGAAGTGCAGGCCTAATGACTGAAGTTGATACAGTAATGCATGAAGGTGGGACCGCTCCGGTACCTGCTGCGACGCGCCAAATCACAACCGTTGAAGAGTCATCGGATACTGAAGTTGTGACAGCCGCTGTCACAAACAATGGCAACGTCGAAACGGAGTCCAAATCAACGATCGAATGTAGACGTAATTCGATGAAAATCACAGAATCTATAGCGACAAGTACTACTGCTACAACCACCGCGAGCACTACATCTTCAAGCACGTCTCCTTCAAATGATGATAGCAGCACTAACAAAAAGATCCGTAGCGAAACGGGGAACGTTGCTTCTAAGTCAGATAACACACCAACGACTGTGGACGGCGACGATGATGATAATGGTGCCGCAGCAGCAGTAGTGACAACAACTACAACTGAACAGGAATGTGAAGAAGACTCTCAGGTGACCTCATCATCAACCGTTGTTGAAGGCATTGATGCCGCCAGAGCCACAGACACAGAGCCAAATTTAAACCAACAAAAATCTCCAGGTGTGACTGCTACATCGGAACAGTCAGACACAACACCATCAGCAGAAGAAGTAGCAAAAGCAACTGAAGCGGCATCACCAAATCCAGCACCACTATTGTCAGGAGCATTAGCATCAGCGGCTGTAGAAACAGCAGCTGAAAACAGTAACAGTCATGTTGATGGCAATGACTTGAGTGTCGCCGAACACGATGAGGATGATGATGAAGGGGAAGGGGAAGGGGAAGATGAAGCTGATAATGCTGATGCTAAGATTGAGGCTAAGACAAAAACGTCCACTGAGGAGGATCCGAATGCGAGTGTTGCAACAAAAAATTTGAATGACAACGCACAACGGTGTGAATCAGTAAATGAAATTCGAAGCGAGAAAAGTCAACAAGGCACGAAGGAGTCGAAAGAGATCAACTCCGATCCTGATGATAATGATCATGATGACGAAGAGGAGGAGAGTAGTGTATTAAATTCGGAGAAAACTCCAAGCCAAAGTAACAACGAAACGACCAATTCTGATGTACTTTCCGAATCACAAATACCTGCGTCACCATCGCCTGCTGCAACAAATGCGAATGCCAAGCAAAATTGTATTAAAGAAAAAAGTGATGTATCTCACGTTGATTTAGTTGAGAAAATGGATGTTGATACCGAGGAAGAAACAGATCCATTGGGTATGGACAATGAATTATCGATTGTAAACTCGTTCGAAGCGAAAAATGGTCTGACCGAGTCAGCAGGAACAAAAGACTTAACGAACAATAACAATAGTAGCAATAATAACAATAATGGTATCGTTGATTTGGATGATGATTCCGATGATGATGATGATGATGATGATGATGATGATATGAATTCGAATGATGATAAACAGGAAGCAGAACAATCGAATGGAAGCAAACCGCAAGAAACCAATACGGCTTCAAAAAAATCCAAATCGATTTGTAGTGATTCGGATGGTGCTGTTGTTATTGGCTCCGACTCGGAGAATGAGGTGGTAAATCCTTCACCGAAAATCATAAGTAAGGCAACTGTCAAGCTGCAAAATTCAACGCCGTCAAAGCCGTCGCAGGACGAAAGTGATGACGACGATGACTGCGTGGTCATCGAAGATGATTCACCATTAGAGCTGACGCCGAAAGCCAACGATCTAGTGCGACGTAAGAGTGCGGCATTCGATTCAGAAAATAATTCCGATGACTCACAGCCACCGAACAAACGCCAACGAAGAGTCGGCGGAGGTGCCATTCAATTGACGATCAAAGATGCCCGTTCGCTTCTTCCCAATGAGACAACATTGCCGCCGGCAGGTGGCGGCGGCGGCTGCGGCAATGGCAATGGCAATGGCAAAAAATCTCTAGGCCTGAACGACGGAACTTCTGTCTATCCCATAAATATAGCTCCCGCTGGCGGCAACATAACAATACAAAGTGGTCCGCCGAAACTAGCTCCGATTGGTGGTATTAGTCTTCCAATGATGAGTGGAACACTGCCTGGTGGTGTTGGCGCTGGTTTAAATTCAAATATGAATACGAATACGAATGCAAATTCAAATTCAAATTTGCTTCCCGGTCTGACAGACGATATGTTTGTACTAGAAGCTCCATCATTCATTGTTCCCTATATATATGAAAAGCCCCCGAGTGACAGTCTCAAAGATATTGTCAAAGAAATCGAGATGAAATACGAATTATCAAGGGACGATCTCACCGAGGCCGATAAATCGGATGAATTCGATATGATGACTGAGCAGAATAAGGAGGATAGAGATCCTCAATCTATTAATCAGGCTAACAAGAAGAAGAAGAGACGCCGCTTTGCGGCTGATGTCGATGATTCGTGGTCGGAAGAGAGCGATGACGACGATGACGATGATGATGATGACGACTCGGAAGCAGGCGTACGTACAAAAGTGCTTATAAAAGAAGCCACCGATGATCTGACAGCACTTAAAGGTGCTATAAAGCCAGCAGCTGCCGTTGCACAATCGATGGCCGCCGCCGCAAGCACAACGAGTGCGCCATCGAAACCAGGTCAGGAGAATTACTTTGAGAGCCCACTCGGAAAGTTCTTCATGGACATTGGAGTCGGTCTTGTGCAGGAATTCGTTCAGACAGATTTGATACGTCTGCAAAAGCGTAAGATGCGTAAGAGTCTTAGTAAAAATATGAAGGACTTTGAGCGTGCGATTGCAGCGCTATCGGGAAATTTAGAAGCGTCCAAGAAGAAAAATTCCGCCTTCAAATTCACCATGAAACGTTGCGAATTTTGTAATTTCAAATCGGAATCGGCGCTTGCTATGGCCCATCATTACGAAACGCCGCACATGAATGGACCATTGTACAAATGTAATTTCTGCACATTCGAGATACGGAATGCCACCGAAATCGTATATCATATGGAGGCTATGCATAATATTAAAGCGCGCCTGATCAAGCCCCTGCCATATCATCAGTGTCCTAATTGTGGGTTCGAGGATAACGGAAAAGCAAAACTGGCACGGCATCAGCCAGTTTGTGCTAAGAAATTCCGGGCCGATTTGAATCTGGCACCACCAAACGATTGGGAAGCGCCTGCAAAGATTCCGCGTATCAAACCCCGTCATGGACTTGTTGGAACGGCAACAGCATACCAGGTAGCAGTAGAAAAATCCCATACTTATTCTGATATATTTTAATTGCAATTTTTGTTGGTTTCCCCCCCCCTTATAGGCAATGGCAGCACAGGCAGCTGCACAGAAAGCTGCAATAGCAACGATCCAACAACAACAGCAGCAACAGCAGCAAGCGCGTAATCTCCAAGCAGCTGCAATTGCGGCACAAAATGCTGTAAATAAAATACGCGGCAGGCCACCGGTATTGGCGAAGGTAGGTGTAAATGTTGGTCCAAACGGAACAGCAGCCGTAATGCGAGGAGCAGCAACTGGGCAAGCAGGACCACGTGCAATGGCCACAAATGTGGTGCTGCCAAATAACTATCAGTTGCCTGGAAATCAGATAATTTCAGTAAGTTAATTCTGTCTGATATGATCATTGATCACTTTTAAAACAATTACATAATCCAATTCCAAATTTTCAATGTGCTGTGCGTGCTCTTATCATCATTTCAGGCAACGAATTCAATGCATACGGGTAAAAAGGCGCCGTCACTGCCTGGTCAACCGAGTATCTCTATAACTCCACTACCTCGACAAAGTACGACGACGCCACAGGCCGCTGCAGCAGCGGCAACTTCAAGTTCATCACCATCCACAAGCAAAACAACGTTAGCTGGTATGAAACCCGGTCGAAATCCAACCGGTGGCAAGGCCCAATTTGTCATTTGTGAAATATGCGACGGATATATAAAAGATCTGGAGCAATTGCGTAATCACATGCAATGGATGCATGAAGTAAAGGTAATAACATCAAATTCATTTTAAAAAATCCCTATCAAATGAAGATATTATCTATGTATAATAACAAATTATTTCTCCAGATTCACCCGAAAATGATCTACAACAGACCGCCTTTGAACTGCCAGAAATGCCAATTCCGTTTCTTTACCGATCAAGGTTTGGAGCGACATTTATTGGGATCTCACGGTCTAGTTACGAGTTCAATGCAGGAAGCTGCTAACAAGGGCAAGGACGCTGGCCGATGTCCAGTCTGCGGCAGGGTAAGTTAAAGAAAAAAATTTAATCAGATTATGAATATTATTTATACATACCACCTACCACCTACTCCATTCTCGGATAACTATATTTTTTTTTTTTCGATAGATGTACCAGTGGAAGCTTTTGAATCACGTCGCACGCGATCATCATATGACATTAAAGCCGGCGCATCTATCGTACAAGTGCACTGTGTGCACAGCAACCTTTGGCATGTACAAACAATTCGAGACACACGTTTACACTGCGCACAGTACCGTCGCAAAAAAGGCAATGGATAGCAAAAAGAACAATGCTGCCTCCGCAACCGCCGTAAATGCTTCGGGCAGTGCGGGAGCGAATGCATCAGCGGCATCATCAAGTAGCAGTGGCACATCTCAAAGGAGTGGTGGTGGTGGAATTTCAACGTCAGCAAGCAATGATGCTCTATTAAAACCATTGAAAATCAATGATGAAATCACAATCATACCCCAACCTGCCTCAAAGCCACGTATCACAAATATGGAGAGCCACGTGATCGGTAAGAATTTAATTCCAATTAGGTATAAAACATAATAATGAATAACAGAACTTCGTATTTCTTTCAATCAAAATTGAATTGACCGAACACATGCAGGGTTGCATTTAATTCAAGATTAAATAAGATTATAGCCTATACTCAGATATATACAGTAAATACTTGATCAATTAATTGACGCAAGTATGTTTGCTGTAAATTCTTACGGAAAGAGACAGAGAGCGCTGTAGCAAAGGCTTACATTTTCGAATTCTTCGAGTATTTGTATATCTAAAATACCTGTTTTCATCGCGGCGTAATTAATTGTCAGCTGTTTCTAGATAATTTTATACAAAATAATGAGCGCCGCGACTATTATTTGCATGAAATAAAGGGAGCAATCGTCAAAATCTCAGATGCAACCCTGATTTCTATACGGTTGCTGATTACTTGCCCTCTGAGATTACAGCTGAAATAAGAAATTAAAAACCGCTAATGCAAATCTCAAAAGCAGGTCTCACAATGCGCATTACCTTCTTGCAGTTTGCTGAAAGCACGGTTGCCATTTAAAAAATATAAGGGTAATTGAAAAAAGAGACAATTTGACTAACAAAAAAAAGCCAAAATTTGTTGTATATATAAAAATTTAATTTTGTGATGGTAAATTAGGTCCGCCAAATCTTAAAGCTGCAATTTTACCTTTTAATTATTAGTGACTTCGATTATTTGATATGTTCGCCCGCTTTGAACTGGTTAGTGAGTAAATTTTCTCTTGGCGAAAGAAACCCAAAAAAGAGCCAAATAAAATAAAAAAGAGCCACGGTGCCAAACATCAACTGTGGCAACCGTGACTGACAGTAAACTTGCCATATGTTGCCAATAAATACAAAAAAAAACACCATAACCTTCGGTAGTTTTTCCTTAGAGCTGCCAGACAAAAATCGGCCAATTCGCGCTTTGAGTTGTGCATTTATTGAATCAAATTCAAGTTAAATGCATGACATAATGCAAAATAAAGCCGTTTATTTGCATTAATGATGGTAATATGTTTAGGGTATAACACGTTACAATTTCAAACCTCCATATCCAAAGCGATTTCGCAATTTATTTTAAAAAATTTCTTTTTTAATTCATTGCAAATTTTTGTCCATTTTGTTTTTTTGTAATAACTTGTCAAGAATTATGTTCTAAAAACTAAAGGAATCGTTGGTTGATTTTTCTAATTGCATATTTTTTTTTATTTCTAGATTAATATGATCCTGATGGCCTAACAACATTGAACGGTTTAACGCAACAGCAGCAGATATCGCCAACGCTATCACTCTCGATGCTTTTAATTCGCGTTGATACTAACGAGTTGGAAGAAAATGCATTTTGAAGCACATATCGCTAAAATACAGATCCTCAAATTCATACTCACTTTTTCGAATCCATAACTACTCACGCACACTTACATTCACACTGTCCCATAAAGACGAACAATAACCATGTCAAATCAAATCATGAACATTATGCATATCCACACAAGCCGAAGGGGTTATGTGCATAGAGATTATTGCATTCGATAGTATCAACTCGCATGAAAGCAGCGCCAAACAGAAGAGAGGCCAAAAAAGAGGGATAACAATACATGAAAGACTTATCCTTTAAGCAAGTAATTTTTTTTTTTTTGGCTCTGTCAGGCGTTTGGCGATAAATGAATATATATATACATCTATAAATATACATATATATATATATATATATATACAATCCAGCAGACAAACACTATTACCAACCAACAATTATAGCACGACATCAAAAAACAAAATCTGCATTAGCTCAGTTCATCCCATGCGGAAGGCATATTATTTTTTGCTATCAATGCCGCAAAACTCTCAAAATCTTAAAGTCCTTTAAGAACACACACACATATACGAAGAAAGCCCGCTCCAATGATGTATGTACGTATGTATTTATGAATGGTTAAAAATATATGTAATTTTGTAATAACCAGATGAGCACAACTGATGTTGTTGAACATCGGGGGGAGCAGTACTTGGGAAATTAAAATTTCAAGACAATTAAATTTTTTTAAGTTAATGTAATACAAACCGCCAGCGAAGTGGCAGGTGGGAGGGGAAGGGGTTAACAAGAATAGAAGAAAAAAAAAAAAAAATGAGATGCAGGTATAGAAAGTGAGAGAAGAAAATTAGCGGAAGCGAAGGCGTTTACATAGTAAGCTAAAAAAAATAATAAAAAGAAAACAAGAGAAAACAACACGATAATGAATCATTAAAATATATAAATATATAATCAATCATCATGTAAGCAACCAATTGACCGCGGTATATAATTACATACTATACGCATATATAAGAGATGAAGATAATGATTTAAAGACGCGTGTTTATGTCGCGTAGATGTTAGTTTAAAAAATAAATAAAATTAAATATATTAGCTATTAGAAGGTTAAAAAAAAAAAAACAAAAAAAAAGTGTAATTAAATCACACATACTCACCTTTATACCATGAAACCACAAAAAACCACACCACTTACAGCGAATCAGGATAGTTCGAACAGTCATGAAAGCTTTTCTCATTTACCCAGATTCATAGCGCAAAAAACACATTCCTAGCACTGGCAGCAAAAAATAAAAATAAAAATTTAAAGAAATTAAAAATTCAAACATCTATTATCAGGCAATAATCTTTCACAGATTCCCACGTACAGAACATTTTATTTAACATTTATCTAAAATGAAACGAATTGAGTAAAAAAAAAAATAGAACCCTCAATTTTGTAATTCGCATGCCAACTGTACCAAAACTATCCTATTCCACGTTTCCCAATGCCATAAATAACACTGCACAACACACTCTAGAACATTTTGGAATAAAATCTAATGAAACACACAATAGTAAATGTTTTGTGAAGAAAAAATAAAAATAAAATAAAACAAAAGAAACAAAACTATTTAAATAAACAGAAAAATGTGCAAGAACAGCACGAGAAATAGAAAATGGAATTTCAATGACAAAAAGTAAAGATTTTAAAAGCTGGGTATACTAAAAAGAAAAACTAAAATTTAAATTTAAAAATAAAAATAAATTAAAACAAAAAAAAAAAAATATATATATATAATAAAAACTTATTACTTTTATAATTATACTTTCATTATTTACACGACTATTTAATTTATGAAACATAATCGTATATAATTACAATACTTTCTTTTAATTTAGTTTACTGTCGATAGCAACATTAACTGCAAATGAAAAATTCAAAAAAAAAAAAAAAAAAAAAAAAAAAAAATTGAACAAAAAAGCTAAAAGGCAACAACACAAAATGAATGCCGAATCAAGGTGAAATAAAGCCGTAGTTACAATGTACAACTGAGTGGATGTAGTGTTTCTTTCTCTAAAAGCGAAATTTTCATAAGTTTTTCCCCCCTCCAAATGTGAAAACGAAATTTTATTGGCGAAGAGAAAAATAATTTTTTTTTTTGTTTGTTTTTGTTTTTACGCAATAAAAATATTTTCTCGAATGTATGACGTTCTTGTGTCGGTATGAACAACCACGTTCTCACATTTCAAAGAAAAATAAAATCATTTGTGTGGATTGATTTTCGGATTTTATTTCTTTATACAATATTACTTTTATAAGTCACGATAATTCACAAAAAAATATGTGCGATTTCGAGAGTTTGACAGTCTTTGCTACTTAACAAAAAAAAGGACATTGATGTTTTGTATTTGTATATTAATGCAGATGTATTGAAGCGAAGTGTATGAAAGCAGAAGAGTTCTGAGAATATGGAAGATTTTCCACTTCCGTATGAAGAAGAAGAAGGTACCAGCCCGTAAAACGAGGTATGCAATTTTGTCTTCCACATCTGCTGAACACTAATTTGCTTCTTTGCTCTCTCTCTCAACCGCATTCGAACGAAGATGGTCGGCGGGCAGATTTTTACTAGTTGGGAACAAATTCGATACATCGGGTAGGTTAGCCAAGTCGTCGCTGTGCAGCAAATGGGGTTTCTCACTCTCGCTGGCATTCGAACGTTTTAGCTGGTAGAATGCTGTATCACTATGAGTTATATTGACAATGGTGCCCGTAAGTGGCAAAGTTTGTAGCAGGTCCGATGCACTGCTGAAAGCACCAATATTAACGGGTGCAATGCCGGTCAATACCTGTCCAGTGATGTTTGTCTGTATGGGCAGTGGAATATTGCCCAAATCGATGTGACTGTCATTGCTGTGCGTATCGTAGAAAGTCAAATCCACACGCTCCTGACTGTAAGAGATGGTAAGAGAGAATAAGAGCAATTGATGATCAAGCGAAAAATGGATAAAAAAAACGAATTGAGTTCGACAGGAGCAAAAAAAATTGATTACCTTTCGAAGCTAGTTTCGTTATCATCGACTTCGGTCAGAATGCCAATTTCATAAACAACGGCTTTCACCACGTAGCTGCATCGCGCGGAAAAGGGGCAGAAAAGAAACACAGTATTGGAAGATCAAATGATCCGATTGATTTCTTAAGATCTTAAGATTTATACATACACATTCTTTGGCGAATCATTTACGCTCGCTTGCAGTTCCTCGAGAGTCTCGTTGTCAATACCGGATGTAGCATCCAAAACGGGCAGCGCCAGGCATACTGCGCAGATAACGCTCACCAAAAAGCCGATGGCAATCGTAGTATTCACACGCATTTTGTATGCAAGATTATTGTAATATTTGGATTCTTTTTTGTACTATAATCTCCTGACTGACTGAATTTTGAATATCAGCTGCTGCTCCTGCGACGTTGAACTCCAAAAAAGAGTGCGAAGCGTTGATTCGGATTTTTTTTTTTTTTTTGTCCTTTCTCTCGCCAAGCGTTGTTTTTCGTTGCACAAGCGTCCACGATATTTTAACGCCGTTTCGCGTCTGTACAGCCTTTTATATTATCTCGAAGCGTGAATTGATTTCCGCTAGCCTGTGGCTCTGCAATATATTGACAAATCGATCGATCGATCGATTGATGGAGCGATTCCGCCGCTTGAATATAGCGCAATTCTGCGGAATCGCACTAACGCAGACCGCTAATTATCTCGCCTCTTATGACGACTTTCGCGAATCATCAAGACCGGCATCCTCGCGATCCTCACCGCTTCACAGCCTAACATTTAGGTGCGATTTATAGATGGAGGCTATAAAAATATAGTAATTTAAAGTTTAGAGGGGAGGCGAGGCGCAGCCAGTATGAGGCGCGGTATGCGTCGTCGGTGCGATATGTTCGCGACAGGGCTCTAATTAATCGTGTGCGCACAAACAATAATCGATTCGAATCGTTTTGGCTCCCCATGTTTAATGGCTGCAGCAGCACTCGATCGGATCAGTCGAATTGAATTCATTTCCATAAATTCGCATTTAACCATGATGATTTCCTGGCCTCTGTGTGCATATTTATTGTTCATGTCCTTCGTTGTGAATTTTTGTTCTTTTTCCATCTGATTTTTTCCAAATGATTCTACTCCCAAGTAATTGGTTGGCAAGCCATCCTACGACATCTCGCCATGACATGCTTTAATTAACACAATTTTAATTGATACTGCTTCTCGTTCGGTGTCACTCGGTGACAAAAAAAAAAAAAAAAAAAAAAAAAAAAAGGAATCCCACAAAATTAGACAGTATGGACGTGGCTAAGAGGTAGCCCTGCAAAATTTCATTTTATTTATTTTTGAATTACATACGTTTAGTCATAATTAATGATATTTTTGGTCAAATATAGAGCGCGGAAAATTCCGCTACGATTCGTGCATATACGCGGACGCGGTTGGTGTAATTGGAATCTAACTCGCACCTTGATTATCATGATAACTCAATAGCCTTTATTTGTTTCGCCCCTTAGAAACTCGAAAGTCCACGCCAGTTTCGTTGGGAGCATTTGTATGATCTCATATACAATGTACATATACCTAATGCAATTAATCGATCTTATTTCATGAATTTCAGTCAGTTCTCAGTGTTCCTTGAAAGCGAGCCTTATGCGGTCAAAGGTCAAGAGATAAGTCATGATACAAACTTTTTAAAATATCCTCAGTTTTGATTTTACCCGGTTTTTATATGTGGATTAGGTTATTCTGCCTGCCACCATGGATAATGACACACTTATGCCTCACATCGGCTCGTTGTGATACCAAGAATAAGTGCTGTTCCATACTAGGCGACCGTCGCCCGGAGACACATTTTGTTTTGTAAAAGAGAAAGAGAGGGCCGGGGAAGGAGAGGGTTGCTGTTCTCTCTCTCTCTCTCTCTCTCTCTCTCTCTCTTTCTCTCTTCTCTTTCTCTCTCTCTTTCTCTCTCTCTTCTCTCTCTCTCTTTTCTCTTCTCTCTTTCCTCTCTCTCTCTTCTTCTCTCTCTCTTTCTCTCTTCTCTCTTCTCTCTCTTTCTCTCTTCTCTTCTTCTCTCTCTCTCTTTTTCTCTCTCTCTCTCTCTTTCTCTCTCTCTTTCTCTTCTCTCTCTCTTCTCTCTCTCTCTTCTCTTCTCTCTCTCTCTTTCTTCTCTCTCTCTTCTCTCTCTCTCTCTTCTCTCTCTTCTCTCTCTCTCTCTCTCTCTCTCTCTTCTCTCTCTCCTTTCTCTCTCTCTCTTTTCTCTCTCTCTTTCTTCTCTCTCTCTCTTCTCTCTTTCTCTTCTCTCTTTCTCTCTCTCTCTCTCTCTTCTCTTCTCTCTCTCTCTTCTCTCTTTCTTTCTCTCTTCTCTCTCTCTCTCTTCTCTCTCTCTCTCCTCTCTCTCTCTCTCTCTCCTCTCTTCTCTCTCTCTTTTTCTTTCTTTCTCTTGTTCTTCCGTTAACCTTACTCTTTGATACAAGAAATACAAATAGGCTCCTTTACTCACATCATCTTTCGTCTTCTCTTGTCTGATTTCTGTTTCCTGTTCAAGCTTTTTATTTTTTTAACCATGATCAAGAATGACAAATCGCCACTGGTCGGAACGTCACAAACTCAAATATTTCGGCATTCAGTGATGTATCCTCATGGTTGAAACGGCTATTTATTTTCTTGTACCATGGCACAGCCAATTTCGTCTCAGTAACGCACAAACCATTTTCGGCTCCAGAGGAGCTCAAATGCGTACTGAAGTGGCCTTATCTTCAACAGTTTGTCATAAAAATGTATCATGGCTTACAGCTTTTTGCAATTTCGTAAGCTGGCCAATCAACCCCTATTCGTACGAGGAGTTATCGTATTTATAGGGGACCTTATCTTACAACTAATTTGTTCAAAATTAATTGGTCTGAAATTTTGTCCGACTTTTGTGCAATTTTTGTTATCCTTTAGGAGGGAACCCCTGTTTTGTACATAAGAGATTTCAAATTTATCTAAAAAGGTGCATGGGGAAAAGACTCCCCTTTTTAAATTTTTTTCGTGTCATTGTTTTGGGTGCGTGAAATTTCTGTCCAGTCAACTTTTGTGCAATTGCTATTTGTATAATTACTTATAGTGCGGGAGCTAGCACGTGGTTTACCCTACACGTAAGCGTAGCATTTCAAATTTATCTTAAAATAGGTGGCATTGGGGGCGAAAATCGACCCCCCATGGGTGAAAAAAGTCCTTTGCTGCCACCTGTGGGAGGTGGCGAAGTCTTGCTGCCAGACCGACAAAGTTTCCGGCGCCAAGCGAAGATTTCAAGATCGCGACTGAAGTCTTTGCGCAGACAGTTCTGTCATAAAAAGCGAGAGAGATTGATCAAAGACTTAAGACGCGAACGTGAAAAAAAACGTATTTTCCAACTTCGATTGGGCGTGGCACAAAGAGTAGGCACAGGGCAGCGTTACGAAGTTAAACTTTTCTAACTTTGGGGCACAACAGTAAGCTATGTTCCGAATTTCAACTCTGTGGGTTCAAAATTGTAAAATTTGGGTCCACCGCATTTTGTGTTTGGGGGGGAGGGGGGCTATGTTTATGTCGAAATTTTTTTTGGAATTTCATAAATATTTGCAAAGAAACGTCCATGGCCAACCGCTAGCGCTCCCAAAAACCGATTATTTAGTTTTTAATACATAATAATAATAATAATATTAAAATATTTAAATTGAAGTAAGAGAACCAACGTTCAAAACTCTTTTGACCTTGTCGATCAGTGTAATTGATCTTCAAGCAAAATTCATAGTTTATATACATAGGTATTTTTTTCTAAAATGATTCATTTTGTTCAAAATTGATGTTTATGGGATGTATTTAAACTGAAGTCTTCGACTTTCCATATAGTAAATGGACGGATGCCATCCCGTATATGCGTATCTATTGCATGCGCCAAAATTGTTGTGAAATCGATTACATACATACATATATGTATATAGGCATGTTTCTAAAACGCAATTCTACAATGTGGAATTTCCATGTGTGTATGTATGTAGTTACATCTAGGCCAGAGTTGAAGGAAACTTTTCAAATCTCGATTTTAAAAACAAAACGTGGCAAGTGCTGCCAGAAATCGACGATAGCTTGGAAATTCCGTAAATTTAATAACATCAAAATTGATTCGTGCGGATGAGTTTAAGGAACTTGGAAGAAGAACAAAAAAAACAGAAAAAAAAATTCAGACAACGCAATTGGTGGAGCCAAAAAAGCAGTTTCATTCACACCTCATCAATAACAGCGGAATGGAAACAATGAATAAATAAATGAAAAGACAAAAGCACCGCGACTCGTACGCTAATTAAAGCGATTTCAGACGATTCAGTTTCAAACGCCAATGCCTCCAATGAACGATCCATTATTAACAATTGAAAATGTTGGCTGAATTTTCCCACTACGTTTCATATCCTATATGGATCGGTGCGCACACAATCACACACACCTGCATCTACGTGCATATATATATGTATGTAGGTATGTACACATGAATGTCCCAGTAGTCAGTAGGTCGCCCCCGATATTTGTGACTAGCCATTTCACCTACCACATGAACCTGAAAGAGTAGATAGGCCTCAGCTCACATTTCCCTATTTGCTGCGTATGATTGTTTTTGCTGTTGTCTGCTTTTACGTCGCATTCGGATCATTTGCCCGTCAAGCGTTCGATAGCGCAGTGGTTCAAACTATGACTCGATAGCCGGGAGGTTCGGGGTTCAATCCCTGCGGGCGGCGAGAATTTTTCCAAAATTTTTTACTTTTTTTATAAATTAGTTTTTTTTTTTTTGTTCATAGTTCAGTTATTTTGGAAGACAAACATTTTCCCCTACATTTTTAAGGTTTTATTATTATTTTTTTTTAATGGTTCATTTTCAAGTAAAAAATTTTTGGAGTGAAAAAATTCGTTAAATAAGTTTCCCAAAATCTGAGCAACGCTAAACTCAAGTGAGCATTTTGACCAAGAAATTAAATTCGTTCGTTTAGCGTAATGGTTAAGGCGTTCGCCCAGTGATCTTGGTGGTCAGCGGTTCGAGGCTCGGTGGAGGCGAGAAAATTTTAAGAGAAGTATTATAAAAAAGATTTAAAATAAAAAATAGATAAACAAAAAATTGTAATAATTAATAAAATAAATAAATTTAAAAAAAATCAAAACAAAAAATGAAATTTTTCTTTTTTTCTCAGTCGCTGGTGCTAGGCCATTTTCCTGCCCCTTTTCGCTAGCGAAATGACTGGTTAAGGGTGGCGCATAAAAGGACGACCTGTCCCCGGCAATGAGACCGTAATGTTAAATTCGCCAGCGTCTTGGATAGGAAAGGGACCGATCCCCGACACCCAGTGACTAGTGAAATCGCTAGTGTTGTGGTGGCTCCGCTGACTACTGGGGTAGGTATGTATATATAAATACTTTTACCTGCACATGTATGCGTGTATGTGCATGAGTAAATAAAGTAATTAGCATGCAGCGTAATGGAGAAGATTTTGCATAAATCGCTAGATTGATTTTTGACGAAATTTCTTATGAAATGTAAATGGCTTTACGAGGCAATTTGCGCGTGCGCCACGAAGGCCTTAGCTTCTTGCGCGATCGCCCATTCTCGAATTATCATTGCAAGACGCTATTGCGTCTTTCATTCCATGGGCCGCATGAAAATCACAGCAGGTAATGGCGGATAATGGCGTCATCGGTCCCACGAGCAGCAGCAGCAGCAGCAGTAACAGCAACAACAACAACAACAACAATGGCAGCATCACCATCCACAGTAGCAATTTCGGAAGCAGCGACGGCGACGGTGGCGATGGCGGCTCAATCAAATTCACACCTTCCGACTTCGCTTTCTCTATGAAGGCCTTTAAAAGCGCGAGGCGCTAGATCATCGGCGCATTTTCACAAATCGATCAGTCGAAAGCAAACGTTTAGAACGCGTCTACTCAACGCGTCGAAAGTGCGAAAACAACAACATCCAACAACAACCGAAGGGAGTTAAACGACATGTCTTCGAAGTCCGCTGCCCTACTGGTTGTAAGTTCTTTGTTCCTCTTTCGATCGTTCGATCGTCGTTCGTTCGTTCGATCGTTCGATTTATCAAAACGTCAAAATAACAAAATTGTCAAAATGTCAAAAGTTCAATAGCGAATCGAATTGATGAGTTTCCTTTCTCGTCCCCAAAATACATTCTAGATATGCATCAGCGTCCTTTGTGAAACAACGCTGGCCAAACCGATATTGGATGATCTATTCCGTGGGTTCATTCGCGATAAGCAATTGGAGGATGACTCACCGAAGGATACGACCGTCGTTAAGCGTCGGATATTCGAGGAAAATCCCGACGGCCGATTGAAGCAAGTGTCATTGCAATCGTTAATTGGAAATGTTGAGGATAGTTTATACCATACGGCTCTTAGCGTTGGCGGTGTCGCTCAGAATGGTGGCTCGTCAGTGGCCGAAGTGAAACCGGTCAATAAGAATAAAGCCGCCAATGTCAGTGATGCCGATGCCGATGGCGATACCGATCGCGATCGCGATCGCGATCATGTGATCAAACGTCAAACGTCAACCAAGGATGAGAAAACGAAGGATGCCCAATCAACAGTCTCTGCTACAACCGAAAGCAGCGCCGATGCCGAATCGAGGAACATACTCCTGCAGACGACACAGAGAGTGGCAGCTAGCAATGGCGTACCGGCGCATGTCCTAATCGATCGTGTTTCTGTGCAGCCGCACGAGGGTGGCGTACCAATTATTCCAGCCTTTCAAGTCTATCATACCAAGGTCGTCCAGACGACGATCAAGGATGCCAGCGCTAACGTAAATACCAGCGATCCCAGTATCATATCAAATGGTCCGACAGCGACCAAAATAAGTATCGCTCAAACTGCCGTCCAAGCGACCAATACGGGAAGCGTACCCGCCATTACAATTTCGACATCAAATCAGAAGGGTCAACCGCTGACTGTCTCGGCTTTAACGTTGCCAGCAACTACTGAGGGCAGTAGTACGACCAATGTTGCCACTGCCACGGCAACGGACAAGGCAGCACCATCATCAGCCACAGCAGCAACAACACATACAACTGCCGCAGCAGCATCTACAACAAAAGCTCCAATTGAACAGCTAAAAGAGAACGAAGAAGCGCTCAAGGAAAAGGTCGCTGAGATTGAAGCGGAACCCGTAATATTATCGGCACGTGTTTGAGACACGCTGGAAAAGGCCAACATTGGAATGATCAACAAATGAGATTTAAATGCAAAAAAAAAAAAATGGGATCCTAGCGCCCCACTGTGTTGGGTGCATAAAAACTCATTAAAGCGTAGAAATTTGACTTTGACTCAATTTATTGTACTGGCAGGATCTGTACACAAGTCCAGTGTCTACGGAAAAATTCCGTTAAATATCTTAATTTGTTATTTTAATGAAAATACAAACACAAATTTACGTACTGTACACAGCACATACATATATACATATGAACTAGAAAATTTAACGTCTAACGTATAAACCCTAAATAAGCCGAGCCAAAAGCAAAAAAAAAAAAAAAAACCGGAGAGGCAAAGCATTTCATCACCGAAAAATTTTCCTACTAGCCACATTTGTATATACAGTCGACTCTCGTTAATTTAAACCTGCGATAATTCGAAACTCTCTACAATTCAAAGTGATCACGAGCTCCCTACAAAATCTCTTTATACAATCGACTCTCGTTAATTCAAACACTCGATAATTCGTAATATTTGAAGAGTCCCTCGAGTTTCCAATTAACGACAGTCGACTGTAATTATATTAAGTACGTTAGGGGAGTAAATTATTGAAAGCTTAGCCGGAAAAAAATTGTTTTTTTTTTTTTTTAATTACAGCAATTTCCAAATTTACTCCCCCTATCTTCGCCACTCTCCACTCTCCACCCTCTTACCGGCTTACTTTCTCGTTGCCCAGACCGCTCTAGTCGAGTCGAGTCGAGTGGAGTCCCGTCCAGTTCAGTCAGCACCTCTCGTCAGCAACGACAAAATCGTTCCGCTTCACCTGCAATACAAACATATAAATATATATATATATATATTGTATATATATATGTATACAGATGTAAATATATATACATATATGAAAATTTTTATGTAGATTCGCGTAATGTACTTTGTAATCATCGGGGATAATCATGTGATGGCATCGGTTCCACAGATTTCACAGACCCACGCTAATTGAAAACAAAAAAAACAAAAAAAAAAAAGCTCACCAAACAAAACAAAACAGACGCGTGCCTCCGTGCGCGGCCCCGAAGCCACGGAACGAGGCTTGCACAAGGGCAAAGGCGATTGTTCGGTGAAAAGAATAATTCCAGCTTACAGCCTCAGGTACATATCTATGCATGTTTGTATGCTTTTCTAAACGAAGGTATGTATGTATGTATGTAAACACACATTGTATAACAAATATAGATTCAGTTTGAGCGAGAACTTCTCGCGAAAGCTCGAAAATAATTTCGATTCCACTTACAATAGACCCGAAAAAGCGCGGATTCGGGATGCAGCACAAGACGAACGTATGAAAATTCTATACGGCGGAGAATATTTTCAACATCCGACGAAAGCTAACTTAAGCTTTATCTCTCCAATCCAGTGGCGTATCTACTATTTTCTTTATTTTTTTTCCCCCCTTTGGCCTTTGCTATGGTGTGAGGTGTCTAACCACATAAAAAAAAAAATCAAGTAAGGGTGTTATAGTCAGGCGAGCCGGACATTAAAATACCCGACACAGACACACACAGTTAGCTGCATATATCTACATAAATCGGGGGCTAAAATTCAAGATCAAATTTTAAAGGGTCTGGCGGATTAAGCAAAGGCATGCGGCATCATGAAAGGAATATTTAAATTTTGTTGATTTTTCGATAGGTGGGCTAAAATTCTTTTTAACGCCTATACTTTTGTCCCTGTCAATGAAATTCATTTTTCATGAAGGAGCAAATCAAATTGATAACAAATTAATTTTAACAAAAAATTTATTAATAAAAGTTAATACTCTAGTCAGAATTGAAAAAAATCAAATATTACCAAAACTCCATTTGTTTACTCGCAAATTATAGTAACATTGTTGTCTTATCTTGTCTTGTCTTGCAAAGAAGACAACAATGTTACTGCAAATTGCGAGTAAACAAAATGGAGTTTTGGTAATATTTGATTTTTTTCAAGTCGACTAGAGTGTTTTATTTTGCTATGAATAATTTTTTTGCTAAAATTAATTTGTTTTAATTTGATTTGCTCCTTCATGAAAACTGAATTTCATTGATAGAGACAGAAATTTAGGCATTAAAAAGAATTTTGGCCCAGGTGCCATTTAAAAACACTGTGGAGATTAGTTTTTAGATTTTTATTTTGAACAGTCTTTGAAATATCCTTGCAAATCCTTTTTTAATAAGCTTTTTTACAAAATTTTATATCTCGAAAACTCATTAAGATAAGAAGATGAAACAAAGGTTGGTTGATTGCTAATATAACAGGAAATCAAATTTTTTTTAAATTTTTACACTGAGAAAAATAGCTTGGCGCTAAAAAGACGTTTTCGCGCCGCGGGCCTTCCAAAAGCGCTAGATCTAGGGCGAAAAGCGTTAAGTTGGCATCACTGCTTAGATCTATGGCTCGTTAAGTCCGAGGGCTGATTTAAAACAAGCCATAGTGGGGTTCGTGGGGGACATGGAAACGCACCGACGCAGAAAATTATTTCGGAAGAAGTTTAAGACATAACAAAACTATCCACCGAGATCATTTTCCCAATCCCCTTTGTAATTCCGCGCATTTCGAGGGGGGCTTGAACCCCCAAAATCACCCTCCGAATACGCTCAACGTTCCCTTTGATGGTATTCGTCCTGAAAACAAATTTCCAATAATTATTTCCCTCCAAATGCAAAACTACCCCGAGAAATGGTACTTTTTTTTACAAAAAATTCCTACAATTCTCACTGAATTCATGATTTCGGAAACGTATATAAAGACATGAATTGAAGAAATTCTCAGTCATATCAGTAAAGCTGGAGAACAATCGGAAGGTATATTTTCAAATTTGAACACCATCATTACCATCAACAACATCATCACCATCAACACCTTCAACACCATCAACACCATCAACATCATCACACATCAACAACATCATCACCACCATCATCACCATCATCATCACCACACCATCATCACCATCAACACCATCATCACCACATCATCACCATCATCACCATCAACAACATCATCACCATCATCATCACCATCAACACCATCATCACCATCAACACCATCATAACCATCATCTCCATCAACACCATCATAATCATCAACATCATCATCAACAACATCAACACCATCATAATCATCCAACACCATCAACACCATCATCACCATCAACACCATCATCACCATCAACACCATAATCTCCATAATCACCATCACCAACATCACCACCATCATCATCATCATCACCAACCTCATCATCACCATTACCATCATCACCATTATCATCATCATCATCATCATCCACACATCATCATCATCACCATGATCATCATTATCACCATCATCTTCACTATCATCATCATCACCATCACCATCATCATCACCAACTTCACCATCACCATGATCATCATCATCACATCTCATCATCGATATTTTCGATTATCAATTATTTTAACAATCGATAATTTTGATAATTGAAAGATGAATTTTCGAGCAGTTCTCGGCCTTATCTAAATAAAGGCTTTTTTTTAGGAATCTGTCCATTTTAAAAAGAAAACAGCCCTCTGTCACCGCCAGCACCACCTTTCCAATGCTAAAGTAAATGTCCATGAATCAAAATTATCGATGGTCTTCAAAAACCATCGCTGTTTGCGAAATTCTGAAACCATCGATAGTGCTACCGATTTATTCTCCAGCTCTACATCTAAGGTCACCTATGGTGTGCCAATTTTCTTAGCGTCGCATATAACCATATATGTCACTCTGATAGATATTGCGCGGGACGTTTCGTGCCAGATAGAAAGAGATGTTACTCGGCAGGCAAAAAAAGAGCGAGAGAAAAATACTTTTGGTGAGTACCTAAGTAAAAATGCTCATTTTGATGTTAAAAATTGAAGGAAAAGCTACTTTGAAAACTTAAATGAACGCAACGAAAAAGCGTTAGATTTCACGCGAAAATAGCTTGGCGCTAAAAAGACGTTTTCGCGCCGCGGGCCTTCCAAAAGCGCTAAATCTAGCGCGAAAAGCGCTAAGTTGGCATCACTGCGAAAATGATACAAAACACATTACTCATACGGCATGTTTTTAAAAATTTAATATCTCCAGAGATAAGATGAAACAAACGGTGACTTATTGTCTTATTCTGTGACAAAAAAAAAAAAAAAAAAAAAAAAAATAAAATAAAAAAAAAAATAAAATAAAAAGATTAGTAGTAACCAAGAGTTGTTCCAGGAGAACTCTGTGATTAACTGATATGATGGAATTTATTCGCTGTCCCCTTTTCTATGCCACTGTTTCATAAGAACGCCCCTTTGTCTGATTGACAAAAAAAAAAAAACAAACAAAAACGAAAGAAAAGAAAAGATGTTCAAAATCGCTTTCGTTCACTTAGACGTATAAGTTCGCATTCTGATCAACCGTCTCCGGAGGTTTCGATAGTTCAGTGCTTTAAACTGTGACTCGACAGTCGTGAGCTTCGGGGTTCCATCACTGCTGGCGGCGGGAATTTTTTTGAATTTTTTTTTAATTACAGTTTTTTTTTTTTGTTCAGAGTGTAGTTGTTTTGGAAGACAAAAATTTTCTCCTAAATTTTTAAGGTTTTAATTTATTTAATTTTTTTTTAATGGTTCATTTTCAAGCAAAAAATGTTGGGAGTGAAACAATTCCTTAAGCACGTTCCCCAAAACTTGAGCAACCATAAGCTCAAGTGAGCATTTTGACCAACAAATTAAATTCGTTCGTTTAGCGTAATGGTTAAGACGTTTGCCCAGCGAAGTGGAGGTCAGCGGTTCAAGGCTCGGCCGAGGCGAGAAAATTTAAAGAGATGAAAGAGAAAAAGATTTAAATAGAAACAAATAAATAAAGAAAAAATATAATAATTTAATAAAAAAAAAAAAAATATTAATAAAAGAAGATAAAAAAAAGTCAAAGCAAAAAATAAATTTTTTTCCCAGTCGCTGGTGACAGTTGATTTAACCGCGAGACAGTTATATCAACCATCAGGTAGTTATATCCATGATACAAGAAAACAAGATAGCGCCACTTGAGAGAGGAAACGTCACAAACTCAAAATCGCGATTCGTTGTTGTTGTTTCCCATGTTAAACCGGCTTTTACTTTTTTGAATAGCATGTGTGGGAAACAACAACAATTTCTCGCTGAGCTGACGTCACAAACTCAATTTTCGGCTCTCAAAGAGAGCGTCAAAATAGCGGTACTGAAGTGGCGCTATCTTGTTTCTTGTATCATGGTTATATCCCTTATTGACTGTGTTTGTACTGTTGAATTGACCGCTACTACACATAAGTTAACAATTAACGGTGAACTCGGTTATTTTAACCTGCTTTTTCAGTTAATATAACTACCATTTTCTCTCGGTGTACATACATACATCCGGATCAGGCAAAACTCTCGATACGTCTATTTGAGATTTTCAAATGATCTCATTTTATGAATGCTTTCAATATCAGCTGACAATCGGAGGTGAATCAGCTGTTGCGTTCTCTTATCTGCAGAAGACTGTTTTGGCTGTGATCTCGTTAAAGGAGATTTATACTGATCTACGAGCCTATATACAGTGTACTATCTCGTAAGCGGACACCTACGGGACCGAAAAATATGTCCGCTTAAGAGGAAACTATTTGAGAAGCACGAAGACTTGAGCATTCCCAACATGTGTCCGTTTATGAGAGGTGTCCGCATCATTTCCATTTCTGTCAGTATTAAACGAAATGGTGGAGTTACGGAGTGAAACTTTCTCCAGCAAGAAATAATATGATTGACTAAGTAAACAAACTTTTCTTTCGCGCAGCTTTCGAAGCTGACAAAAAAAAAAAAAAATTCCGCGATTTAAAAATATCTCCTTTTCTTCTCACCCGCTCTCTCTATATTTATCGCTCTCTCTCTCGCTGCGTTTCTGCCGTGCGTTGCAAATGTATTGAATTACTTAATTGGAATGTTAGCACGAAATTGTGTTATCTAACCCAGCAAGGTGGGTGCGAGCGAGCGTATCTAATAAAAATAGAAATTTTTGTTCTTTTTGGATTTCTGATTAAAATTCCGTTCCTCTGGTGTCTTATAAATTGCCGAATTTTGATATGTGTGATTCATCATTGCCGATTGTCATTGGAGGACACACAATTTTATGGCATAGAGTATTCGAAGACAATTATACAACCCATAAAATGTAAAGGTAAAGATATCTTTGCATTGAATTGATAAGTAAAGCCTTTCACGGCGAAAAGTCTTCTTACAGATCTTCATTGATACGCAGGTTTTTCCCCACAATGCAGAAGGAACATTGTACAGTGATCATTCAAAAATTATACTTTACTCAATGGGGAATTTTATTTTTTCTTATTTTTATTTTTATTTATTTTTTTTCTTATCTATCGATAAAAAATTCTCTTCCAATCGGATTTAATTTATGGATGTTTAAATAGAAGTTAACTCACTTTAACGCAATTCGCAATTTCGTTTTCGCAAAGAGCTAAATCTACAGTGTACTCACTCTACTTGCGGACACCATTCATAAGCGGACACATTTTTCTTTCCCATAGGTGTCCGCTTAACGGAGAGCACACTGTAATAAACGAAATTTTTTCAAATTCCAATTAATCATTCTGATTAGAAATTTGCTTAATTAAATTAAACCATTCAATGAGAAAATGGGTTGAAAAAAAATAAAATAAAATAAAATAAAATTTACTCCTTGGTCTTGTGGTTCGTGCGTTCTTGTTTCTAAACCATTGGGCAAAATGAAGTAATTACTGATAGCGAAATTATCTCGCAACAATTGCGCGTTATCTTTCGCATTGTCTTATCAGAAATCAAGTGGAAAACTCGCATAGCGCGGAGCGCGTTACGATACAGGGGGCGGACAGACAAACAGTAGGTAATCGGTGGACGCAGCACCGAATGTTTTCTTTCTTTGAGCTTATTTTTTTTTTTCAGTTCCAAAGAGAAAAGTGGCACGCCAAGTTGCAGGCAACGAAAACACTCAAAATCGTGAAAATTTCAAAAGTGCAAGAATAGATTTTTTTGTTTGTTTTTTTTTTTTTTTACCTCAAGGTCCAAACAACACATCATCCACATACACAAACGCACACTCATACCCTCGGAGAGTCAAGCACACACACGCTATCGGCTTTCTCAGCTCGTTCGTTCGAAGAAGAACTTTCTCCCGCTTAACTGGTAGGTAGCGATAGACAGACCGACAGACTGATAGACCGACAGACCTACCAGAGCAGAGCAAGAGAGTTCATATGCGAAAAGTGACTTCAATGAGATGTGATGATCGTGAATTGACTGGATCGAGTGAATCAGACGGTCAACTCGAAGTGCCTGAACCAATCGAAAGTATTGAAGAAAAAACCGAATCGAATTCTGAAAATGAAAAACATCATCGGAATTACTCAACTCCGTTGCAGTGACGTGATTGAGAAAAAAAAAAAACCCGCGCGCGTGAAAACCGTTGAACTCACTTTTCGTAATTTTTAATTTTTTTATTTTGTGTGTGTGTATTTTTTTTTTTTTATATATACATACTTATTTTCCGATTAATAATTCAAATTAGTGGCGACGACGAATGCTAGTGGGATACATTGCTGGAGCCAATAATCGACAGGTGTCTTTCAGATCTCTGTCTGAAACGTACTGCAGCAAAGGAGCTAAGCAACTCTGAACGAAAGATCCCTGCTCTCTCTCGCTCTCTCTCTGTCTCTCTCTCTCTCTCTCTCTCTCTGTCTTCCTGTTGATCGTTAAGTCATGGCTAAATCTGGCATCGATGCGGGCTTTGCAAAATGTTTCATCTTATTCATGGCAATCGTAATACTGGTAATATACTAGTTTATCGTACTGAGTTATAAAGGAAAAAAAAAACATTTTATTATTTCTTTTTTTTTTTTTTAATTTCTGTCCATATATTCGTAATGTTTGAAAACAGGTACAGGGTTGCATGTATCTCGCTTTGGCAATATGGGGTACAACTCAAGAGAATTGCTCGGGCACCGAAATGGACGTGACAGGAAATCCATTTCGTTTCGCTCTGGATTTGATCTACTTCATTCGTATGTATTGCGGCTTGAATGGCCAGCCATACCAATTTCCTAATTGCTTTCCATCACTCTACAGGCAAAGATTGCGGCGATGTGAGTTTGACAAATATACCTGGCCAGGAGAAACCGATCCCATTGGATATCCAATGGACTGAATCGTTTTGGGTAACACACCGTATGTACATATTTCTCATATCGTATGCCGTTATAAGCGGTCTTTGGATCATTGGATCGTTGCTTGTTATAGGTGAGTAAGGTTACCATTGGGCGAAAAGAGATGGGGACCTGTTATCGTTATCGATTTTACGACCAGGTGCCCACATTGTAATCAGCTGCATAACTTCGTATTTCTTCTCTTACTCTATCGCTTTCTCGCTCTCGTTCTCTCTCTATCTTTATCCCTTTCTCTTTCTCTCTCCCTCTATCGCGCACACACGAATTCTCTTGGAACTAGCATCGATTTGCGGTCCGATGACGAAACTCATTTCGGCGCTTTGTTTTTTCCCTTGGTTTTTATTTGTTATTGCCGGAAGCGTATTGGATGTTGTAGCCACCGGCTATCATATTTACGATATTTTACACACTACGGTGGGTAGCTCCCGCACTTCGATGGACTCTGATTAATTGCAGTTTCATTCTAGACTGTAGGAAAAACGTTTAATTTCATTGGTGCCACAACGAGCGATCAAAATGTGATGAGCTTCCTTCAGAATTTCGATGCATATTTCGTAACGCCGGCAGTTATCATGGCATGTCTAAGCTCGCGTGTTCTTCTTATATGGTTACTAAATATTTTTGGAACTAGTTTCTGCCTATCATTGTCACGCGTGCTAGCCGCTCAGGTACCTACTATGTTTTATTTTTTAATATTTTGCTTTATAGACATGTTTTTATTGTTTTTAATTAATTTTTTTTTACTTTACGGCCTCAACTACGTTGTTTTAGACCGAACATTCACAAACTATGTATAATCAGGAAAGAACTGCTGCATTGGAGTCTACGCGACCAGCGCCATTGTTAATAAACTCAGCTCAAAGCCAACATCGTCCTCAACAGCAAACGTCAGCGTTTAATCCTAATACGCCAAATGTACCGTCATTGGCATCCGATGTTGTTGTCCTCGAAACGATGCGACCGCAAAGTCCCAACGTTGGCGAATTTTCGTCCAATGTTATTGCCGACGATATAACTTATCGCAAGACTGAAACCCATCCAGATCGTTTAGACTATCCACAAAATAAATCGCCACAGCAACAATTGCAACAATCGCCAGCGATAGGAGCAAAGGCCAACCTCTCTACAGGATCGATTTTGAATAGCCGCTACTCGACACAGATCAATACAATCTTCAATCACCGAATCGAGCGAGCGAGGAACTCCGCGGTCAATTACCGTGGTCCTATACAAGCATGCAGGCGAAACCACAGCCGCCACGTAAGCCTCAACTCTATCCGGATGCAACTCAAACCGACTATAATAATCGATCGAGCAAAGGAAACGGGGCTACCGCCCCCACCACTTCGACGCCGCCAACGACGACGAGCGCAATCAACGATGCCAGCCAACAACAAAACTATTCTCGCTGGTGAGACCGATGATCACACAGTGGAATCAGATCAGACTGACTAGACCGGTCATCAGTTGGATTGACGAAATGAATGCCAAACATTATGCCATAGAATAAAATGTAAATCGATCTATTTAATCAAAATATAACTGCTGTCTGCAGAAAAGGACGAAGCAAATTTTATTGCTTCGGTTAATTAATCAAACGATTTTAAAGATCATATATTCGAAAATCCGCTTTCAATTTATCTCCTGCTAAAATTTGTATTTTTCAGCTCTAAAGACTGTCAATTGCCTAATTCCGGTCAATATAAACGGAATTTACCATGCACCACGTAGTATACGCAACGTGTCTATGAATGTTCTTTGTATGAGATTGCATTGCTCATACGCAGGTACGTCTTTTATATGGGTCAACAAAATGACCGAAGACTGCTACGGCACACGATGGTTTGCTGATTATTATGACGATGTTAGCTATGACGATTATGATGATGATTATCATGATGATGACGAGTAGGTGTTTGTTGGTAAAAAAAAAAAAAAAATAAGCACACAAAAACAGTAATGGTGCTTAATAGGAACAACAAATAATGCCAAAGGATTTATTGATAAATTTTTGATCTCTTATCATTGCAATATTTGACACAACACCGCAAAATGCTCTCAATATATTTATGTACATACAATTGAACATATTTCTTTGAAGAAAGAAGAAATCATCAATATTTCATAATTGAAATCTTTGGTCCAAATTCACGCTACAACGTCCGTGTCCTAATTATAAAGGATTTCAAACAATTTCAATGAATTTCCGCAATTGGAATTTTCGCATTCATTTTGCAATATCAGTTCTTGGGATTTTGCATTTGATTTCTTCAAATTGCGTTTGCGTCGATCACAGACCGAAGCATTTACTTTCGATGGCTTCGTTCGTGAATTCTGCCGAGAAGCCTTGGATTGATGGTCGCCGGACTCCGACCTCTTAACGATGAATTTGTATTATTGAGCAGTGCCGTCAAAGTGGCATGCGACGAGCTGAGTGTGCTCCGTCGTGCTGGTGTCGTTTGAAAGAAATTCGTCGAGGAATTGACGCTACCGTTTCCGGTTGTTAAATTGTCGTTTAATATTGTTGTGGTTGTTACGAAATCGTTTGTCGTTGACGCACAACCCATAAGAGTGTCCTCGTTAAATAGGCTTGCCTGCAGCTGAGACGTCTGTCCGTGCAGTAATGCCGTTCTCAATTGACTGTTGGATGGGGCTATGTTGGACAGAAGGTTGCCATTGTTGTTAGTGTTGTTACTGTTTTTGTTGTTGTTGTTTTTGTTGTTTTTGTTGTTTTTAGTAATATTAATGTTACTATTGCTGTTGGCATTATTGATGCTGGTATTATTGATGATGGTATTATTTCTGGTGGTATTGTTATTGATCATCGGTTGGATGTTACTGTTATTGTTAATGGCGGTGCTGCTCTGTTGGGATTGTATTGGCGTTACGCCGATCGAAAAGGAGTTCGTTATGAGACCACGGCTCTTGATGTTCAGGTCAATAAAAAAATGACGCATTTTTTCTATAATTAATTCGGGAACGACAAATGTTCCCATTACGGACATATTGACATTGGGCTTATTGCGATAGTAATCGTGGGTCTGCAAATTGATGACTTCATCGTATATGAGAAAGAGGTATCGCGCATTACGGTTATGCTGTGGAATAATGTTCTGTGCTTGCAGCCAGCTGCGGTCTTCGGTATCGGGTAGATATCGGATTAGTTCCGGATGCTTGCTTGCCAAACGATCCCGTCCCTCTGTGCTGAAACCGAAGGCCTGATTGGCCTGAACGTCCAATACGAATTTCGTCGATGTCGATATGTTGGCGGTATTCCAGAATATCTGGCGTCTCGGTGTTCCATTGCCAGTCTGCGGCTGCGTTGATGTTTGTGGCTGCGCTGCGGCTGCGGCTGTGTTTGCGCTTGCGCTTGTGGCTGCGATTTCGATTGTGATTGTGATTGTTGTTTGTGGCTGCAATTGTGATTGCAATTTCGATTTTTTTTCCGGCTGTGTTTGAGCTTGACTTTGAATGGTCTGCTCCGTGGGCGTCACATTATTTCCATTTGATCGTTTCTCAATAGTAATTGAAGAATTTTGTTGTTGGCTCTGGATCATAACGGGCTGTACTGTAGCTGAAATTGCACTGAAAGCTCTTTTCTGTGGCGGTGCGGTCCCAATGGAATCCGAGCTGTTGTGGTGTTATTGTTGGTGTCATTGCTGTTGTTATTGTCGATGATGTTATTGTTGTCGACGGTATGGTAATTGTAGATTATTGAAGGCGGCGATAGCGGCGGCGGCGATCTCTTCAGACCTACTCGAGACGGACTTGTCGCCAGAAAATGATGTTCGATGCCGGGTGAATTACTGAGAGTTATAGGATAATTCGATTGTGTCTGCAGTAAATGCAATCCATTGTATTGCTCTTTGGCATTTTCCAAGAGTGCACACGACATTTTTTGTAGCTAAAAACAAAAAAAAAAAAAAAAAAAAAAAAAAAAACAAAGAAAAAGTTAAAAAAAAGATAAAAGTGCCCGAGAGCAAGGCTTATTGCGTAAATTTGCGCCGGATATGATGGCGATCTTACCATCTCATCTGAGACCGCGTTCTCGCCCAAATTCTCCTTGATGTTGCTAAACGCTGGCTTGAAGTATTGTTCCATGAAGCGCTTAATCACCACATCGACATCCTTATCGAAGGCACTCTGTACGGTTATGCGCAATAGCTCCAATGCACGCATGGCAGACTCCGAGTTGTTGCCATTAATCATGCACTGGCCGCCTAATCGTTGTCTTAAGCGTTGCAGGGTCGTCTTCGCCAATTCCGGTGTCGTGATGTAATTCTGCAAACGAATTTCCATATGAATGTAGTGTATGTATATGTCGGTGTTTTATATGCACGATAAGCGAACGTGTATGTGATTCATTGAAAGCATGTGCGCCTGCGCATGCACATGCAACATCAAAACAAACAAACAAAAACGTGGAGAAATCTCTTAAAATACTTATTGGAAGAAAATATAAGTGTGAGGAATTAAGCTCCATATATTTCGAATTCATGAACACAAACTTAATTAAGGTTCTTTGTGTTACTATATCAAATCTAATAAGTTCGACTTCATTGATAGCAGTCAGATAAATGTTCATTTAGATATTTAATTTTCTCATCTTATTTTCCAAAAATTTATTAGACATATGATGTACCAAATTAAAGGAAATCGATCCAGATTATTGAATAAAATAAAAAATTTGGGTCTTAATTGGACACTTTTCATACCAAAATGGCTTCGAAAGTAAAAAAAAAATTGAAAGTTTTTTCAGAATTTTTTACTTTGATCGTTTATTTTTCCCTCAATGGGTCAAATTTTTACCATCAATTTAATTTTGCCTAAATGCCCATACAATTGGCTTTCAAACTACATTAAAATGTTTTTTCTACAATTAACCATTGGCGTGGGAGAATTGTTTTTCTGGACTTAATGCAAAAAAATTTTTAAGGCCCCATAACTCCTCAGGGGTGCATTTGGGACCCCCTCATACCTCACATACGATTTTTTGATCATCTTGTACCCCCCTACCATCTCTATTAAGGAATGTACTTCCCAACGGGACACCCTGTATAAGACAGAGCTTGAAAAAAGTCCGTCTGGGCATATTAACTCCTTCCGGTTGCCCTGCATGTGATTTGAACCTCTTAACTGCCACTTCGAAAATGTTCGCTGGGAACGTATCGAACCCTAGCCGCGAAAATAACGTAAGCGATAAAAACCAAATTTCACAGAAGTGTTTTTATTTTTATTTTATTTTGTTGTTGTTGGTTTTTTTCAAAATTATTTGGAAGATTTCAATTAGATTTGGAATGAAGTCTAGCTTAGACGGCCTCTGTGCCGTTGGTTGGTTGAGATGCCAACTTACGATGCGAAAGGCCCTGGGTTCAACTCTCGGCTGAGGTCGTGGATGTTTCTTTCGTTTTTTCTGTTTGTCTTCTTCTTTATTTTCCCATTATTCGGGCCGATGTGAGGCCTAAGCATGTCAGCCTTAATGGTGGCAGCCACACTAAACTAACCTCGCCTAGTCGAGTTTAAGCATAAAAGAAATATTCGTGGGCTTTTTTGTCCATCCTTGTGAGAATTATGCTTTTTTTTTTGGCACTCAAATTGGGGATTAATTCCAGGTATGTGCTCACAGGTCACTTGTCTACCTAATCGCATACTCATAGCTGCGTTTTTGTTATTGAAAATCAGAGCAAAGAATCTCTATGTCAGTCTCTTCGTCATACAAATGCACCTGGACTGCATTGGTTAAACCGCGTTTTTTTTTTTTTTTTAAATTACAAATTTAGAGTTGTGACACTATTGAAGCACATTTGCGATATGCCTTTATCACGCGATATAAGAAAATTCTAATATAAATTCAAAGTCAATGTTGGATTGCTAAGTATGGGCCTGCATTTGCGCCAGTTTTTTCTTCTTTTGAACATTGAAAAATTGAAAAAAATAAAAGGAATTTTTTTTTCTTCTTTTGAACAACATTGAAAAAATGAAAAAATAAAAAATAAAAGGAAAAGAAATACATGGAAAAGTTGAAAAATATCTGGAGCTCTATTATGTTGTCCGTGTTTAGATTAAGAGAGACACTGGAAGGAAACACATGAGAGTGACAGAGACGATAGACATTCCATCTCCATCACTCTCATGTGTTTCCTTCCAGTGTCTCGCGTTTTGTGTCCCTGTTTAAACGGGGACATTCATGCCAGAATCGAGACCGGAAGCGTTTTATTTCCAAAAAATAAAATCTGTTTATGTGGAAAAAAGTTAAAAAAAAAAACGAATAATAACATCAACAACAACAACAACATAATCTCTTAAGGATTAAATAATGCCCACTCACCTCACCAGACATGGAGAAAAATGCCCTTATCTCATTTTCCTTCTCGTAAGCATCTTTTTCAGCAATTGGGGGCTCAAGTTTTATGAAAGGCGGACTTAAAGGCGGACTTGATGGCGGACTTGATGGCGGACTTGATGGCGGACTTGAAGTCGGACTTGATGGCGGACTTGAAGTCGGACTCGAAGTCGGACTTGAAGTGCGGACTTGAATGCGGACTTGAATGCGGACTTGAATGCGGACTTGAATGCGGACTTGAATGCGGACTTGAATGCGGACTTGAATGCGGACTTGAATGCGGACTTGAATGCGGACTTGAATGCGGACTTGAATGCGGACTTGAATGCGGACTTGAATGCGGACTTGAAATGCGGACTTGATTGCGGACTTGAATGCGGACTTGAATGCGGACTTGAAGGCGGAATTGAAGGCGGAATTGAATGCGGAATTGAAGGCGGAATTGAAGGCGGATTTAAAGGCGGAATCGAAGGCGAAATCGAAGGCGGAATCGAAGGCGCAATCGAAGGCGGATTTAAAGGCGGACTTGAAGGCTGAGCATTCATTTGAGTAGAAAAATATAGAGGAGAAAAAATGTTTATTGGTACAAGCGGTAAAAATAGAAAGAGGCAGAGTAACTGAAATTGGGCCACCCAAAATCGAAAATAAAAAATTTTAAAAATAGTTCAATCCACTCACCTCGAGGGGTAAAGGGGAAAATTCTCGAGACTGGGTATCATTTTTATTTTCCTCAACATCACTGTCGGAACTCGATGGCACAAGTTGCCCCAAAGGTGACGGGAACTGGTGGGAAAATATTGAAATGTTATGTAAGAATAAGTTTTTATTTGTTTATTATCCTGGCTGTTAAGATTCTTCACAACATCAAATCATTCTCTATAGTTCAGCACCCTTATTGGGAAATAACGAATGTGACCTTAAAAAAAAAAAAAAAAAATTGTTTTCCAAGTTGAGAAATTTTTGTCTCAGTGAAAAATGTTTCAAAAATGTGTCATCGTTTCAACAACACCGTCTATGGGAAACCTAAATACAATAATTTCAAGGACTTGCCCTAATCAAGCTTCGTGCGTTCGGCAATGGAAAGCATGAATATTCATAGTTGCACCAGACCCTCGATTGATTTGACATGCCAAGGATCTTGTAAATGTCATGTCGACGCAAAACGAATCGCTAGCACAAGTCAAAACACTCTCACACACACACACACACACACACACACATATTATATATGAGCACATTCATTGCAACATGAATACTCACCCTTGTAGGTGAAGAGAAAAATGCTCCCGTTCCGTTTTCCTTATCCAGGACCTCGTCAACAGCTGCGTCCAGCTCTGGGAAAGGTGCAGGTGACTAATTGCGAATTCAAAGAAAAGTTCAATGAAAATCAAATAATCAGAATTTAACACAATAATTTCCACAACGAAAATGTGTATCCAAATCCTCAAGGGCAAGACATTTATTACGTTAAAAATTATGCTTGAAAAGATTTACCAAGGCATGGATGACGTGAATTAGCTAGCCTGCTTGGAAACAATCAAGGTCTTTGGCCTTTTTAATTTTGCATATTCGATTGTCAAAAAAAAAAAAAAAAAAAAAAAAAAAAACCGTTTGATTCCAGCAAAAAACTTACAGCGTTTGGTGAGTCCTGCAGAGTGGGTGGCGAAAATGATTCCATTGATGAAGGGCTGGCCGTTCCTGCCGGACTGGCTATCATGCTTGTGGATATGGAATGGAGTGTTTGCATTGAACAATCGGAATCATTCGACGAATCCGAGCCAGACGAACGCTTTTTATCTGGAGATGCAGGTGGTACACTCAAGATTCTCCAAGTCCTTTGCATGGTTGTTCTTTTGTTATTTTTCTCTTTTTATTCGTCGCGATTATGATGCAAACTTTGCTGCTGCAGTTAGGGCAAAATATTTCCCTATTGGCGCGAATTTTTTGTAAATTTTCTTTTTATATTTTTAATTTATTTTTGTCTCTGCGTTCCTATTCCTTGAATGTGCTATCTGACACTGACGAGGATATGTGTAAGTATGTACAGAGCTCGAGCCAAATTGCATTTAGAATCTCAGCTTCCGTTTTGAGTGAGTCAGCGAGTGAGCGAGTGAGCGAGTGAGTGGGCGATTAAGAGAGCATGCGCGGAATTCTGTACAACCGGAAAAAGCTGTTGCTCAAATTGGACGCGAAATAGATAGCTCCGCAAATGCCCGTTCAAATAAGAGGTCAAATCTTGTTCTACGCCGGGTGGTGCGACTTTCATTTATGTAGGGACAAAAACTTGTGGCCTACATTTGCATCGGTAGTGCTGCACTTCTCAATTTAGAGCATATTTTCTATACAAAAAAAAAAAAAAATAAATAAAATAAAAATCAATATATTAAACATTAGTCCACCAAGGCCATAAAAGAGCATGTGTACAGTAAACGCAGAAAAAAAAAATATCACATACCCAATTATATTTTGCAGACGTCACATACGTAATTGGATATGATGTAATTATATTTTCATAATTACGTCCAATAATATATGTCATTACCTGCAATTATATGTGTATTTAAATCGAATGATATGCAAATAAATACAATTACATATACATAATTGCGTCTAATTAAATTTGTAATCGCCACGATTGGGCCGAATAGATTTCAGCACGTCATATTCGTGATCCACCTGCCCCTTGGAGTGCCTAAGGATTTTGAAAATTCAAACACCTTATACACGATCGAAATGATAAACCGTTTGAGAAATATACGCACAAGCTGTAAAATAAATACAATCACATAAAGAATTACACCAATGCTTTCAATCAGGGGTGCCCAAAAAACTTTTACGGCGGAGTAAAAATAAATACTTATCACTTGAGGCAATTCTCAGTGGTGCGTTCGATCCTGAGGTATTACAATATTTCTGGCCTGAACGGTAATGTTAATGCATGATATCCAACAATAACCCCCGATTTCCTTTTGTTAACTGATGTCATAGGGAAATCAGGCCATAGACATTAGCCCTGAGGCAGGCCTGAGTACTGGCGTATGAAGTATGGTATGAATATCCCGGGATGTTCACACCATACGTCCTATACGGTTTCTCAGACCATACTTCAGAGGAGAGTACTCAGTCACCGTTTGTTTTACCTTTTGATCTTAATTATTTTCTGAAGATATTATATTTTTAAAAACATGCCGTATGAGTCAAGTGTTTTTTTATTATTTTCGCACATTTGTACTGGATATTAGTACTAGAGCATCTATGTGCACTTGTAATTTTTTGAATATCTCACTGTTGCTCCATTTAATTTGAATGAAATTTTCTTTTAAATGAAAGCAAATACTTAGAGGTATCATTTAAAAAAAATTTGTAGAGTGGCGCGACACTGAGAATACACTGAAAAAAATGTTCAAAATTTTCTTTTTAGTTTTGTGAAAAAAATTTCTGAATGTAAAAATTAAAAAAACATTTTTTAGCTTCCTTGTTTTATTATCTAACAGAATCTGTTTAGATCGTCTCTCTATCTCAATTGATTGTTGAGATATAAAATTTTGAAAAAAAAGCCTTAACAAAAAAGGATTTTCAAGGACCGTTCAAAATAAAAATCTAAAAAGTAGTCTCCACAGTCTTTTTAGATAGGCAACAAAATTTTAAAATTCCTTTCATGATGCCGCATGCCTTTGCTCAACCCGCCAGACCCTTTGTTAGTGTCCCACCCGGTATATAGCCTGTGTATGGAACGAACCGAACTAAACCGGTATTTTTAACTATTTCAGTATACCAATGCTATGCACAGTGAACCCAGTTTTCACACTACGGCACGTCCCGTATATTAGCAGCGTGCTGTGCACAGCATTCTTTGTGCTATGCACGTGTTCGAGCACCCCCTGTACACAGTTCCGGCTGGGAAGTACTAGTCCTATGCTCCTGGCATAAGCTATGACTTTTATAAAAGCAAATGAGCACTGAGAGTATAGGGCCTGGGCACACCTCCTTTAAATTGTAAAAGATATAATTACATTCGTGTTGCGCTCGCAATTACATATGTACATGATAAAGTTTTAATGTAATCATAGTAGTAATGTGACAGTAATGTGATATTTGTTAATTTAATATCATATTGTAATTGGCTCTAATTACTTAATAACGTAATCGGGGCAAGGCTACGAGCGATTTGGATGTCCCCTTATCGCTTTGAAAAATGTAGCAATCAAGTGGGCAAATTTCTTTTCACCAAGAAAAATTACAAAAATACTGAGAAAATAAATTTTCTGTGTCATTTCCGATTTCGTATAATTTAACACATCGATCGGTCACAGCCCGCCCCATTTTATTTGTTAAGATCTATTCCATTTGAATTGAGAAGCGCGACAACGATTGAGAGAAACTAACTGACGATGAAACTACAAATTGTGGAGAGGTCCTACACGTGTACGCTGAAGAGACCATTGAGTGATTCCGAACTGGACGAGCAGTCACTGATGAATGAATCGAGCAAGGAGCTATTCGAGGACGAAGAACTATTCCAAGTTGAGTTGCCAACAGAGATTGATTGTGAGAATGGAAGCGATGCATGCCGAAATGAATTTCGCCTGATTGCCGAACAAAATGCCGACAAGAATCTCGATTATGAAGTGATCTCGGTATATCCTTGTGAAAGAAATGATACGAAAGCGCATTGGAAATTGCTTTCGAAAGGTGGCAGACACCTTATGTTCGACGATAATGATGTCGGAGTTAAAGTGTGGGAAATAAAAGGATTCTCAATACTGAGTGTATATGGGTTAACGCCCATAAGCGCAATGACGTCTTTGAAAATCAAATTGCCAATCTTATATCTAATGATCAAATACGATGCACGCATCTTTTGCTTCGAGATCAAATTTGTCGATAGTCACCTGTTTCATAGACGTTTTCGATTCTCGAATTTCCATAAGGAGGCGCATATCGATATATTTAGCACGAAAATGCCGCTAATGTTCTTCAAAGGCTGGAATATTGTTCAAGTTGATTTGGCAAAACTCACAACGGCGGTCTACCGAACAAGCTTGGTGGAAGTGGAACGGATCGAAATGCATGCGAACGTTCGGATTGGACGTATTGCTTTCATAAATCATATGCTCTGCGACGATGGGATTCCAATTCCAGTTCAATCATGCTTCTGCCCGGTTCGAACTCATTCGGCTAGCGATTCGTATTTAGTATCTGTTTATTCACCGCAATCCGGTCATGTTATTGCTTACAAAAGTATCTATGGGCCGACAAATTAGCAATTTCGACTTTTCATTACTTCGATCAATTTTGTTTGGAATGTGTCAATGAATTGACTAGTCAATAAATTCATTAGTCTGTTCATTGTTCTCTTTCTTGATCTTGAATTATGTGCGCCATTTTCAACAAAACAAAACAAAAACAAAAAATAAGCATTACATATGTACATACAAGTCAAAACTTGAGTGGCATTTAAATACGGTGTTCGAAAATTTTTCTGCAAAATTTTCAATATTTTTTAAAATGCTTTAGCTTATGTGTTTTTCGTTTATGCACCAATATTACAAAGGTAACGGCTATTGAGTTATAAATAATTAAAATATTTTCTTGCACATAGGTGCACCTTAATGAATTGTCAAAATGGCAATTGGACGATATGAATAAACTTTAAAATTTCTTTTTATGTTTAAAATAATAATAGATGGCGAATTTCGTGAATTTATCATGAATTATGATGCTTTTCTGTTACGGTTAATTCAAAAAATAGAAATTCGTTCGTCCTATTTACTGTGTAGGCATTAGAAGCCATTAGCAGCCATTAGCAGCCAAAAAGCAATCGATAATGATGATAAATCGATTCTATCGATAGTTCTATAAATTGTTTTCAACTCTAACCTCAACATTTCTACATATTTATATATAATACTAAATACAATACAAAGCTTAGGTTAAATATAAATGATTAATAAGGTTTCAAAGATATTTTGTCCGGCGCTGGTTACACCTAAAAATGCCGTCATCAAAAATCCGGAAGGTCTTTCTCGTAGTCAAAAGGTAAGAAATCAATGAAAATGAAATTTTACCATCACAAACAAAAACAACAATAAATTTGCTTATTTGTTTTTTTTTTCTTTTTATTATGTAGCTCATGAGTGAATTAGGCTTGATTCGGTCTTGTGGAAACGGTACTTTTCAGATAATGCCAATTGCACAGCGAGTCGTTGAACGTTGCGCCAGCATTGTGGACATTTGCATGCGTTCAATTGATGCACAGAAAATATCGTTGCCAATATTAACGAACGCTGCATTGTGGCGAAAGACTGGACGTCTGGAAGGTGACGTTACTGAATTCTTTATGCTTCAGGATCGTCTTGGTAAAGACTTTCTATTAAGTCCAGTAAGTAAGAACAATGGACTCTCAGTTTTTTTTTTTTTTGCATTTTTGTTCGTTTCACTCGGATAAGTCAATTCGATTTCAACCGCTTATAAAGATTGTCTAAATCGAAAAAAATATACGGTTCCTCATTAAAACGAACGAACGCTCGACCAACGAACATGCATTAAGTGCTGCTACAGCTATGCCAGACTGTAGGGTGCTCTATTGTTATAGCGGCACCAATAGCCTTTTTATAGGTACACACAGCACCCATTGTATAAACACAATAATTCAGTAAATAACACATTTTCACTTACATTTAATACATTTAATTTGTTTGGTGACTTATTCAAATTACATGGACTATCTGGGATGAATTTATCATTAACCGTAATTAGGGGATCCGTCCTCGTTTGTTTGTATATAAATCATGCGAACTCCAAATTCTTGAACAAAAGAATCGTGGAAGCAATGATTTTCTAATTGAATGATTGCGTCGAAATTGGCTTTTGGAAAATAGGTTATACAATCAAAATTAAAACATAGAAAGATTTGTTATTAAGAGTTAAACAAAGCCGATGAAGTCAATGCTAATTTGCCATCCGGCAGTAAAACTGTGATAATATCGGAAATTAGTCAAAATACCTGAAGAAATACTTTGCAAATTTATGTTTTAAGTACCTATCTATTATATTTTTTTGTTTAAAATACGCCTAACATGCACGGTCTTTAGTTTTTTATATTTCGGCTATGCAAATTAGTTGGATTTCGCCCGCGGTGATGAATTCGATGTTATTCTGAAAACTTGAGCCCCATAAATACCTATTTCTTAAAAGGCACTTTAAGCACTAGACTGTAAATTTCACAGACGCACGAGGAAGCTGTTACAGAAATGTTGGCTGCTTCGGCGCCGATCTCATATCGGCAACTACCATTGCGGCTATATCAAATCGGACCGAAATTTCGCGATGAGCTGAAACCAAGATTCGGACTTATGCGGGCAAAAGAGTTCCTCATGAAGGACCTGTACACATTCGATAGTTCGAAAATTGATGCGGAATTAGCATACAAAGCAGTGAATGAAGCGTACACTAAGCTTTTTGAGCGTTTGGAGGTGCCTTTCGTTAGAGGTAAGAATTCATAATTTTATGTATTAACCCCACTAATTTGCTAGTTTTCCTTTTTTGTAATTTCTTTTTCAATCAAGTGGAAGCCAGTGCTGGAATGATGGGCGGCCTTATATCTCATGAATTCCATTATGTATCTAATACCGGTGAAGATCGTCTATTGCGCTGTGAATCATGTGGAAATTCTGCAAATGTAGAGGTTACATCTGAAGAGAATATATGTCCGAACTGTAAAGAGAAGAATGTTACACATATACGAGGAATCGAGGTGGCACATGCTTTTCTCTTAGGTGATAAATATTCAATGCCATTGAATGCTACGTTTTTGAATAAAACCGGTAAACCTGAGCCACTCATAATGGGCTGCTATGGAGTTGGAGTTAGTCGTCTTGTTGCCGCAGCACTCGAAGTACTCTCCACAGATACGGAGCTACGTTGGCCAACTTTATTGGCTCCGTTTGATGTCTGCATAATTGGCCCAAAGGCGGGAAGCAAAGAACAAATTTCTGGCGATGCCATTGAGAATCAATTGTGTGAAGCTTTAAATAACAATGATTGCCTACACGACGATCGCAAGGAGTTGACCATTGGAAAACGTCTACTAGATGCGAAACGGTATGGTCTGTCTACCCTTCAAAAAATAATACTAAAAGAAAACAATTTTTTTTCCCCCCTTCCTTCCTCACTAAATTTTATAGAATGGGCTATCCAAATATTGTCGTTATAGGCGCCAAATGCCGTCAAGAATTGCCAAAGATCGAGTTGCATAATCAGAAAAATGTGTATGAGCTCGTACCGAAAGAGGCTTTAGCGTACATAACCAGTTACAGAGCTCAGAAAGCACGTCTGTTTGATTTCAAAATCAATTATAACGAACGACCGTACGCCTTGCGAGAGTCGTTTTAAAAAACACATTTTTATAATTTTATTTTATTTTCTTTTTTGTTCTTCACATTATTTTCGCTTCGCATTTGTTGAAAAATGCCATAAAAAAAATTTAGTTTTTTATTGAAACGAAGCGACTGACACCAAATAACAGCCTGCCTGAAGCAACAAAGTTGAAGTATCCATAAAAGCGGTTACTAGCGTTCCATTGTACTCGTAGAACCACTACGAAATAAAAAAAAAAAAAAAATCGTTAAAAAAAAAATAAATAAAATAAAAAAAAACACATTTACGCTCCAGTTCAATTATACAATCAATAAATACGTAAATGCGTATGTCTCTGTGTATGTATTTACTGAACGCTTAAGATTCAAACGGCGTATTGTGGAAGAAGCGACTTGATCGAGTCTCGAAGTATATAAAAAAATTATTTTAGAAGCTCGTAATATCGAGAATTCGCTATATTCACGGAAGAGAGCTTGATATTTCAAGTTTTGTTGTCGCTTTCGCGCGTTTATTTTGAATCGTAGAGAAATCTGGAGAAACGTGCTGAATAGCAACTTTCGACGATGGTTCAAATGAGTCAGTTAGTTGTCTAGTAAGTTTCGCCCGTCGACGGACAAGGTCGGAATTAAGCTAAAAACATTAAAAAGGCACCCTGTAGTTTGTGAACGTGAGACCTGTTTATCTTTGCGATTAGATGTTTAACATTTTGTTTTTTTTTTTTTGCTCTCTTTTGGCGAAATTCCATTACCACATACAGTCTAAACTGGATATAACGAATCCCTGAAATAACGATCAGCTCGAAATAGTGAACGCTTTTTTGTTACACATGATCAGGCCTGTAGAGAGAGGGGGTGCAAAAAAGGGAAATTTTCCCACGGGCCCGGCCTTTCTGAAGGGGCGGGTACCCCGCAAAAAAAATCCCCCGGGCCCCGAATTTCTCGCTACGGGCCTGTAAATAATGAACAAAGCATTCAACCTCGCTCATGATACAAGAAAACAAGATAGCGCCACTTGAGAGAGGAAACGTCACAAACTCAAAATCGCGATTCGTTGTTGTTGTTTCCCATGTTAAACCGGCTTTTTACTTTTTTGAATAGCATGGGAAACAACAACAATTTCTCGCTCAGTGACGTCACAAACTCAATTTTCGGCTCTCAAAGAGAGCCTCAAAATAGCGGTACTGAAGTGGCGCTATCTTGTTTTCTTGTATCATGAATCCGCGCTAATACGAACAATCTGGATACAATGAACAGGACGTGCAAAAATTAATTCACTATATCCAGATTCGACTGTATTACCTCAAAAGCCCGTTGACAAATAAAACCTCTAAATATGTACGTGATTAGTAATGAAGGCAGCAAAAAGCACAAGCGCTAAGATAGCGTTGTCGATAATGTGGCCTTATCGTTTGAGGCTCAATTTTGATTATAAGCTATCAGCCAGACTCTGAATATGACTCTAACGCTGACTCTGGCTATCGTCGTGTTTTTTTTTTTTTCTTTCTTTCTTTCTTTCTTACTTTTTCTTTTTGTGTTATTTAAGCATTTGCGAATGTGCTAGCGAATCGAGTGGTCTTTCCCGCTGCTCGAATTGTACGGGGGAAAACGCGATATATCAATTTATTTCGAAAAAGCATAAAGCATTTCAACTGCGACAATTCAATCTAGTTCCGTTTCAACATGCCGCACAGGTGAGTTCGATGGTGTTATACAACAAATAAACCAAAATTCAAAATACAAAAACGAAGAAAAGAAAAAAAGAATCTAAGAAAATTATATTGTTTTTTCGATATCATTATTTGAGAAAGTCAATGAAATGAACTAAAACATAAAACTGTGCAATAAAGTGAAATTCTTTTTTAAAAAAAATTTTTTTTTTAATAATATCTATGTGTTTTCCAATACGTGGGACCATGTACTTGAGCATAGTTAATGATAAAAATATACAAGTATGTACAATAACTATACATATTGTACATACGTGCACGAGTCCAGAGAAAAAATTGGTGGTCAATGAAGACGCTGGGATTTTTTATATATTTTTTTTTTTCTTTATCTATTTTAAACGAATCCAACGAAACCGACATGGTACCTACAATGACATTTATCATCGATGGATATATTTCCAAAATGGATTTATGTTTGAAAATGAAATGTGTTCGCTATTGACAAACTTCAAATTGGGCTAACCATATAAACAAACAAACGAATAATATCCAAGCGGGACATATCGCACCTCCTCTTCTAAGGTGACACAACTCAAAATTTCTCATTTTTCAGAAAACGCAAAAAACAAAATGCATCGCAGTGTCAATCAAAGCAAGACGAAAGGCATTACGGCTTTTTTTCGGCCTTTTATAATAGGAAAAACGGAATGGAATTTTTCCTGCAGGTAGACAGGTGACTTAGGAACAAGATCCACATCATAACTCAAAATTCAAAAATTTTGAGTTGTGTCACTTTAGAAGAGAAGGTGCGATATGTTTTATCATGACTGGATTTTTAACTTATCTTAAGAGAAGAATGACGAACTCTGTCTTTTTGAATGACGTAACAAAGTGCCATCAATTTGTTTAACACTGAAATATCAATGCCCATCATTTTTTTTTTGCTGCGTTTTGCAAATGTCCTTGCCTATCGCGGCCCATGTCTTAGGCAAAATAGAAACATACAGTTTAAATGCTAAATTAGCTAGAAGATACATTCCAATCTGAAATAAGATCTATACTGAATGCCCTCCAAATTAATTGAAAAAAAATCCTCCCGTTCCTGAAAATCTTTTGCAAAAAGCTCTGCCACTTCTGACATTGTTAGAAAAACAAACAAAAAAAATCTCCAAATTTCTTCAGCACGGCAGTATAAAAGAGGGGATCTGAGAAAATATCTCAAAATCTTCTCAGCATAAGTATTTTATTAATAATGACGTCATTTTCCGTTCGATTTTTTTTATGTATTTCTTTTAAAAGAAACGTCATCTTAACTGAAAAGAACAATGAACGATTTCCTGTTCAAAACCTAGATTGATATCAATTTCTGGGGAATTTTCGGAGAATTTTCGGAATTATTCACTTATGAATGACAGCACTGTAAAAAAATCGAATATTGTATGAAAACATGCAAATGTATGAAAAATGCGCATAGAGGCCTTTTGTATGGGAATTGATAAGATCGAGCTAAATCGTTTTCTAGTTATAAATTTTTTGGTTTTTTCTTTTCATTTTGAATTGAAAATCATTAGAGACGCTTATTGGTCGTTCGAGCGCAGGCGAAGGTATATCATCAAATCTCATCATCTCCTCGCACCGATTAAAGCGAGAAGCAAAGAATGTCACGACAATAGGACGACAATGGAGGAAACACAAAATCTGGTAAGAAAAGTAAATAACGAATAATCGGAAGCGAAATCGATTTAAGATATTATATTTTCCATTATAGCAAAGTGAATTCGAGTGGGTACTGCGTCAGGAAGTTCATGCAATACTGAGGAAGCTGCGTAAAATACTTATCGTAAATAATAATAATAATAATAATATTCAATACATACATATGTACTTGTTTCTTATCGTTCTTAAATCTTTTCTAGGAGTGTGCTCATCGTTTTCCCGTACCATTGTATGAGAATGAAGGTAAAAAGACTGAAAAGTTTTTATTGTCAGTTGCACCGGATCAGATGAAGGCAATCCTTACGCTTACTGGAGATAGTATAACACACGCAGTGAGTACATATTTGTGAATTATTTTTTTTTTTTTTTTGTTTTAATAACCATTATTAAAACCGTACCATTCTTTATTAAGGATATTAGTTTTAAGCTGGCGAAGTCACCAAATCAAGTTCAGCGTACTTCAATCGCACAAGATTCACCGTGGAAGCTTCAACAAATACAAGATGCTGCAAATTACCTACAACAGGCCATAAATCATATTGATGATGTGGATGATTCCTATCACTTTAAGTAAGTCCGCTTTTCTTTCCATAGATGGAATTACTATCATACAATAACATATTCTTTTAATCGGTTATACATTGCTCTAAATGTTATATAGAGCTGACTTTTAAATAGATCTACCTTAAAAAGATCTTTCTTTTAGTGTAAATTTTTTCACCAAATATTTACACTATATGTAGAGATAAATTAAACAGCTATGCAATGCCATATATCATTAAAATCATTAAAAAAAAATATCCAAGCGATTGGATGACGTCTCAAGTTGATGAGCTGTCTAGACATATTTGTAAAAATTTTTCGATATTTTCCAATGCTTTCACTTGTATTCCAACAAATAAGGAATAAGAAGTCCGAATAAACATAAATTAATGTAAACATTTTCAGCTCGTCATGGAAAGTTTTGTGAATGGTTGGTTTTATTTTCGAATTATCAGTGATGGCATGACATTAAATTCAAAGCTCAATGGGATTGAGTGCGTTTTGAATTGAGTGCTTTTGAACTTTTGAAAGCCTAAATATTATAACCGTGACGACGAAGGTCGCTTTGCCGATTGTATTTAATTATAGTTTCTTTAAAATATTCCAGATCCTCAGATGAGGTCTTACATGTTATTGGTAATATACTCGATGCGTTGCAGCGTGGTCGCACTAGTTTAGTTATTCCAAAGAAAAGGCCAATTGATGAACTAATGAGAAGTCGGAATATGGTAAGAATCTATTGATCATAGATCGTAAAGTGGTTTGTTTACTATTATTATATATTTATTTATTTTTTTTTTTTTTTTAATTTCAGAAATCATTGTCACCTAATCTATCCGATGATTTAGCTATAAGCTTTTATCTGCAAAGTCACAAGCTAATTATCGCTGTTTATCAGCTAACAACAATTCAGGGTACAATGCGTTTCAATTCATGTCAGGCGGAGACCTCAGTGCAATGGCTAAATGAAGTTCTATTGATGCTGACGGCGGGACTCCAGCTCTGCCAGCAATTGAAAGACAAAGTGAGTCTCATTTTTTCAATGAATCAAAAGAATTCAAAACTAGAATTTAATGAATTGTCATCCGATTCTTTTTTAGATTTCCGTATTTTCGGTGTACAAAGATTTTACGGTGGGTTCACGTTCACAATCAGCGCTTTCATATTAAAGGAATTCATGTATATACGCATATATACATATATACGTTCATATTTATATGCAAAAATATTAAATTATGGGAGGATCTTTAAACTGAAAATTAAGTAAGCGCATGCATTTATAAAGATTGATATAAAATCTCCAGCGGGAAATACCAAGTAGAGAGAAGCTTCAACGGCTTCCACTTTAAAAGTCTTCTAAATGATTCGAACTACAATATTGGTTATCTGTTCAAACAAATATATATACAAATACATACATATATATGTATATATATATTCCTAAGGGTTTTGGTTTACAAAAACTCGATATTTCCTGCTGGTTTATTCTTAAAAAAAAAAAAACGTTTTTTTTTTTGGGGCATTCTCCAAGCGTGAACTGAAATATTTGAACTTGGAATTGTGGAGCTATACACTTAATGTACAAACGCACCAACTCGAAAAAAGAACAAAGAAGATTATTTGAGTAGATGAGCTCAAAAATTGATGGTTCTTGTTACTATCTACCGAATGAGTTGATTTGAAGTTTTTTTGCAAAATTTTTGAATGGTTTTTGCTAAATGCTAACCACTGAACCTATCTATCTCTGTTTTTGCCTTAATTATAAATGCTTATCGCATTTTCTCTTTATTACTCGTTTTTTTTTTCTACTTTATTTAACTTTCATATTGCAAGATTTTCCGCTGTTGTGGAGCGAATGCGTTGCCGAAGCTAGTCATTGAGCGAGAACAAGATTGCATACTTTCTATGTTCCTGTTTGGATTTTTTCCTTCTTGAGTTATCGTTACTGGAATTTATCGACGAGTCTAGAAATTCCCATAGTGCAATAATAATATTTTTTTTTTTTTTTTTTGTACTTTAGATTTCCTCAAGCTTGCGACATAAAAGCTTAATCATCTTACGTTACTGAGAAGGTTGCATGAACGTTATTAGAGTGTTTTGGGACGTCGCGTTTCTATATGTTCAGTTCCATACTAGGCGACAGTCGCCGGAGACACAGAGGCCGGAGAAGAGAGAGAACAGTACTCCTCACTCTTTCCCGGCCCTCTCTCATCACCAAAACAAAATGTGTCTCCGGCGACTGTCGCCTAGTATCGAACAGGACTAACGAGTAAATGAGTATTAAACCTCTATGTAGATTTTTTTTCGAATGAAAATTAGTTCATCAGGTTCATAGTATGTATGTATTTGGGAGAAAATATTAATTATATATACATGTAGATATATCGAAAATTTTCTCAAATATAAGCATAAAAGCAATGGATTAAAAAAAAAAAAAAAAAAAAAAAACGGAACCATTCTTCCTATGAGCTCCACTATAAACATGTGCATCGGCTGTAAGTTCACTTAAACTGCCTTAAAAAATAATGTGTTATTTATTCAACACAACAAATGTATGTTCCTGCACGCGATGTAACCTCTTTTTTCAGTGTTCGTTTGCAAAGAAAATGATTGTACGTAATAATGCCACATGTATATTGAGAATTATAAAATAACGAAAATTATGAAGAGAATGTTACAATGTTGATTGACAAAACCAAAAAATCCAACAAAAACTCCGATTTGTGAATTTATATGATACAATAAGTGAAATTTCCCTAAGATTATTGTACTAAAAATTCCATTTAAAAACTTAAAAATTAGCTTCTTATTGGACTATTATGGACTTAGACCAACTAGACAGTTGTATTCAAAAAAAATAGTCAAAATACTAGAATTTTGTCACTCTAGTTATATGTTAGTAATTTAACTCATTGAAATCGTACTCTGATTCAAGGGATTATTGAGTTTTTGGTCAAAAGCTCTTAAACATCTTTGCTCATCGAAACGAATTTTCGTTAAATTCTGATAATTGTCAATATACACTGGCAAATAAAAGCGCTAGAAATATACTTTTCTATGAAAGCCTATGATCTTTTATTGTTCTTTGAAAATAAATATTTATAAGCATAAAAATAAAGTGAAATAGATAAGAGAATGTACAACATTGTTGATTGAAAAAAAAATCTATACAAAAACCTTTTTATAGAGCATTTTCGCATGACTTATTTAATAAAAATAATACCATTTAGAATGAAAATGTTGCTTCTTATTCGATTTTATTGTTAATCACTTAAATGTTATTTCAAAAAAAATAAAACTTCGCACTCTACGCTTAGTATGATTGAAGATAATTGCTCGAGTTTCGTAATCTGACAAATGGTGAATTGATTTTTTGTCAAATGCGCTTAAACATCTTTTGCTCATCGAAACTGAATGCCTTAAATCTGCCGAATATATTTATATACAATCATAAAAATAGAGAGAAATATACATTTTTATAAAGATATATAATATATCTTTATTATTTATCATAAATAAACGTCAATGATTTAAGCGTATTTGATCAAAAAAGAAACCCGTTTTAATTGCAATGATGATAAAAAGAATAAACGCATTCCAGATGTAAGTGCATTCCTATTCGTAATGTTCCTATCATAAAATGAAAATTGATGTTTTATTCAATGGATGTATTGCTGGTCTTGTAATCGATGACCATTTTCGGCTGAATGTTGTTTCCATTGCATGCCTTAATTAATACCACATTTTAAAAAAGACAAATCTATAAACACTATTTATATATCTATAAAGAAAGTTGTCCAATTTTTCAAAATAAATATTTTGATATTTTTCTTAAAGTTGTTTTAAGCTTTTGTAGACGTTTTGCATGTTAATAAATTGTCAAACATTTCCAGAGCATAGCTTTACTATAGTTTTAAAATGAAAATATTGATGTCTTTATTTCCAATTGGGTATGTATCGAACGGTTTAAAATCAGACCTGTTAAATAATGATTATTTAATTAATGATTAATTAATCAGATTATTTTTTTCTTATGAGTGAAATAGTGATTATTTAATGATTATTTTTGTATGACCTATATTAATCAATGATTGCGATTACCAAATAATCATGAAATAATCATGATTATTTTAGATTAATGAAAAAAATCAGAAAAAATCAAAAAATAATCAAAAAAATAATCCCGATTAATTTTAGATTATTTTTGAATATTTTTGATTTTTTTTGATTATTTTTGATTTTTCCTGATTATTTTTGGGTTTTTTGATTAATTTTGATTTGTTCTGATTTTTTTATTAATTTTAATTATTTTCAATTTGTAATTGAATATAATTAAATGTAGTACAGCGAGGGGCCCATATGTCCTTGCCTATGACATCGCAATGTAAAATTCGCCTCTCGAAAGTATTGCCGGTGGTATGACGAGGGGTGGTCCTAACCACAGGTGGCCGGTGAATTCACTTGTCCGTTGCCGGTCCCACGGACTATAGGGAAACTTTGGAAAAACGATGTTATTCAAATACAAATTGAAAATAATTAAAATTAATAAAAAAAAATCAGAACAAATCAAAAATAATCAAAAAAAATCAAAAAACCCAAAAATAATCAGGAAAAATCAAAAATAATCAAAAATATTCAAAAATAATCTAAAATTAATCGGGATTATTTTTTTGATTATTTTTTGATTTTTTCTGATTTTTTTCATTAATCTGAAATAGTCCTGATTATTTCACGATTATTTGGTAATCGCAATCATTAATAATCAAAAATTTCAAGAAGTTAAATTAATAATGATTATGGATTAAAAAAAGAACAATAATTCATGATTATTAATCTTAATCGGGATTTAACAGGTCTGTTTAAAATTATCTTCGAACGGAACCAAGCACTGGCCAAGGAGGCCTTCGGCTTTTTTAGTTTTATATATGATCCGTTATATTTTGTTAACTGGCGACAAGGAAGCAACGGAGCAGCAATGGGCAGACCTGGCGGAAGATCCAAACACAAGATCTAAATTTCTTCAACAAATATGTATGAATTTTGGGCACTTACTACATCGACTCATTCAACTCTAGCGGATTGCCGCAATCGCCTTAAAATGCGCCTATTTGATTCTTGATTGGGTTGCCTACCACAAATACTAGTACTGCCAGTTGCGTAGTGAGGACGATCGAAGGGGGCAGCCACCCCGGGCGCCAAATCATATTTTAATTTTTATATAGATCGATCTATTTATTTAGTCCAGTGTGCGGGAGCTGAATTTTCTCCATTTTTCCCAAATCTTCATTTACTCATTCTGATTGAGTGCAAATATTCGCATTATTAAATTAATTTAAAAAAAAAACTTAAATTTTCCATTTTATGATGTCTACGCCATGATCAAAACAAGATAGCGCCACTTCAGCCCGATGATG